>PYAF01000666.1:1043759-1057764 GCA_007407185.1 Glycine tomentella | reverse complement strand
CTAAAAAAAAAATGCATGTAAATTATAATAATTATCTTAATTAAAAGAAAAGAGGGAGAACTATATAACTTTGAAAAGAAGAAAAATAAAAAATTATAAAATTTAAAATTTTATTCTAAAATACAATTATAATTAATTGAAGAAACTATTTATACTTTAAGAATAAAAAATTCAAAAAAGACAAAAAAATGAAACTTAAAACTTAAAAGAGACATTGAAAATTTTCTTCTTTTAGGGTCCAATGAAATTTCGAAGTCAACAGTTTTTTCTATAAAATAAGAATAAATTGATTAATTTTGAATCTTAAAAAAGTTTTTAGTAGTAACTGAGTAATTGCTGACACTGATAAACTCAAATAGAACTTCCTGAACCAAAGAAAACTATATCATTTCATTGATAATCAAAGTTTCTTACATGGAGGAAATAAATCAAAATAATGGTGACTAGAATACAATCTTGACGTCCATGCAAGAGAGTAAGCAACATGATCTTGTTTGCCTCCCAATAAAAGGCATAATAAAGTTTTGTAGAAAAGTGTGTTTTTCTTTACGTGTGGTGATGATATAGAACCAAACTTAGTCATGTTTATTTGTAGTAAAAGAGAACTGAAAATGAGTGAAATAGACAGTAAAACCAAGTGGAATCCATACTTTATTAACACTATTTAACTTTCATCTCAATTCACTCTCATTTCATTTCACTCTATCAATCAAACACTCTAGCTATCAGTGTTAAGTTAACGGTAGAAATGTTGTCAGCAACTTGTTTAAAGTCCGTTTCAATAACCACATCATGCAAATTCAAGCTTTGAATCCATGAAACAGCATCCAGTAGAACCATGGCTTCAGCTTCTACCGCAAAAGATTTACTAGTATAGCAGCAAGTTTTCGCGCGCAGCAACGAAATAGAACTAGTTAGTTCAAATAGTGATTCAATTACCCACTGGCGTAATTTTTATTTGAGTGAAATATCGTATCAAATATGCATACATGTAATTTAAGTTCTTAAGTATGCCAATGTTCACCAAAATCACCCACATAATTTTGTGAGATCCATGTAAATACGAACTAGTAATAGAGTGCGTTAGAAGGAGAAGTAACAAAAAAAAAAAACAGTAGTTAGTTGTTGAAGTTGAAAGGGGAAAAAAGAGAGGAGGAATTGGTTTGGTCTTCCAATAAAGCTCAGTTGGATGGCTTTTTGAGAAGTCTTTTTTATAATAACATCAGGTTGTGAGCTTTAAGAAAAGCCTAATAAATTTGATGGATCGGTCTACTAATAAATAATATTATTTTAATATTAGTATTTAATATATAATATTAAATTATTATTATTTTAACAAAAAAATATTATGTTTCTGACTTAAGCTGATCATTTTAATAACTATATATATATATATATATATATATATATATATCTTTTGTGCTGTTAGCTTAGTGCGATAGGTCCCTTAACTTCCAGACCTATTTGTTTGCTTAATGATAAGTCTGTAAATCTATTAATCCTTTTTGTGATATGTCTATTAATCCATAAGTTTATTGGCTTATTTAATAAAAGATTCATTAGTCAATTTAAATCCTAAATATTAAGCTAAAAAATTAATCACTCTAAACTCTTGTGTGTGAGTGCATATTTTATAATAGGAAAAAAATAATATTGTTGTTCTTTTATACACTTCCTAGTTATGTATATCAGTATATGTTTATGTATCTACCTCTATATAATAGAGGTTCAGAATCCATTATAAATACTGAGATATTCAAAATATATAAAAGTACATCCATAACACGAACACTGAGGCTTAAATAGAGATGTAGTAAATTGTTAATGATCCACTACAAATAATTTATCTCTGACCTAGCTGTCATCTGTCAACTTCTTATTGTACAAGGTTATGGTTGTTTAAGAGAACTTTGAGACTGATGCGTGACATATATAATATATATTTTTATTACTACATATGTAATATATGATCACATATGATACAAGTAAATTGAATATAGAGGAAAGGATAAAAGAGAAATTTCGTTAGTGGAAAGGTTTGTGGCTAGGAATAGTGGTCAATACAAAATAGGTGTGGATCGAAAGAAAGGTTGTGGACAAAAACAAACGCTGGCTGAAAAGGACTCGTTTGGTTTGGTGGATCCTGACTATAAGCTGTGTAGCATTGTTTGATCAACTACACCTCGCCACGTAATACTCCAAATGTCCATTTCATCACTATAGCGGATTATTGCACCCATAATCTCCACAATTAAGGACTATATACTTACACTTGCTCCAATCCAATTATTCCTAATTCACAATTTTATTTTTGCATCTGAATCGTACCTATCTCTTTTGTTTATTAATTCTATATTAAACCATATACTACTTTATAGCTAAGTTGAATGTCTAATCAAAAAATGTCTTGTATTATTTTAGTGTCGATCATCAAGGAATAATGATCCCAAACTCTTGAAGTTAATAATGCATTATGAGGATAAGGCAACCAATTTCATTAGAATCATAATAAATTAATTACGACTAATTTAGTCTTTGAATTTCCTACTACTACAAACAAGGCCATCAAGACTGTTCTAGAACACCTACAAAGACGATTTTAGACCCGTCTTTGAAAGTCTATGGAATTAAAGACGATTGTGGGACCATCTTAAAATTTATGAATCAAAGACGGTTGCTATTTAAACCGTCTTAGAATCCCTACAAAAAGTTAAAAAAAAAATTCCAATCTAAGATGGTTATGAGTGACAATCATCTCAGAATATACGTATTCAAAGACGGTTATTTGTTAAACCCGTTCTTGATTGTTTTTTTTAAAAAAAAACATTCTAAGTCGGTTGGTTATGTAACCGTCTTAGAATGTATGTATTCAAAAATGGTTATTTGCTAAATCGTCTTTGATTGTTTCTTTTTAAATTTTAAAAGCCTTCTAAGTCGGTTGATGACAGGACCGTCTTAGAATGTGCGTATTCAAAGATGGTTATTTGGTAAAACCATCTTTGATTGTTTTTATTTTAAAACCCTTCTAAGTCAGTTGATTACAGGACCGTCTTAAACTGTATGTATTCAAAGACAGTTGTTTGTAAAAATCGTCTTTGATTGTTTTCTTTTTTTTAAAACCCTTCTAAGTCGGTTGATTGCAGAACCGTCTTAGAATCTATGATTTTCTAAGACGGGTTTTCTCATAACCGTCTTAGAATTGTTTATTTATTTATTTTTTTTACTAACACTACTACAGTAGGTAGTTTTAACGTCGTGTCTTCTAAGTCGGTTGTAAGAAAATCGACTTGATAGGTAGGCCTCGCAATTCTACGTCGGTTTTTCTGGTGACCGTCATTGTAAAAGCATCTTCTAAGTCGGTTTCTATAATAACCGACTTAGAAAAATTTACATATTTTAAAAAAAAAATTAACTTGTGTATCCATTCAATGCCCGGTTAACACATACGACCGTCGTCGTTTTAAGCCTTTTTAAAGTCGGTTATTATAGTAACCGACTTTGAAAATTTTTAACAAATTTTTTAATATGTTTTTTAAATAAATAATGTTTAATGTTTTCTTAAATTTTTAACTTTTGGTTTTCAATTTTTTTGTTAAAAATTTGTTATAATTTGAAAATTATTAACTTAATATAATGATAGTTAAAAATAATTATTAATTACTTTTATTTAAACAAACTCAAATGACTTAAATGAAGGAATTCGAAAAAATATATATTTGATTTTAAAATCACAAATATGAGTCACAATATTATTATTATTATTATTTTTTGATAATGATAATATTTTATTTGATAGGATTAATTATGGACAGTAAAAATAAAGGAAT
This sequence comes from Glycine tomentella, assembly GCA_007407185.1. Classification (NCBI taxonomy): domain Eukaryota; kingdom Viridiplantae; phylum Streptophyta; class Magnoliopsida; order Fabales; family Fabaceae; genus Glycine; species Glycine tomentella. Next base: position 1,053,937 of record PYAF01000666.1, on the reverse strand, counting down.
GAATAAAATTTTTTTTTTTGAAAAGACTAAAAATGTTTTAAAAAATTAATGAAGAAAATAAAATTGTGATTTTTTTAAGAAACTAAAAATTAGAATTTTAAAAAATTGACAGACAAAAACTTAATTAATCCTAAAATTTATACAAAATAAAAAATAATTAAATTCATAAGAAATTTAAAATATAAAAACTAAAATCACAAAAATGATGAAGTATGTCTACACGAAAATTAAAATTTAGTCGAAATTTTAAAATAGCTTAATGCCCTGTTAGGTTTTAGCTTTGTTTATGCCACTTTGAGGGTATAAATTTCAAATTTCAGCAACTAGGGTTTATAGTTGTGGTTCTTTGCAAGATAGAAGCGCAAGCAGCGGCTACCCTAACCTCCTCTTCCTCTCTCCTAATTTCAGGTACGGTCACTGCCATTTCAATCTTTTCATTGAAAGTGTTGTTCTTTCTGCCGCTGCACCCTCCAACACTCCACCATTAGTTAGATATCTTTCTTAATCATCGAAGGTTTTCAACACTCTGCTTCGCTCTGCATTTGTTCAGTTACGTTCCTCTTTTTGTTTTTTTGTTTTTTATTCTCGCTTTCTGTAATTGTATCTGTTCAATAGTTCATGTAGCATGGCCGACGAAGCTGTGGTTGTTCCAAATCCCACCCAGATTGATGTCAAGCTCTTCAACCGCTGGAGCTTCGAGGATATTGAGGTACCAATTCGAATGTTTCTAGGGTTCAGTTACTCATCAAATTATATCCTAAAAAAACTGTGATATGTATTTTGTTTTGATGTTTTTCTTTGTTCTTATGTGAAATTCGAAATTATTGGCTTTTCTCATGATGCACGGTAGAAACAATGGCAAGAAATTCTTGGCTGTTAGGATCATCAAGCATGCTATGGAGATTATTCATTTGTTGACTGACCAGAACCCCATTCAGGTTATTGTTGATGCCGTCATCAACAGGTATGACTTTTGTATTCATAGTTTATATCTAGATGATGATGACTAGGCCTTTTATTGAGTAAAGATTGGTATAATACTATAGTAGAAAGTCAAGTAAGTTCATTATTTAAGAAATTTTGAGTCTGGTATTTGTAAAATTGTCAAATTTTTATATATCTGAACCTCAATTTAGAGTTTACATGGGAAGCTATTTGTCTGGCTTAATTTGGAGGATGGAATGATGATTATAGATTTCCCTATTGGTTTGATTGCCTGAATGATGCCATTTTGCCTAAATGATTATAGCTGTAGTAGTGCATGAACAATATACCATACATAAAATTTACTTGATTTTGCCAAAGGAGGAACGGATATCCTTGTTATGCCCCTTAATGAATTTTAATTCTTTACATTTATTCACTTTAGATCGTTAATGTCACAACCAGTTCTTTGTATGTCTAATTGTGCTATGTTATTTATGTTCTTTAGGCATTTTTATCTCTTTTCCAGATGTTTATGTGAAACAAGTTTAAATCAACTAGACTTCTAAAAAACACTATTATTCCTTTCCTGCTTATTTTCTTCATCATATAGATGATTACATTTTGAAAGTATATTGTACAAATTATGTTTAGCAAGTTTCTTCTTTGCTATCCTTTCTTATTTTAATTAGTCATGTGTTACTCTCCATTTAACTTTGAGCAAAATGTAACATGCTTGTATATACTGCATTTATACAATAGACCAGACAGTTGGATTGTTCAAATTGTAATTAGATAAAGAGCAAAGAAGAAGAAAAATATGAATGTGGTCTGCTAAGTCGTCACTCACTGGTTAAATACCCTTGCACATATAATGGAATAGAAGCTCAAGATGCAATAGCCATGAGAACCTATATGCAAATAAATTGTTGCCCAACTGAGGATTTTAATTTTAATATAAATGAGATAAGAATTAAGATAAACCAGTTAGCAACAACTGCATTGTAGATCCATTAGTTTTTTTTTTAAGACCAAGTTAATATATGTATATTAATAACAATAAAGACAAAAATAAGGAGTGATAATAGAAGAGCCAAAGTACATAAAAATATAGAATCCCACAGACTTGTTAAAGCATTTCAATCAGCTAGTGCCTCCCGACTCAGAATTTAGAGAATAATAAAGCAAAAAAGCTACCATGCCTAGTCCTAAAACGTATAATCGATCACCCCACTATCCAGCAACAGTATTTAACAGCAATAAAACAACACAAAAACTGCCCCAAAAAGTTGGCAGTAATTTATTTTTTTAAAATTAATTACATAAAACTATATTCTTTATACAATTAACAACTATAGTTTGTTTTATTCAAATTATATAACAATTATAGTCTTACTCTTTTTATTATTTATTAAAGTAATAAAAAAATATAGGACATGTGTGCGATAATCAGAATGTAGTAATTTTATTCTTACAATTTTTTATATAAATTTTTTATTTAACAATTATACTCTTTATATCTATAATTTTCAATTAACAATAATGATGAATTAAATTCTGAAAATAAGATTTAAAAGAATTATGCTTATAAGTTGTAGAATGAATAAAATAAAAAATATCAAGGGTTTGTCATAAAGAAAAATATATATATGAGACACAAGGCATCACACGACTTAAGGTGTTCTCACTAGTTCTAGTAGTAAGGCATACAAATACAATGTCTTATATAATATAATATATATTGGAGTTGTTATAGATTTGAAGTTAACATAAAAGTTCTCTTGGTTCCATGTCAAGTGATTAATTTAAATTTAGTCCATAAATGGCCCTGAAGAAACTGCTCTGCTTCTAAGACTTTTGTTACCTATAGATGCAGGAAATTAAGTTTAACTTTTGCATCCAATTGTCATTGTAAACATGAAATCGAGAATGTGATGGTTGTTTATTTGAATTGACAGTTTTTGTTTGTGACCAGAGAAGCATAATTTCCCTTTGCTTGGTTGCAGGTGCCAATGGCAATAACTGCCAAAGCAAAATTACTTCTTCGCGAGCTAAAATCCGTTAAAGCAGATTTGGCTTTTGCCAAAGCTAGGTCTGCTTAACTTGAAGAAGAGAACAAAGTACTCCGGGACCTATGCGTGCATGTCATTGTCCTATGCGTGCATGTGGTATAGGTTTCTAACTTCTTCCTCCTATTTTATTTATGGTCCACATGTCTTGATCTTATGTATTTTAATACTTGTAGTAACTATACTAATCTATAGTAAGTAGTTAATTTATAGTAACTATTTTAAAAAAACAGTTTATAGTAATTTTTTTTGAGTTTATAATAACTATTTTAAAGTCACGCTCATTATTTATATATATATATATATATATATAAATGGTTGTGATTTCCATCTAATTTCCTTCAAGCAATATGGTTGTTATTTAAGTTTTTAATGAAATGTAATTATAAAAGGTTTGAAATGATAAGTGGGAAAAAGAAAAGAGTTAAAATGGTACGGGAGAGAAGTGAGAAGTGGGTGTTGTCAGGTAGCTTGACCTTTGCAAACTGCTTCTTCAGATAACACTCCCCAAGGCTCATTGGAGAAAAAGCCTTTGCAAACTGCTACTTTTCCTAATGGATTTGAGGTCTATAGCTATTCTTTCCTTTTATTTACCTGAAAATCACATTTCTTATTAGTGAAAAATGATAGTTTGGTGGGAATTGGCAATTAATTGTATGCTCATGAGTACAGATACATTATGTTAGATATTTGAAGAAATAAATACAAGGTATTTTTTTACTTATGATAGCTGGTTTTTATCCCAGACTGCATAATTGCATTCTTTAACAACCATGTTTCAATGTGAATATGATAAACCACTACTTATGTCTAGTTTGCTTATTATCAGGCTATGGTATTAGAGGTCTGTGATGAGACTGAAATTGCTGAACTGAAAGTAAAGGTGGTCTTCTCTCTTGTTTACGGCTTTCTGTAAAATTTGAAGTGCAGTATTTTAAATATAATAATGACAAGGATGGAAAAAAACTTTAAGTGTATGTTCTAAAGCAAAATGTTATATGGTAGGGTTCTCTGCAATTCGTAATTAGTGGCTGGATATGTCTTTAGCATGCCATATACTGTGTATGGAACTTATGCCAAAGGGTGATTTTAATTCACTTAAGATAACACAGGCTTATAGATTAATAAACGAGGTAATGGTATTTGTGTTTTTATCAAAATGGTAGCACATTGTAATTGAAACTTGAGAATATGGTGCTTTTGTGCCTAATGTCCTATCTGAATATATAATTTTTCTGTAATTCAAATTTGATCATAGGTTGCTGAAGCTGATATTTTAAATACAGGGCGATGGTCTGACTATTTTTGTTTTGTAGGTGCTACTTGGGTGTAGAGCTACTTAAATCTAACAAAGAGGAGAATGAATCTTTGCTCAAGTCCTTGTGGCATCACTCAGATGCAATATTGTGCTGCACTCTAAAAGTATGCTTGAAATTTAATTCAATTTCATAGCACATGTATCTATTTTGTGTACTTTCTCTGTTCATAGTGCAATTCAAATTCTCTAAGTACATGATTGATAATTGCCAGCAAGAGACAAACAAGTACATTTTTAAGTATAGTGATAGTCTTTAAGTATATAAATGGCATCAATTAAGCAAGACACACAATTAAGCAAGCAATTTCATCTACTTGGCCTACCTTTTTTGTTTCACCATGTCTTTGTAAAAAACTGAATGACTAATTTGAAAATAACCATAAAATAGGTAAAATTAATAAAAAAGATTGAACACCTTATTTCATATGTATTGTTAGAGAATAGGACCTGTAGGAGTCTGAAATAAATGGCATCAAGTGAGAATTTCTGTATTAGACGCTTTCTAAGTCGGTTATTTAAAATAACCGACTTTGTATCTATCCTTCTAAGTCGGTTATTTAAAATAACCGACTTTGTATGTACATTTTCTAAGTCGGTTATTTAAATAACCGACTTTGTATCCTACGATTTCTAAGTCAGCTTTTTAAAATAACAGACTTTGTATGTACGCTTTAAAGTCGGTTTTTTTAATAACCGACTTTGTAAGGACCTTTCTAAGTCGGTTTTTTAAAATAACCGACTTAGAATACACGCATTTTAAAAAAATATTTCAAAGTCGGTTTTTTAAAAATCGACTTTGTAGTCTTGTGTATATTACGACGCTTGAGACAAGGTCGGCTACAAAACCGACTTTAAATGGCCCAAATAACCGACTTAGAAACCTCCTGCTATAGTAGTGTAATTTATAACCTTATTACGCATTTTCGTATTTTTTTTATTTTGTTCAAAATTAATAAAAATATAGAAGTAATAATTCAAACTCACATGGACAATAATAAATTTAGTACATCAAATTGGAAGATAGAGAACACTAACAATTGCTAAAACATTAATAGGAAAGCTAAAACATGAGTAACAAATAACAATTGCTTTTTCTTTCAATAATAACATTAATATAGTTGTCCAATTTGAATTCTAAGTAAATATTTGAAACATTTGAATTACAAACAAGAACATTCACCTTAATGTAGTTGAAAATAAACAATCATGTGTCAATACACTCATGTGCAAAAAGCACGAGAGGAGTTTGATTATACGAAATTTGAAATTAATCAATTTATCAACATTATACAACTGAGAACCCAATGTAGCCTGCTGATATTGCTCCACATTTGTAAGCACGAGAGGAGTTTGAGGATCAAAAGTTCTCAAATGTGGTGGTGTGACAGCAATATTTTAACATGGCTACTAGAAACAAATAATTAGATTTAACAAAGAAATAAAGGAAAAGGTATAAAAAAATCAACAATTTGAATTTCGGTTGGAATATAACATTAAATGTTATACAAGGAAAGGCTTGCTACTAAAACCCCCTATTGGTCTTGTTTGGACCAAAAACCTAGAGAAGGGCTTTGATATTCCTTTCCACTATTGGTCTTGTAATATCAGGGATATTTTTTGTATACAGGGGAGGGTTTAACTTGTACCCCCTACTGTCTTGTTTGGGGGTTTGAAGTCCAACCCGCCTATGGCTTTCTAATTCATGGGAGAGTTACACATTCACGGAAGCCCAAGTATATATATTGACATAAACGTCATGTTAAAGTAGACATACTAGGTCTTAAGAATTACCAGGGCACACAATCAATTATGTTTCCTGAATATCAAACTCACCATTAGAGGAATAACTTTTAAAGACAACATTCATCTCGAGTTATCCCAATCAATCTAATTCCCTCATCTCCTACACTATATAAGCATAGTTTATTAGCTACCATTTCATGTGTAACATACTCTATTAACCTTATTAAAACCAAAATTTACATCTCAGGTTTATATTCCATGCATTTTAAGGCTCAAGTTCACCAACCCAGATGCTACATACCAAAATGTTTGGAAAAAAAAATTGTTCTCTATTGGTGATGACTGGACGCATTAACCAAGGGTTAGACCAAAAACTTATGGGGCATGAGACAAAGCCCAAAACACAAGCTAATAAAACTGTCTTTTTAACATAACCCATTTTATTTTTTCCCACAATAATAACTTAGAATAATATATATATATTTATTTAATTATTAAAAACATTTTCACAATAGATCATATATTTATTTACTATAGGAAAACAAATATTGGAGTGTGTCACAAAATCTGCTGATATGTTATGATGGACAAAAAGTTTACAAACTTAAATAAGCAAGATATCACTCAAGACAGGTGTATCACTCAAGACTCCAACAAAGTAAACCAAAATACATTCGAGAATTATAGCTGGCAGACTTGATTATGATACTTAAGATAACTCCTACTCCCTAAACTTGGAGCTTTTGTCAAAAACATTCTTTTCAGAAGCTTCAGCACCAGAAGGAATGATGGATAAAATATTTCATGTAAGGAAAAACAAGGGCGAACTGGGGAAGTGGTTTTCACAAAGTCTTATTGACCTAAATACCATTCTTATTAAAAATAAAACCTTGCTTTTGGAATTAAAAAGAATTGGTTGTAACCTTTCTTTCAAGGATATATAACACCTAGTAGCAAGAAAGAAGTTCAATATCAGATTATCCTGATAACATAGTGAAGATGATGAGAGGCATACACTGAATATATATTTCTAAACTCGATAAATAGTATCATCAAACAAAAAAGAGTCAAAGTAAAATAAAATAAAATTGCAAACAGTAAACAATTACATTTGATAATTGATTTAGATAAGCAATACATTTCCTCTAACATTTCCTTCAAGCTCTTAGACAGAAAATGACAGACAGCAAAAGCATGATCTTCACGAATTCCAAAGAAGAAAATAATGAGAAGCAAAACAAATTTATTAAAATAGATGTCAATAGTTGTGTTAAGAAGCCAGTTTTTCACATGACCCACTTGTCACTAGTGACTACTTAACCTAGAAACCAGATGTATTGCAACTATTGGATTATTCACTGTCATGAAATTCCAGTGGCATCCAAACGACTAACACACAATCAAATAAAATTATCTAACATATAACAGGAGAGTGGCATATTGAAGCTCAGACAGAAGTTGCTAAAATTACATTTTTCTTCCTTTTTAGAAAAATAAATAAAGGGTTAAGTTTCAACTGTCAAGGTATAGTACTACTCATTTACTCTTTTTGCAAGAGCATGGGAGTTAATGCTAAATGTAATCACTCTTAGCACAAATTATTCTATTTTCCACTCATGCAATTTAGAACAGATTCAACAGCTTGGATAGAATCTAAATGAGAATTGAAACAATAAACCTGGAAATGTCCCACAAATGCAAATTCAAGGAAATTTTCAACATAAACCCTTAACTGATAAAGTGCACCAACATCATTAATTCAAGAGATGTTTGTGAATATCGCATAACATGATTTCTATTGTTTGTAGAAATATACCCTTATCGATGGATTGGAAGTAAATTCCATTCGATGAATAAGAGTGTTAAAATAAATTGGAAAATATTATGTGAAAGCAGATCCCAAAGCAACATTTAGATTTGCATTAGAAACCACAGTAAAGTCAAGTGACAAATTATAAACAGGCTATATACAGACCTTACTAAAGCCAAACCAATTTGAGTCTCCTCTAAATGAAAAATGTTTTGTTGTTCTCTTTCCATTTTCCACAAAAGATCTGCATTGAAGAGCATAATGAGCATCTGCATGGATATAAACTAAAAATATTTACCAAAAAGGGATTTTGTTAAGAAATAAATAAAAAAAAACATTCATTACTCATCTTAGAGGACTGTTGTTCTCTTTAATCTAAAAAAAAGCATTCTCTATGATCTATCTATGTATCTCATAGGACTATTTTTCTTGGCAGCTTGGATGCCATGAATGAGCATAAATTTTTGGCTTCTATATAAATTAAATAAATAAATATTAAAGATAAAAAAATAATAGAAAGAGAGAGAGAGAAGAAACACACAGGTACTTATAATGGGAAAATAGAGGCATGGAATCAAAACCTAAATCCCATTCAAAAATGAATGACAAAACACAAAACAAAAAGTTTGGAAGCAATGCATGTTCACAAGAAAGTGAGTTAAGGAGAGAGAGAGAGAGAGAGAGAGAGAGAGAGAAAGTACTTGGGTTTTCTTTAGAGCCAGAATATGGGGTTTCGTCGGAATCTGCCAAGAGAAAAGATGAAACCTTGAGCACATGAAGAAACGCAACAAAAAAACAAAGCACGACCCAGTTAAGAAAAGCCAACAGCTTGCAAAATAAAACCCATATACAAATGTCAATTCATTAAACGAAAAATGCGTACATCAAGTAGACGGGATAAACAGTGAAAAAATCCCCAAATTTACCTAGAGCACCTCGTGGTCTCTTCTTCAACCATGGAAGAGAGGGAGAAGGAAGGAGAAGTTGCACGGTAAGCGGAAGATTGTGGGTTTGGGGAGCATTCAACGGAAGATTTGGTGAGTATTCAGCTGAACATTGGTGAGGATTCCGATTTCGCTGAGATAGGGAAATTAGGTCGCAAAAAAGCAAATGGCTGAGAAGGAAAATATTATTTAGGGGAATTTTTAATTCAAAGACGGTTTCTACCAACCATCTTTGAATACCAGGAAACAAAGACGGTTCTCACTTCATCCCGTCTTTGTTTTACACTATCTAAGACGGTTGTTCTTAACCGTCTTTGTAAATAACGAATTATTTACGAAATTGCCACCGCCTCACCAACTAAGACGGTTATGCTCCAACCGTCTTTGAAAGCCCGTCTTTAAATGCGCTTATTGTAGTAGTGTTCGTAGTACCTTGTCAGAAGTACTATTATTTTTGGAGGTTCTTCTTCAAGTGCTTGTATTTATATATAAGATTAATCAGTCGTAAAAAAAATATATTTCTAACTAGCAATAAATAATTACTCAAATTATTTTAGAGTATGTCTTTCGAACCTATACTAGGTCTAATAAAATCCAAAGTCCTAGTCTAATTCATAGAGATAAAATTTCATAAATACCAAAGTCCTAGTCTAATTAAATGTTAGAAAGTCAAAATTCATACTTTTCCATGAGCAAATTTGGCGCCACAAGTCACAAATATAAGCAAGTTTTGAATCTATTAACATAACACTTGTGAAAGAATTGAATAATAGTTTACATAAAATCTCAAGATCAAATCTTATTGTCATCTTTGTACACTGAAAAAATCAATCTTAAAGAGATTCAAGTCTCTTTACATTAGCACATATATAGGTTCCGGTAAGTTTATATCGTTTGTTTATAACAGATAACTTATACTTGATAAATTTCTTTTACCAAAGTAAAAATATTGATAACAACCTTTATCTTAACTAGTATATATTATTTTTTTATTATCTTATAATATTTTTTTAATATACTAAAGTACCATTTGACCTTTTATTATATATATATATATATATATATATATATATATAACATCTTAAAATTTTAATATAATAATTGTTATTAGTTTTAGTTTAAAAATTATTAATATAAAATTTTTTTGAATTAAAATAATTATGATAACATATATATATATATATAATGTTTGTCTTATGATTATTAAATATTTTTGAAATAATTGAATAAAAAATTTATGTCTGTTTTAATTATTTTATTTAAAATTGATCTAGTTAAAAGGATTAATAAAAAAGATTAGATGGTTGATATAAGATTGTTAATATTATTTTATAATTATAAAAGAGTGACAATTTCTTATCATAATTAAA
>PYAF01000666.1:1023354-1035970 GCA_007407185.1 Glycine tomentella | reverse complement strand
GATATTTTGATGAACTGGATCAGCAGGGGCGTGGTTTATGTTTCTGTATAGGTGTGTGTTATCTGTTAGATTTATATTCCATACATAATGTATCAAGAAAACGATCCTATGTTTCCGCTGGGTTGAGTTACTTGATGTTTTATGCGCTAATCTGATATTATTAAGGATAACACGTCGGAGGCCTACGGGGTGTTACAACAACCTATCTTCCCCAGTCATATTTTCAACCCTAAGTCTTGTCTTCAGCCTGATTTAGGGATCCAACAACATACCTCTGTATGTGTCAATCTTATTGTCGCCCCCAATTTCTTCATCAAACCTTCTCACTCTAGCAGTGGAGATCCCAACCACAGAAAACCAGACTTCCTCATCAATCACCATGGGAACATCGTTCACTTGAGAACGAAGCACCCCATCCATGCTGGCTTTAGCACAGGTGTAAAATACCTTCACCAGTTATGGGTAAAAGGTACCCTTCAATTCAAGGAACTTTTTCAATTCTTGAGCCTCTAACAGAGCAAGGAATTGGAATCCCTCATTGTTGAACCAATTAAGATCTAAGTACTTGGGAGGCATGACTAGCTTAGTGGCATTGAACTGCATGTAGTTCATCTTATCAGTTTGATTAGGGAACCACGAATTCAGTCTGCTCTCAGATGGATTGGAAGATTCACCAACATTTCTTTTACTGGTTTTGGTTCTTTTGAGGTAGACATGGTGTTTGAGGGTAGAAGAATGAATTTGGCAGAGGTTAAGATAAGGAAAGAAATAGAGCATAGAAGGTTTGCTCAATTTTGCAGAGAAGAAAGAGATTGGTTCAGGTGCGAATTGATTCTCTTAGAAAAGTTGTATATATAGAGCTTTGCAAGTGAAATTTTGAATTTTAAAACCTGGTAACAACTATTTTTGTCTTTCAAGAGGTTTAAATGATACTGACACAAATTTAAATGATACTGACATGGTTCAGCTTCTGTTGTTGAGAGAGCAACACACAATTGCTTCTTGCAATGCCATGAAACTAATGAGCTTCCCAACAAGTGGCATATTCCACTGGTGATTTTCCCTATCAAGTTTGCATCCTGCAAAATCAGAATATGAATAACCAATTAAGTTTAGTGATGCACCTTTTGGATAACAAACACCAACTTTTATGGTTGATTTGAGGTATTTTATGATTCTCTTGACAACAGTGAGGTGTGACTCCTTAGGATTAGCTTGATATCTAGCACACACTCAACATTATATTTGGCCTACTTGCTGTCAAGTATAGTAGACATCCTATCATTCCTCTATTTTGACTAATCAACTTCTTGTTTTTTTTTTCATCTGAATCAAGATAGGTTGAGGTTGTCATTGAAGTAGCTGCATCTTTGCTTTTGTCCATGTCAAATTTCTTGATCACTTGAAGGCAGTATTTTGATTGGCTGAGAAATGTTCCATTTTTCATTTTCTATAACTTGCAATTACTGCATAAAGAAAGGTCATACATCTCATAGGTGTCATGCTAGAAAGTTCCTTGTTCCTAATGGAGATTACATTTGGATTCCAAAGAAAAAGAAGAAAATGACTAACCCCTATGGACCCCAACATTGAGTAGGTACCTTTCTTTGGCACTTAGTTTGATTTTAGCAGGTGTGATTTAGAGCAAAATCATCATTATGGTGCTTAGATAGAAAATGCTCTAGAAACGTGACAGAAAAAGGATGAATCAAATGACAAAGATTAACCAGTCTATCATCTACTCAAAAGTCAATAAAGTGGACACAAGCACATAGAGATCAGGCTTAATATCATTAAAGATCACATTCAAAAAGGGTGTTGTTTAATTGAGTTTATTGATCATTCATTGGTTGGTAGATTTAACAAACCCTCATCTTGAAATTGATTCTATGATCTTAGGAACATGCTAGGTATTCTTGATGAATCTAACATATGCTAGCATGCTTGCAATGTGCTTGACTACATAATATACCATTTATATTGGTCATTCATCACATATGCTTAAAATTTGAAATCCTGATGAAAAGCATCGTTCATTCTACATAATTGACTGCTTTAATCGATTACTATCCGAAATAATCGATTATTTGATGTTAAGAGAAATTTTAGAATTAAAACCTTGATGGAGTAATCAATTACGGTGACAAATTATTCGATTACGTGTGGTTTAAAATGCTATCCAGAATCAAAATCTCTCTAGAGTAATCGATTACAATGTCGAATTAATCGATTACTGAAGGCTAAGGACTATTTCAAAGTATTGTCTTTCATGTTTTCTTCCTCTGCACCTATCATTAATGAATAAGATTCCCTTTTATGGTGTTTATAGCATTCTTGTTTATCTCATGTGTCACTTGATTGTTTTTGACTTTGATAAGCCAAAAGGGAGAGAAAAAAATAAGAACATGAATTTATTAAAGGGGAGAAAAAACATATTAAGGGGGAGAAAAATGAACTTAGGAAACAGATATAATCTGAATTATTATTGCTCCGATCTTTATGAAAAATTACCTAAGATAGGGGGAGCAATTTGTGGAATGACCTCTGTTTATGCAAGCATACTTGACACTTTTTCTTGGCAAAAGCTGAATTGATTTCAAATTTCAAGTATAAAGCTCCTAGCATTCATAACTTAAAAACACATGAAGGATACATATGTTCAATTGAAGTTTGGCATGATCAAAGCCAAAAATGGGGAGATTGTTAGACACAAGGGGAGCCTGAAGTGGACCAAGATCAGGAAGGTCTTTGAAGTTTTAGCTTTTTACATGGCATTCAATTGAAGGCATATGTAATTTGTTAAGTAGTTTAAGAGCATCATCTTATGATCCCCTGCATTGCATAAACATGATCATTAACATGCATACATGATTTGATAAAAGCATAAAGGTTTTAATGTTTGCATAAAGAAGCAAATTTCTCATGGCTTAGATTTTGGAAAATCACATTGTGCACTGACTTAATCGATTATCAGCTTGTGTAATCTATTAAAAAGCTATGAAGAACACTTTAATCAATTACAAACATATCACAATCGATTACACAACACAAAACACAAAATTATGCATGACTGCCTTAATCGATTACCACTCAATTGTAATCGATTACATAGGCTTGTTTCAAAACTAAGCATGATTGGTTTAATCGATTACAAACTCGTTTTAATCAATTACATTGTTTGTAAATCTTTTCCAGAAAGCTGAAGAACATTTTAATCGATTAAGTTTGTTTTTAATTGATTACATATGAAAATTTAATCGATTACTTTGGCGATTTAATCGATTACATTCAGTTACAAATGTTTTCTATAAAAAGCTATTGAGTCTTTTGTTTTGGACAAAACTTGATTTTGCAAAATATCCATTACTTACAAAAACTCTCACAGTCGAGAAAAGAGATTCTGAGTTACATTCATCTTGTTTCAAAAGCCATAACTCATGCATTATTGATCATGTTGGTTTGAGAAAGATTTGCCAAGAGTTTTTCAAAGAGAGATGATTCCAAGAATTGCTTACATTCAACCTGAGTTTGTTTGGTAAAAATTCATTCATTCATCTTCTGAGGATCATGAGGTTGTATCTCTCTTAAGCACTTGTAGTGATTTGATTGCTTACTTTTATTTCTTGTAAGTTCTTAGATCAAAGAGGTTCTTTGTAGCTTTTATATAGTAGGGTTCTCTAGAGGAAAGAATAGAGTAGTGTTCTTTGGTTCTTGGTCATTAGAAGTCTATAGGGTTTAGATTTTTGTTTCTTTATCTAGGTTTGATAAAGGTGATCAGTTGTAAAAGCTTGTAAAGAACAGAGTTTGATTTAGTGGAACTCTAACCTAGTGTTGGTTGGAAGAAACTGGATGTAGCTTCTCTTGTTGAGAGGTGAACCAGTATAAATTCTTGTGTTGATCACTTTCTTTTAATATCTTCTAGCTATCTTAATTTGTGATTCTTTTGGTGAAATCTTTTATTATTCAACAAGTGAAGTTTTTAGTAATTGTATTCTTGAATTGAGTGGTTTGATTGATTTAAGAATTCTTATTGTGATAAAGATTCTAAATCCGCTGCCTTTTTTAAAGAATTTTTTAAAGACTCTGTTTTAACCAATTCACTCCCCCCTTCTTGGTTATTTTGTGTATTCATCATTGTTTTCAGTGCCAATAGGCTTGTGAGAAAAAGATCTAGGAACAAGTTCCCAAACGTCATTTCTCTTTAACTGATTAAGTTTATCATGCATGGTAAGCATCCAATACTCATCAAGTAAAGTTTGGTCAATGTTCTTAGGTTAAATTTGATAAACAAAAGCCATATTACAGTAGAGATTTCTTAGTGAAGATCTTGTAGATACTTCCTTAGTGACTTCACCAATTATGTTGTCAAGTGAGAGATCTATTGTAGTTCTCCAATCCTTTGGCTCTTGAATAGGTGTTGATTGTTTCATTTCTGTAATTGGTTATTCCTTTTTCTTGTCATTTGATCTATTGAGTTGTATATACTCTTCTAGAGGACCTGCATCATTTTCACACTTCTTTTTCTCTTTAAAGGGGTTGGATTCATCACAAATAACATGAACTGATTCTTCCATGCAAAAATTTCTTTATTAAAAACTCTATATGCTTTACTTTGTAATGAATATCCAAGGAAAATGACTTCATCAGCTTTAGCATCAACTTTACCAAGAGATTCTTTACCATTGTTTAGTACAAAACACTTGCAACCAAATGCTCTTAAGTGAGATATGTTTGGTTTTCTACCTTTGTATAGTTCATAAGAATTTTTCTTCAAAATAGGCCTTATTAGAAATCTATTCAAAGTGTAACAAACTGTGCTTACAGCATCAGCCCAAAAATGTTTAGACAAATTTGTTTCATTAAGAAGAGTTCTAGCACCTTCTTCAAGAGATCTATTTTTTCTCTCCACAATACCATTTTGCTGAGGTGTTCTTGGAGCTGAAAAATTGTGGTTGATTCCATTTTTTTCATAGAATTTTTCAAAATGTTCATTTTAGAATTCACCACCATGATCACTTCTTATTGAGATAATTTTGCTTCCCTTTTCATTTTTGAAAAATACAATAGTGAACACACACAATAACCAAGAGGGGGGTAAATTGGTTAAAACAGAGTCTTTTAAAATTATTTTAAAATAAGCAACGGATTTAGGATCTTTATCACAATAAGAATGCTTCAATCAATCAAACCACTCAATTTAAGCACATAATTACTAAAAACTTCACTTGTTGAGTAATAAAAGATTTCACCAAAAGAATCACAGATTAAGATAACAAAAAGAGATTAAGGAACAGAGCTAACACAAGATCTTATATTGGTTCACCTCTCAACATAGAGGCTACATCCAGTTTCTTCCAACAAACACTAGGTTAGAGTTCCACTAAATCAAATTTTGTTCTTTACAAGCTTTTACAACTGATCACCTTTATCAACCCTAGATAAAGAAACATAAATCTAAACCCTGTAGACTTCTAATGATCAAGAACCAGAGAACACTACTATGTTCTTCCCTCTAGATAACCCTACTATAGAAAAAGCTTTAAAGACCCTCTTTGATCTGAGAACTTACAAGAAATAAAAGTAAACAAACAAATCATTGCAAGAGTTTAAGAGAGATACAACCTCATGATCCTCAGAAGATGAATGAATGAATTTTACCAAACAAACTCAGGTTGAATGTAATCAATTCTTGGAATCAACTCTCTTTAAAAAAAATCTTGACAAATCTTGTTCAAACCAACATGACCAATGATGGATGAGTTATGGGTTTTAAAACAAGATCAATGTAACTCAGAATATCTCTTCTCAGACTTTGAGAGCTTTTGTAAGAATGGGTATTTCGCAAGTTTAAGTTCTTACAAAACAAAAGACTCAACAACTTTTTATAGAAAATATTTGTAACTGAATGTAATCAATTAAATCACCAAAGTAATCGATTAAATTGTCATATGTAATCGATTAAATACAAACTTAATCGATTAAAATGTTCTTCAGCTTTTTGGAAAAGATTTACGAAAAATGTAATCGATTAAATTGAGCTTGTAATTGATTAAAGCAGTCATGCTAACTTTTGAAACAAGCTTATGTAATCGATTACTGATTATGATAATCAATTAAGGCAGACATGTACATTTTCAGAATAAGCCTAGGTAATCGATTATTGATTGTGGTAATCGATTAAGACAGATAATCATGCTTTACATTTTGTGCTATGTAATAGATTAGGAGTAGCTAGTAATCTATTAAAACGTTCTTCATGGCTTTTCCAGAATCAAACAAAAGCTGGTAATCGATTATATCCTTGTGTAATCGATTAAAGCAGTGGAAAGTGATTTTTCCAAAACTCAACCATGAGAAATCAATTTCTTTATGTCAACATGAAAACCTTTATGTTTTAATAAAATCATGTATGTATATTAATGATCATGTTTAGGCAATGCAAGGATAATAAGATAAACCTCTTAAACACTTAACAAATTACAAATGTCCTGGCATGTGAAAAGCTAAAACTTTCTTCTAAGACACAGGCTTCATCCTTCACTTGATCTTCTAACAGCTCCCTCTATATTCAACAATCTCCCTCTTTTTGGCTTTGAACATGCCAAATATCATTTGAACATTTGTTAGCCTTTAAGTGCTTTGAGGGATAAATGATAGGAGTCTTATACTTGATAACCTGAAATCAAATCAGCCTTTTGTCAAAAGCAAGTGTCAAGTATGCTTGCATAAACATAAATCAATTTCTTAAATTGCTCCCCCTGACTTGGGTAAATTTTACATAAGGTTCAGAGCAAATAAAAACAGAGCAAGGCAGAACAAGACATAACACATGTTCATTCTATTTCTCCCCCTATTTGGCTTATCAAAGTAAAAAATAATCAAGTAGAAATTATAAGCAAGAAGGATATGCATCATAAACCATAATATTTTTCAATATAGGAAAAGATGCAGTACATAGATTCAAACATCATAAAACATTGTATATGCATTATATTGCTCCCCCTATCTTAGGTAATTTGATATTAAATCCAGATAAGAGCAATAAACAATACATAGTGTATCTGTTTCCTAAGTTCATTTCTCTCCTCCTTAATATGTTCTTATATCAACTCCCTTTTTAATATATTCAAGTGTTTTTATTTTTCTCTCCCTTTAGGCTTATTAAAATAAAAAACAATCAATTGATACATTGAGATAAGCAAGGAAGGATATAAACATCATAAAAGTGAATCATGATAGGTGCAAAGGAAGAAAACATGAAGGAGAAGATTTTTTAAGTAATTGATTAATTTCAAGTGTAATTGATTACTCCAGTGCGTTTTGTAAACTGAAACAATTTTCAAACATACTATAATTGATTATTTCGTAGATGTAATCGACTATTCTAGTGAAATTATTGTTTCTGGATTCAATGAAAAATACAAGTAGTCGATTAATTAGTCAAGGTAATCGATTACTCCAGTGAATATTTGCTTCTAAAGGGCATTTAAGCATCTAGTAATTGATTATTTAACACCATAATCGATTATTACAATCAATTTTGCAGATTGAACAGTGTGTATCAGCAAGATTTCAAATTTTCAGCACATGTGATGATTAGCCAAATAAAATGGTATATCATGTTGTTAGGCACATAGTAAACATGCTAGTATATATTAGATTCATTAACATTATCTAGCAAGTGCCAAAGATCATAGAATCAAGCTCTAGATAAGGGTTTGTTAGATATACTAACCAATGAAAAATCAATTATACTCAATTGAACAACTTCCCCTTTTGAATATGATCTTTAAGGAAATGAATCCTGATCTCTGTGAGCTTGTGTCTACTCCATTTACTTTTAAGTAGGCGAGTATCTTCATAAGTGACTAATCCTCCTTCCATTAGAGTCAAAGTTGTAAGCATGGATGTGTCAACTTGTCATGTGTCTAGAGCATTTCCTGTCTAAGTACCATAATGATGATTTTGCTTTTAGACATACCTGCAGAAATCAAATCAAATACTAAAGAAATGTACCCACTCTATATTGGGTCCATAGAGGTTAGTCATTTCTTCTTTTTTTTGGAACCCAAATGCAATCTCCATTAGGCACAAGGAACCTTTTAGCATAGCCCCTATAAGATGTATGACCCTTCTTCATGCAGTAATTGCAAGTTACAAATTTTGATGCTCTTTCAAAATGAGTCATTTGATTATGTTTTGTTTTTTAAAATCCTATGTGATTCTTCTGTTTTGGTGATACAAACTTTGTTTTTCCAAAAGGTTATGCTTCATGCTTGTAACCCAAACTAGAATTATCTCCAACATATTTTTGAACACTTAGCATTTGATCTAAAGTGCATTTTCCTCTATAAAGCTTTTTCAAAAGATCAACTACATAACAATTTTCTGAAAGCAATTGCATATATTTTTCAGATTGACTCCTTTTGAAATCATCCAATTCTTTTTCTAAAGCTTTGCAATTATCAATATTTGTAGAAGAAGAAGCACACATACATCCATTAGCTTTGTATCTTGAAAGAAGTTTGTCATTCTCTTCTTTCAACTTACAAAGTTCAGCTTGTTGTCCATTAAGTTTGGTAATATGCCATTTAAGGTTACCTTTCATCCTTTTGTTGGATTTTGCAAGCTTTTAAGCCTCTTCATGCATATCAATGAAAGCATCATAAAGTTGATCAAGTTCAGAGTTTACTTATGATTTAGCACTTGAGAGTTCTTCATCTTCATCAACTATGGAAGTGAAGCATACATTTGTTTTTTCATGGACACTTGATGAATAAGATGTTGTTGAGGCATTGTCTTCCCATCCATTGCAGACTTTCTTTGATTTCTTTTCACCTAACTGCATTTTCAAAAATATAGGACATTTAAATTTAAAATGGCCTTTCTTACCACATTCAAAGCAGGTGAAGTTTGTGATGTTGTTGTTGTTGCCCTTTCTCTTGTTGAACTTTGAGAGCTTGTTGTTCTTTTTATTCTTCAAGAACTTGCTGAATCTCTTGACTATTAGGTTTATGTTTCCATCACTTGAGTCTTCTTCTTTCTCCACATTAGATGATGCAGCTTTCAAGGCTATGCTGTTTTGCTTTTTATCTGCATCTTCAGCATGTGTTAATTGAGACAATTCTAATTCATACTCAAGAAGCTTACCAAAAAGTGCAGCCATGGACATCTTGGAGAGATCTTTTGATTCTTTGATTGTTGTCACCTTTGGTTTCCATGGTCTTGTGAGACAGTTTAGGATTTTGATGTTTAACTCTTCAGCATCAAAAATCTTTCCAAGACCAAGAAGATGATTCACGATGTGAGTGAACTTAGTTTGCAGCTGGTATATGTTTTATGTGGAGTTCATCTTGAACATCTCATACTGATGAATCAAGGCATGCTTCCTTGATCTTCTAACTTCATCTATCTCTTCATGAGTGACTTCCAACATCTCCCACATCTCCTTTGCACTTTTACACCTAACAGTTCTAAAAAATTCCTCGGAAGAAAGTGTAGAAGTAATCATGTTCTTAACTTTAAATCATACTGAACAACTCCCTTTTTTGTACATCAGTCATCTATCCTATTCTTTGTGAATCACATTATTACCAACAGTTTTCATAGGAATCGGAGGACCTTTTCTATTGCATTCCATGCACCAGGGTCATTTGATTGAATGAATATTTGCATTCTATTTTTCTAAAAATTAAAATGCTCTCCTTCAAATATCGGAGGATGAATGAGGGAGGCACCCTCTCTGAAGTTAACTTGTGTGATATTAATTTTCTTTAAAAGGATAGTGATCTTGAATAACACTCAAGAACTTGCTCTTGATGCCAATTTAAAAACACAATAGTGAACACACAATAACCAAGAGGGGGATGAATTGCTTAAAACAAAGTCTTTTAAAATTCTTCTAAAATAAGCAACGGATTTAGGATCTTTATCACAATAAGAATGCTTCAATCAATCAAACCACTCAATTTAAGAAGACAATTACTAAAAACTTCACTTGTTGAGTAATAAAAGATTTCACCAAAAGAATCATAGATTAAGATAACAAGAAGAGATTAAGGAATAGAGATAACACAAGATCTTATATTGGTTCACCTCTCAACATAGAGGCTACATCCAGTTTCTTCCAACCAACACTAGGTTAGAGTTCCACTAAATCAAATTTTGTTCTTTACAAGCTTTTACAACTGATCACCTCTATCAACCCTAGATAAAGAAACATAAATCTAAACCGTATAGACTTCTAATAATCAAGACCCAGAGAACACTATTATGTTCTTCCCTCTAGATAACCCTGCTTTAGAAAAAGGTTTAAAGACCCTATTTGATCTAAGAACTTACAAGAAATAAAAGTAAACAAACAAATCACTGTAAGAGTTTAAGAGAGATACAACCTCATGATCCTCAGAAGATGAATGAATGAATTTTACCAAACAAACTCAGGTTGAATGTAATCAATTCTTGGAATTATTTCTCTTTAAAAAAAACTCTTGACAAATCCTGTTCAAACCAACATGACCAATGATGCATGAGTTATGGGGTTTGAAACAAGATCAATGTAACTCAGAATATCTCTTCTCAGACTTTGAGAGCTTTTGTAAGAATGGGTATTTCGCAAGTTTAAGTTCTTACAAAACAAAAGACTCAACAGCTTTTTATAGAAAACATTTGTAACTGAATGTAATCGACTAAATCACCAAAGTAATTGATTAAATTGCCATATGTAATCGATTAAATACAAACTTAATCAATTAAAATGTTCTTCAGCTTTCTGGAAAAGATTAATGAACAATGTAATCGATTAAATCGAGCTTGTAATCGATTAAAGCAGTCATGCTTAGTTTTGAAACAAGCCTATGTAATCGATTACTGATTGTGGTAATCGATTAAGGCAGACATGTACATTTTCAGAATAAGTCTAGGTAATCGATTACTTATTGTGGTAATCGATTAAGACAGATAATCATGATTTATATTTTGTGTTATGTAATCGATTACAAATAGCTAGTAATCGATTAAAGTGTTCTTCATGACTTTTCCAGAATCAAACAGAAGCTGGTAATCGATTAAAGCAGTGTAAAATGATTTTTCCAACACTCAACCATGAGAAATCAATTTCTTTATGTAAACATGAAAACCTTTATGCTTTAATAACCTTTATGCTTTAATAAAATCATGTTATGCATATTAGTGATCATGTTTATGCAATGCAAGGATCATACGATAAACCTCTTAAACAATTAACAAATTACAAATGCTTTGGCATGTGAAAAGTTAAAAATTTCTTCCAAGACACAGACTTCATCCTTGACTTGATCTTTTAACAGCTCCCCCTATATTCAACAATTTTGAACAAGTTTGGCTAATTTTCTGAAAGCAATGAAGGCATCACTCTCGGATCTTAAAAACAAAGTCCATGTGAATCTTGAATAGTCATCAACAATTACTGTTGATTTGAGGGGGAGTTGCTTGAAGCAGAAAGAACATTGATTCAAGAAAGGATTGTTTTGAACTTTCAACATGCCCTTGAAGCATTGAAGAAAAGCTTGTGATCAAATGTAAAAGAAAGGAAGTTTTCTGATGATCCAACCATTGCATTCATATCATTCATAAGTTTGAGAAATATAAATCACAAGGCATTGATAAATTGCTTTAAGTTTTTGAAATAAACTAAGTGTTTTTGGAAAAATAGCATATCACTGGTTTAATTGATTATGACAGGCAAAGAATCAATTATTTTGTTCTTGGTATTTTCTGGAAAATTTTCAAGAACAGTTTAATTGATTACGTTATCGAAATAATCGATTATTTGATCTTAGATCACATATAATCTGCCCTGGTGACAGTTTTAATCGATTACCACCAAGCCGTAATCGATTACATAAGCCAAATAGAAAATACCATATTTCTGGTTTAATCGATTACCAATTATAGTAATCGATTACGTAGTTCAAACATATTTTTCATAATTCCGGGTTTAATCGATTAAGGAAAATTGTAATCGACTACATAGTACATTCATGATTATGCATACTTTGGGTTTAATCGATTATGCATTGGAATAATCGATTAATTTGTTCGTTATAGTTACCCAGAATCATTACGAACGATTTAATTGATTACAAGAGCGTATGTAATCGATTACAAATGCTAAATAATCGATTACTGGAGCTTTTTTAATCGATTACTGACGGTTAGAAATATCACTATAAATAGAACCCATGCTCGGCTATTTTCCTAACTTGAGTAATTCGTATTCTGAGCATTCTAAAGCTTTCTAAACATTCTCTAAGTGATATTTCTGGGTTCATTGAGTTCTTGCTTCCATAAAACTCTTATGAGTCTTTAAGGGATGAGTGAAGCAAGATTTTCTCTTTTAAAAGTTTAAGGAAAGTTATGTTCTGAGTTTGCATTTTGTATTCAACCTGGTGAAATCATTCTTATGCATATCATTCTTTGGATCATCAGGTGACTTCTTTCCTTATTCTTTGAAGTTGTAATTCTCTTTTGAATTTTGTGTTGGTTTGTCTATTGTAAATGAGTTTCTTGCTTGTAATCTAGAGATAGTGTTTCTCTAGGGGATTTTCTGAGTAGTGTTCTCAGTAGGGTTGTCTCT
>PYAF01000666.1:946439-988144 GCA_007407185.1 Glycine tomentella | reverse complement strand
AAACTTTAATACAACATAAACATCTGTACATATACATGCTCAAAACTAGACCACATCGGGCCATACAACAAATATGTACAGTACAAGTGGGTGTACACACACCCTACAGCTATACAGAGAGACTAAGACTGGCTTCAACTCCTGAAGCTCGACTCTGGTCTTCTACTGCAGCCCACTCTCCAGCCTGTCAGGTCCACTAAGGCCTCCTGCACTAAGGTCGTTTCTCTGCTCCAGAAGAAGCACCTGAAAACCACAAACCCCACACAGGGTGAGACAAACGTCTCAGTAAGCTCAAGGTTCTGGGAGATCCTCCCTTACCCTGGTCCATCTCCAAGCACACACACAAACAGATAACAGAGCTAAGGACATCATCCCAGCTCACAACATAAAGCCTAGGACCTTAGCCTAGCTTTCACACAATCCCAGCTGTTTGGGTCATCAACGGATGCTCTCAGCATTAGAGGTATCCCACCTCATACTGGCTCTTAAGCCATCTCAGACTAGTCTCACAGAGGTACATAACATAAGTGTCAACCACTGGACACTTCTCATACCAGAGAGGCACCGCCTCTTCTACTAAAACAAACATTGCCTGAGTCATCTACTCAGGACTTAGCGCACACATTGCCTGAGGAATCTCTCAACTCAAGACTTCAAGAATCCAGATATGGCTCATCTAAGAGGCCTTAGGCTCTCATCCCCTCGGGAAGCCCTCTCTTAGAGATACAACATATCTGTCGGCCTCTCCAGGACTTTCATAACACATGCCTGGGCAAGAACATCCATATAGGGCAATCACCTTCAGGACTTTCCAATCCAATGCCTGAGAGGGATCATCTCAAATTGGAGGCACTCAACCCCTCAGGACTTCACATCACATGCCTGAGAGAGATCATCTCACACAGGAGGCACTCAATCCCTCAGGACTTTCCACTGCCTGTGAGAGACTATTCACTCAGGGAGCTCTCAATCCCACAGGACTTTCCACTGCCTGGGAGAGACTATCCACACCGGGAGCTCTCAATCCCCCAGGACTTCCAATCATGGTCTGAGAGAGACTATCCACTCCGGGAGCTCTCAATCCCTCAGACTATCAAGCCACCACCTGAGAGAGACTATCCACACAGGGAGCTCTCAATCCCTCAGGACATTCACATACACTGGCCTGGGAAAGAACCTTCTTTACAGGGCAATCACATCCAGGACTTTTCAACATCACTGCCTAAGGAGGAACATCCATATAGGGCAATCCACCCTTAGGACTTTAAGCGGAGAGCAGTGGCACCTCCCAGGGAATCTCAGCTATTTCAGGGAGTCCTCAAACTCTTCCTCTGGCTAGGGAACCTCAACTAGTCCGATACTAAGCCAGTATCCTATAGATTCCATCACAGACCACCTCATGGTCTACATCCCATCTGGGTCATTGAACACCTCACAGTGTTCATCCATCAGAGGCCCTTGGCCATCTACACCTGCCACATCAGGTGTCTCATTACCCTCACACTATCTCAGTGTCTATCCTAGGGTTCATCCATTTTATACATCTGGAACGGTCTGAGTATCACTCCAAGTACCGTTCATCTAGCCTTTCAGGCTTTATCACACATATAATCACAAAACAGGCCACCTTGGCCTTTCATTCCATCGCATGCACCAAAACATATACAGAAACAAGCATGGCATGCATACATCACCCACTTGGGTGGTAAACAAGAGGAAGGGCTAATCCCTTGAACGATGAGCTTACCTGATAGATGTGCCGACAACTTCAGTCTTGACTGATGGTCTGCTTCTCTGACACCTCGTGTCAAGCCCTATCAAGGTACACATACACACATCACAGACCATTCAAGCACATAAGCGAACATAAGCTCATCAGACAGTCCTCAACTGTCTCAGAGAAAGGAACCTCAGTCCTTTCTATCAACTCAGGTTATCTAACCTAAGATACATCAGGCTTATCCCTCTACAAGCCTTTCCATAGACCCTCAATGGTCTATCACAGATCAGACATGACCTCAGAGTCCCTTCAGACTCATCCATAAGCCATTTTCAGAGAGCTCAAAGCTCTAACAACCCAAATCCTCTGGGTTTCTCAGGGCTTGGACGGTCTATCACACCAGACACTGTCTCCATGGCCTATCAGGCACCTCAAGCCCATCACTAAGGCTCTTGCATGTCTCAGATCAAGTGACTCAGTCCAAGTCACACATGCATAACCTAGAGCCAAAACCAACATTCACCAAATCACAAACTGAAAGCTAATCCTTCCTCCTCACATGATTCTAAATACATCTCTCAACTGGACCCAGAGCTAATTCTAGCTCTATCACAGATGGGTCATTATTCACCCAAAACCCCCAAATCCAAAATCAATCAGAGAAACTCGAGTTTCTTACCTCAAAACTGTCGAGGAAGACCTCTGGGCTGCTCCCCCTTGCCTTAGCGTCCGTAGAAACAGCTAATCCTCGCCCAATCTCGAGTTCTCTTCAGCCTCTCTCAGAGGAGGAGTTTCTCTAGGGTTTCAAGGTTATGGAGGAAGGATTCTCGCTCTCACTTGGTTTCTAGGGGGTTTAAGACGTTCAGGAAGGGATTTGGGTGTCAAAACAAGGTCATGGAAGCTTGGGAAGGTCCAGCAATGGAGAAAAGGCTCAAGGAGGAAGAGAAATAGTGTTTCTCCCTCAGAAAATGCGAGCCTCCTTTTAAAACAGTCAGCATCGACCGCGCGGGACTCCGCGCCATCTGTGCCAGCTGCAACAACTGTGGCGCCATCAGCGCCACCCTGGCGCTACCAGCGCCAGCTTCCAGAGACCCTGGCGCCCTCAGCGCCAATCCCGCGCCATCAGCGCCAGATTCCAGAATCTGTGGCGCTATTGGCGTGGCCATGGCGCCCCTGGCGCCATCTTCCCGTGGCCATGGCGCTGTCCGCGCCAACTCCAGCGCCGATCGCGCCACATCCTATACCTGGTTTTCTCATCAGGCTTCTGGCGCTATCCGCGCGGCACCTCACGCCGTCCGCGCCAGAAGTCAGGGTCTTACATTATGTCTATATATCACCATTAGAGGTAGAATTAGGGGATTAGGGTGGGCCACTGCCATCCTAAAATTTTAAAATTTGAAAACAAAAAAAAATATTTTTTAAAAATTAATAAAAAAACAAAAATGAAAGAAAAATAAAGAGGAAATAAAAATATTAAAAAAAGATGAAAGGGGAAAGAAAAAAATATAAAGAAAATTTAGTAAAAAAAGAGAGATAACAGAAAAAGAAAAAGGGAAAGGAAGATGATAAAACGGAAAAAAATAATAAAAAAAGAGAAAGAATAAAGAGGAAGAAAGAGAAAGAACACTATAAAAGGGAGAGGTCTGAACACAAAAACACACACAAAAGAGAAAAAAGAGACACAAATCCCAACATAACCGAAGGATTAAAAAAAGTTGTGTCATTTGGTACTACAATTAGTGAAAAAGAAGAGTTTCATGTATTCTCTCATTCCTTTCTTCTTCCCTCTTTTCCTCTTTTTTCTCCATTTTCTCGTTGCTGTTGTTACTCTTCTAAAATAAAATAAACTGTTTTGATTACATACATTGAAAAAGAAATTGTTTTGAGTTTTAGCACGGATTTAATTATAGATGATTTTAACAATATGAAAACACATGAAGTAAGAGTCAAGTGAAGTGATCTTAATTTCTGTAATAATTTTTTTTAATTTTTTGTATATTAGGTTTGTATTATCTTCGGAATACTTTTATTTATAATATAGTTTTTTTATGTTCGTCCTCTCTCAATAAAATTCATTCGTCTACCACTGATCACCACTTAAACCTTAGCTCTAACCAAATTCCACAACACTTGCAAATTATGTATGGAGATCAAAAGCTTGTAAGTTGTTTTCCTAGTTTGTGGCAAGAGAATAAAACTATCACATTAGTAAAACCAAGAAAGTGAGGAAGAAAGGAATGCTAAAGAAAGATATCAAATTGGAATAACAAATGGAGTGAAAAAGAAGAAGAATTCTAATAAAAGAGGAGAAATGTTTTGTTATCATGAAAGGAACACATTGTTAGGAGAGAGGGGAGTGTAGGACCATGTGAGGGAAAAAAGAGGGTTTAAAATAAAAAGGAAAGTGTACTTAAATAAAGGAGATTGAACATAATAAGTATCTTTACTTTTTTTATTAGAAAAAAATTTAGATTAAGGAGGCAAAGTTAAACACAATGATATTTAAAGAGAACCTAATAACATAGCAATATTAAAAAAATTTGAGTGATTATCGACCTCCCCCCCCCCCTCTCTATCTATCTATCTATCTATCTATCTATCTATCTATCTATCTATATATATATATATATATATATATATATATATATATATATCGTTTACCATCTCATTAAATTTAGATCATTTAATTTTATTGAGAACTATGAGACAATTTTCTTATCAAATAAATTTCGCATGGATTAATTTTAGAATTCACTAATTATATTTGATCTTTGTGTCTTTTATTAAATAATTTTTTATTAACTAAAATTTGTTAATAACTACAAGGTATGTGTATTCTATATTTTTTTTTTACTTTTAATTTATAATAATCATCAACCAATGATAAAAAAATTCTCAAAAAATTTGTTAGACTTATCATACACTCAATATCTTAAGAACATTCAAATAATGGATCTCACATATATGCTGATTTGTACTTAAAAGCATGATTGTTAAAATCGGATCCAATCGAATGGTTTGAGTGGTCGAATCATGAATCGATTGATTGCTCAGTCCAAAAGAACCTAATAATCAACCTCTTTACAAACCGGTCATAAAAAGGTCAACCAGCCTAAAACTGGAAAGAACAATGCTTACTAGATTTTAAACGGTTTTGAAAAGTTGCACTGTACATATGTGGTGACTTGAAATTTAAACCAACTTTCATCCTTTTCTATAAGAGCAATTCCAACGGGACTTGCTACTTCTGACATGTATAGCGATAGTATCTCAGTGAAATTGTAACCTGTTAGAGATCATTATAGTGGGATCCACTTCCATTGAAAGTTGCTTGTTGTACCCGGTTGCTCTTCTGCAAAGTGACCTTAAAAAAAGTGAGAAAGAAGAAATTAAATGTTGGATCCATTAGAAACTCTAGGCAATATTTCGGTTGGAGTAAAAATTTAGTTGAATTATTTAAAATAAAAAATATGATGTAACATTATAAAGAAAAACTTTGATGAATATGGAGATATTATAAAGGACTTTGGTTTTAATGTATTGTAGAGTATAAAAAGTAGCATATATCCTGGCAAAAAAATATAAATATTACAATTTTAAAAAAAAAATACCAATTTGTTACGGTTTAAAAAGTATTAATGCATCTATAGCAATTAGTTCTACCCCAGCAAGACACAACTGAGCACGCTCCCATCAAGCGTGGAGCTTAGTCACGCCCCAGCCAGGCGCGACTCAGCATGTGGTGACACATGTCATTTTGAGACACATGTCATTTTGCGTCACAATGTATATAAATTTCGGAAGGTCATAACTTTTGACTGACATGTCCGATTGAGACGAAACCGGTGGCCATGTGCTCGAAATTGAGAGAAGAAGCCCTAGGCAAGTCCTAAATGGGACTTGGTCAAATTTTTTTTCCAAAAGATGTCTCTAAATGCCTCAAAATTATGATTTAATCTTCGAACCTCTAAAAAATTTCTTGTTTTCTAATTTTTTTATTTATTCAATTAGTGAATTGCATGCTATTTTTTATTTGTCTAATTACTTATCTTAATTTTGAGTATTTTTATATAAAATACGTCTCTTAATTTACCAAAATTATATTGTAAACTTTTAAACGATTTCAGTTTAACAAATTAAAAAATGACAATATTGTGATCGCAACACTAATTTCAAAAATTGAACAAAATTATACTGTAAAATTGATGATGCATATATACATCGAACAGTCATAAATTTTGATAGAAATGTTCGATGGTGGCGTATTTTATGTCAAAATGCTCAAAATTTAGAGAATTAATTAGACAAATAAAAAATAGCATGCAATTAACTAATTGAATAAATAAAAAATTAGAAAATGAGAAATTTTTTGAAGGTTCGAAGATTAAATCGTAATTTTGAGGTACTCAGAGACATATTTTAGAAAAATATTTTGATATGGGACTTGCCTAGGGCTTCTCCTCTCAATTTGGAGTGTGTGGCCACCGGTTTCGCCTCAATCGGACATTCCAGTCAAAAGTTATGACCTTTCGAAGTTTATATACACCACGTCGCAAAATGACACGTGTCACCACCTGCTGAGTCGCGTCTGTCACGTCTGACTGGGGCGTGACTAAGCTCCACGCTTGATGGGAGCGTGCTCAGTTGCGTCTTGCTAGGGCACTGCATAAATACTTTTTAAACTACAACAAATTAGTAATTTTTTTTTAAAATTGTAATATTTATATTTTTTTTCCCATATCATATCACATAAAAAGTAGCAAGAAACAAGAACTTATGTTTGCCTATACGTGACGTTATGGAAAAAAAGTAATATAAAAACTAATGCATTGTATTTGACTATTATTAATTTTGGTGTCCAATAGATAGACATCTTATATAATAACTTTTTCATGCTAGCTTACGTGGATAATAGAGAATAATATTGAATACATCAATATACATATTAAGGATGGGAAATTTCATTGTAGTCCTTAGAGGGCATAAGCCAGTCATTTGTTGTTATTATAAAAAAAAAATACAAATTTAGATAATATTATATTTCTCTTAAATATTATTTAACTATTACCGATTCAATGGTGTTGAATCACAGTTGAACCTTGAATCAATAAACTTAATATCAGTTTGATTTTAAAAAAATTGCTTAAAAGTATGAAGTCTCACCCAACAACCCCTTCCCCAAACTCATTATCGGTGGCTTACAATGGTCCTTATTAATTAATATTTTATTGATTATAAGATAAAAAACAATAAATTAAAGAAATTAATTGCTAAAAAGAGGGTAATCTTGGATGAGTTTCTTCTAGCCACGAGAACCATGCATGTCTGGTTCTACCATCCCACACGCGAAGAGTAACATAACAAAGGCTGCACAGTTCATGTGCTTTCCCCCACAAAGAAAACCTTTTCAAGTTTCACATAATCACTCTTTCATCAATATCTCTATATTATATACACACAATATAATTAACAAGCATGCCAACGGCAACAAAAATTTCATCACATGCACGTGCTCCCTCACATTCTCCCTCACAAACCTTAAACGTTTTCTTTTTCAAACAACAAAAACCTCACCATACTCACCTTGGCAACCAACTCACATGCAAGACTAACGTGCACTGCATGCCCACAACACCCCATATAAGCATCAACACCAACCCTTTCCCTTTTACTCTTATAACATCATAATTAATACTTCAATTAATTAATTGTTAATTAGCATGGCCGAGTCACAAGGTGATAGTGGTGGTGACGGCGGCGCTTCAGGAAGCAGGCGTAGAGGCTCTACTTCCAGGCGTGCTATGGAAGCACAAATACAAGATGAAGCAATGGTGGAATCTTCACCCACAACACCATGTGGGGCTTGCAAGTTCTTGAGGAGGAGGTGCATTGAGGGGTGCATCTTTGCACCCCACTTTGGTACTGACCAGGGTGCAGCCAAGTTTGCAGCTGTGCACAAGGTGTTTGGTGCTAGCAATGTGTCAAAGCTCTTGTCCAACATTCCGGTTAACCGCCGCAATGATGCATCGACAACAATATCATATGAGGCTCAGGCAAGGTTGTCTGATCCAGTTTATGGTTGTGTCTCCACCATCCTTGCTCTGCAACAGCAGGTTTTTTTTTTTTTCTAAACAAAAAATTATATATGCTTTTTTATCTATCACTAGACAATTAGACTGAAAAAAATTATCTCTCAAATTAAAAATAAAATCTTATAACGCAAAAATGATAAATTAAAAGAAAAATGTTATGAAAATAGAATTTAATAGACATGTATGCCAATTGATCAGAAGCCATCTAAAATAATTACTATAAAAGATAAAAAAAAAATCTCATAAAATAATCTGTGACGATCGGATGATATTATAAAATATTTTTCCACTTTATGCCTCTACATATATTATTAGAAGTGTAAAAGCTTTTATACTAATAATCAGACGTTAATTTTAAAATGACTTTTAAATTAATGATTATAAAAATAGATAAATATACAAATTATCATAAATGACAATTCGTAATTATATTATAATGTAAAATTATTTTACACAATTAATTTATAGTCTATTTTTTATATTATTATTAATTTATAGTCAAGTTTCTTATATTATATAGAATATTATTTCTTCTTGGTGAAGGAATTCATGGATATAGTAGGACTGGACAAGTATTTTTAATTTTTGTGAGAAGAAATTCTCACGTGACATTTTGGTAATGTGAAATTACAACTTTTAATTAAAAATGAGAGAAAATTTAAATAATAAAAGAATGACGATACATGATGTTTTGATGATGAAGATTTTTACATTAGAAAATCCAAGTGGAAATCTCCCATGAGAGGAATCCACTCCTTTTTGTATTCTATAACAGCATAACTCATCGTGATTTCCGCTTCAGTTTAATTTCATGAATGTCACATAAAATTCATTGTGGCTTTCCTCAAATATTCTTCTTACCTCTAAATAGGTTTGTTTTATGTTAACAGTATATAACTTTTTTCAATCAAAAGTACATAGGGCATACAATAAAAATTAAATGATATATAAATTCCATCCTAAGTTTAATTCTTTCTGCTTTAATATGATATATATGCATTAAATTATTAATATATCTTCTTTACCAAGTTGTGAATTAGGCCTTTGAAGGAACTTTTCTTTAGTACCTTAATTAAAGGGTTGGTCAAGATAATGTTATTCATGTTTGATTTTTAAAATGGATAAGCAAGTGTATGTAGCGGTGGATCGCAAATGATTTTATGCATGCTCATACTTCCTAAATAAGTTCAAAGATACAAAATGGGGTGCTATTTTGTAATTTGTATGTCTAGAATTACTCTAAATTTTATTATTTGATAAGACTACTTTAAATTTATTTCCAGCGAAAATAGAACAAAAGGAAAAAAAATTAAGAAAACAAAAGCTATCCTATCAAGAATTTAAGTGTATGTATATTTGAAGAAGAAAAAATCTATTATTATTTTTATTTTTAATTACAAAAAAATACATTAATTTTGATTTTTTTTTTCTAGTTTTAAAATTTCATATAGTGTTTTCTCTTGCAAACTTTTTGAAACCAAAAATTAAAGTGAAAATAAGGAGATATTTTTCTAATTAGAAGTAAAAATAAAACAAAAAACATTTTCTTAAATAAATAATCCTAGTGTACCCAATGGTATAAATTAATTGAAAATACACAATGGAGAGGATAAACACGAGTTTAATTCCACACAACAGTATCTTAGAGAGGGATGAAGAGTTTTAAGTATGATATAATTAAATTAAGTTTTGGATTGATGATAAATTTCATGGCTAGGCCAATGATCAAATTTGTGGGAATACTTGAGGGTTCTATGGGAGAGTTAAATGTTTTAATTAATGTGCTTAAAAAATTAAATAATCCTTAATTTTTCATCCATGAAATTGCTCATTTTTAATCCAGGTGGCAACTTTGCAAGCAGAGCTAGCTATGTTGCAAACTCAGCTGATGAATAGTAGGTTTGCCTATGCAAGTTCACTTCAGACCACACAACTACAACAACCAAATATGAATACAGGAGCACTACAACCAGCATATTCCAACAATTCATGTGCTTCCACCAACCTTCTGAATTTGAGCACCTTCAACAATAACCCTAGCTTTGTCCTTGAAATGGACACAGCACCCTCCTCAAGTTTGGACCCTCTTCAACTCACGAGGTTGTCCCAATGTAAGGAAGAGGATGAAGAATAAAGCAAGACTCAGCAAGCCTTTAACCACCGTTAATGAGTTTCCCTTAGTGTTTATTTTGTTAGTGTTACTCTTTGATAGCTTCGACTTCATATATAATTAAATATTGTCGTCCATATATTAATGCAATGTATCTCATGACAACGCTATATATATTTAATTTGCATGAAGAATCTGGTCACAATCTTGTCATATCCTTTTCTTTTCTTTTTCTGAATGGAGAAAAATTGGTATGATGTCTTTGTGGAGGACATATAACATGTGGACCCTTCCCAACTTCTTATTTATTTAAGAAAAAGGCCTATAACTTACTTTTTTTTTTAACTCTTTTCACCACATTTTTCTTCAGCCCTCATATGTTCGATATATTTATATCTTTATCACTTAAAATAACTATGATATTTGTTAAACATTTAAATTATTATATCGTCAATCTACTTAATATCTTATTACTTAGAATAATTATGATGTTTTTTAAACAATTAAAATTATTATTCATCCAAAAAAAATTAGAAAAAATTGTTCCATGCTTTAACATAAATGTTGAGTATAAGAGCATATAATACCCTGAAAATTACAACTTAGTGTATATTTGTATTTAGTCTTTTTTAATGTTTGTCTGTGATTAAATTAACGGTGAACAATAAATTAATTAAAAATCACAATGTTAAGTCATTGTAGTGTGGGTGGAATGTCTTTAAAAAATTTGTTTCCTTATAATTAATTATTTGAGTGTTTTTCCACATATTTTTGTGTTTGTGATATTTTATGGTTGATTTAATTCCTTGTAAGAGAAGGTATATATATATATATATATATATATATATATATATATATATATTATCATAGGAATTTATTTAATTACAATACAAGATTAAACTGCAAATTAATTACACAGTCTAATTCTCATTTGGTCATCATGGCACTCAACCTCCCTTGCACTCCACCTCACACACACTACCTCATTCACTTCTTTTTTTTCACTTGGTTTCTTAGAAACACAATCCAAATGCTCTGTTATCTCTCCACACTAAGCTGAACACAAAGCCAACCACCATTTTCCTCCCCTAAACATCACAAAACTGTGAGCAACAAAGGAAGAGAAGCTCAAAAAAATTATGCACCTTTGCTTGTTTCCACTGTTGGAGTCTTGGCTAGAGCTCAACAAAGCTTGCACCCTAATCTTCCTCTTCTCCTAATTTTCGTGTCCAGCTCTTCAAAGGTAAGGGGGAGTCCTTTTTGTTGGACTCAGTCCATGGTTGCCTTTGGGAGGAGGCAACCATGGTGGATTGAACTTCCAATGCATTCATGTTGAAAAAACATGAGTTTTTATTTATTTTGCAACTATATATATATTTTTGGAAAGCTATGATCTTTTTTATTGCATGCATGTCTTCTACCTTTGTTTTTCGCTTTTTGGTGCCTTGGAATAACTCCTAATACAAAAGAGACTATGTCCAAATTTTCTTAGAATTTTGAAACAAGTTTTGATTTTCGAAATGTAGGCCATCAGAAGGAAGAGGTTGGCTGCAAGGCTTTGTCCTCTGGACCAACCTTGAAGTTTCTAGCCTAGAATAAAATCTACCGGCTGGATTTTCATGAAACTTGCTTTGTTTTATTCCATACTTAATTTTTAACAACTTTTGTGTTGAAGCCCTTGAGAAATGAGGTCATTTTGAAACCAATTTGTGACATACAATGTATCTTCTCATGCAATGACTGTCTGGCAGTGCTCGATTTTTTGTAACCTTGGACTTCCGTGGTTGTCTCCTTAACAAAATGATCGATTACTTTTTATGAAACTAGAGAAAAAATTGTTTTCAACTATGTGAGTTATAAAAATTATGGATTTCATCTTCATTTTTCTTATTCACAAACTCGATGACAATCTTCTAAATTCTATATAATAAATCAGTAAAAAATAGTAAAAACAAGGTGTAAAAACCTAAACCAATATTCTCCTAATTGTTTCTCTATTTTTAAAAATCAATTATGTTCTTAAGCTTCCACGATACACAAAACATTTTCCCCCTATTCCTCCCCAAATATATAATTACATAATACATACAACAT
The DNA here is from genome assembly GCA_007407185.1 of Glycine tomentella. NCBI lineage: Eukaryota > Viridiplantae > Streptophyta > Magnoliopsida > Fabales > Fabaceae > Glycine > Glycine tomentella. The sequence goes on along the minus strand of PYAF01000666.1, from coordinate 976,128 downwards.
TTTCCCCCTTTTTCCTCCCCAAAATTGAATTAATGAATGGATATTTTGAATGAACAGATATTCATTTTACAATTCAAACATAAACTCATGAATTAGTGGATCAACACTCTCTCAAAACCTATTTTCTTGGTGGGCTTGCTATTGTTTATGGCGTGACGCGATGAGGTTCGGAGTGCGGTTTGCGGTGGCGTTTGCACCAAGGTTCGTAGTGGGGGCTCGGACCATGGTTCGCGGTGGGGTTCAGTGGATAGCAGAGAATTTCACGGTGGGAATTTGAATGTTGCATGACCTCGATCCCAATGACGGTTAAATTTAATGCTTCTTTCATTTATGTTTGGGATTTTGATTCGGACGTGTGTCTTGAAGGCTTGTTTTGTGCATTTTCATTGTTGATTTTCGTATCGGTTTCTCAAATCAGAAAAATTTTATACTGATTGTCATATCTATCTTGAAGGCTTGTTTGGTCCATTTTCACTGTTGGTTTTTTTATCGGTTTCTCAAATCTGAGAAAAAATTTATACTGATTTATCAAATCTGAGGAAAATTTTGTATTGAATTTTGAAATTATAAATTGAGTTGTATAACCCATAGTTTTAAAAATTAAATCAGCCATCAAATCATTCAAGTTACTGGGTCATTAATTTAATTACTAATTGAGTTGTATGAATTGGTTAAATATAACATAAAATTCTTTGTGTCATGAGAAAATGTTTAAAAAAATTGTATCTTCATTTTGTAGTTTGCGTGCATTTCTTGCAGCAGTACTACTTTTTTATATTTCTTATTTCTTATATTAATATAATTAACATTTACCTTAAAAGAAAATACTACTTTGCTCTCAAATATATGTATAAAAAACACTTTTTTCTCAAATATAAAAAAAAATTAAGTAATTTTATTTCATTTAATGTTATTATCTCTAAAATATTTTATTTAATTAAGGTTTTACTTTTAGTGACTCTTTTTTAATTCTAATGCAAATTTCACTGAAGGATAAGTTAAAAAAAACTTTTAACTTTTAATTAAAATTGGTATAGTTAAATATGATTAATTAACTTCTTAATTACTGAAAATAGTATATATGTTTACTCATACTTTATATATACATATATAAGTCATTATTAAAATATTTTTAAATATAAAGTTTTTCTTAATTATTTCAAATAATTATATATTTTTTATTAGTCTACAACATTTTGTTATGCCATTAAGAGGAGTTCCTTTTAGCATTACGTAAAATTTGTATAATGAATTTTGGTTTTGCATGTAGAGTTGTATGGCAAGCCAACCTATAATCTTTTTTCTCTGACATTTGTTTTGCCTCTTTTAATATGTGATATGAAATTTTAACAAAATTAGAAATATAAAATTTGTCTATAATGAATATTTTAATTTTTTTAATTAATGAAAAAGTAATACAATTCAATTAATGATCTACTGATTTAGTCATTGACCTAGGATATTGATTGAGTCAATGACTGGTTTGATTTTTAAAACTATAATGATATAGAATCATGTTAATAGAATGGTCTATCTAAAAGGTGATCTGACTTGTTTGTATACCTGATTTTTTGCCTATCCAACTAGTTCAGTTTAGGTTTTAAATCAAAGTATATTTAGTGGTGACCCTAAGCACAAATAAGGTAGGTGACTGCCCAAGGCCCATTTTTAGAGGCCACCAAAAAAATTAATAAGTTAATATATATTATAAAACAAAAATTTATATAATTAAAATTAAAGTTATATAAATTTTATACAAAGAATTCTTATAAAAAATAAAACAATCACTGATAATTGTTAAGTTTGGCTACGTCCAATTCATATTGAACTGTTTCGAACAATTAAATTTCTAAGGTTTTGATGCTAACAAAGTATAAATTTTATGTATTAACCTTTCATGCTTAAGCTATAGGTTCATATATCTATATGAGATACAAGAAGAAAAACATGAATAGGAAGACTTTAGACGATAGACAAAATATCAGTCATTGGACAATATTACTTCAACGTCTAGTCCTAAGAAAACAAGTGCTTTAACACTTTGCTAGCAGTACAAAAACAATGGAACAGTTACTTGATCCTTGAGTATCGAAAATAATCATTAGAAACTAACGTCCATAAGTTCAATAAGAAACTCGTGTAATAGTGCACAAAATGACAAATTTAAATTGCCTTGTCTTGACATTCTAATTCCTTTTGTCTTATGTTGTAAATATTTCTTTTGATTTGTACGTTGAAAGTCAGCTCTTAGCACTAGACGACACTGATAGATTGTACTTCTCTGAAGATATATTGTAGAAAATGTTTGTGGTCCCCACACTTTCTCTGCATAGTAGTGACCTCGTGTTAAGCACCAAAGTTATTAGACAACGACTAGTTGGGATCTTTCAACGAATCAAAGCTCTGAAGTCTATGTAAAACTTAAAGATGTTCATGTTAAGGTTGTCAAATCACAAGAGAATAATTTGAGACAAAACAAACAAAGTGTTGTAATACTGTCAGTTTAGTGGACGAATGAAACTTGATCGAATTGAGTAAATCTTAGCTTTGCTAAGTTAGCAAGTTTCATTGTATTTGAGCTTATCTTATAAACACTCTTTGATCAGAATACTTTTTCTATCAAACATATATTGTTTGTGAAAGCCAGGAGTGGTTCAGTGACAATGAATAGTTGGGTCTTAATCTTAGGGGAGATTAAGGGTAGTGTCAGGAGTGACCTAGAAAGTACTCGTTGTAACCAGAAATGACATAGAGAATACTTGGTTATAATCAAAGAATTGATTAGTGGAATCTTTTAAGATTTGAAAGAGAATTTGACATAGTTCAAGAATTGGGTGAATCACTATAAAACATTTGTGTTTTCTTTACTATTTCTATATAACTAGTGTTTTTTTATAAGTTAATTATACACTACTATATCCAAGTTTTGTGAACTGATTTTCTAAGCACAGCGTGATTTCAAATCCTTGGACAAAACCTATCGTCCATTGAGATTTGTTTAATAAAAAGTTTTAAAATTTTTCGAAAGACTAATTTTATCCATCTCATTATTCAACCGCACCCTTTCTAGTGTGTTTCAAAAACTTTAGTAATTAGTCCTCCTAACAAAGTAATTAGCCAGATAATTACTGATGAGTGATATTTTCACTTCTCAACTAAAATCTATCTATAATTTTGGGAAATAGAACCGATGATACTAAATTCGTTCACAATGTTAAACATAAAGAGGAAATTGTAGACATGATATATTATTTCCTTCTATTTCTCTCAACGTAAATCTCTGTCTCTCTCTCGGCATTAACATAAATAAGAGCTTGAACTTTTTCTTTTTCCCTCTAATATCTCAATCTTTGACCTCACTCTAATCACCTTGTCGCCCCATCATCCCGGACCACTTGAATGCATTTTTTATTATTACACACAACAATCATGTCATGGCACTTCCATTTGTGCTATCTCACATTTAATCTCTATGTCTTGCTCTCTCTAATCTCTCGATGACTCGGTGGTTACTTTGTGTCTTATCGTTGTCACGATGGAGGCTTCATCGTTCCATTTCACAACAATGTGAACTAGCTACTAAGACGACGACCATTGGTGGAAGGCAGTGACTATGTGCTTTCATTGTTGTGTCCTGCAAATGCTATGGTTACTGCTAAAAAATTGCAAATGAAATGAATATTGAATATGTTTGTTCAATACGTCAAATTCGTAAAAAAAAAAAAAGAAAACAATATGATGAAAATCTATCACAATCAAACCCTGAGTACGTTGAAGAGTGTTTTAGGATTCATTATATGTATATATTATAAATTATTAATTGGCTCACTTTAAAGAAATTTGAGCAGTTTACAGGCAAAAAAATTAAAATAGTATTTTTTAAAAAAATTACGAATTTATTGTAATTTTAAAAGTATTTATGCATCTATAGCAACGAGTCGCGTCTCCCCTGGGCGTGACTGATTTCGTTGTTACCAACTTTTTGCGACTACAATTTCTATCGCAAATAGTGTTAGCGACCGAAATATAGACTGAAATTAGCGATTAAATTTTAGCGACCAATGTTTTTTTAAAAAATAAGATTCGCGCCACATGGTAATTTTTTTGTTGACTACCCTGCACCCATTTGGTAAATAAATAAAAAAATGTCCCCATTAGAGACATTGTAAAACTTTAGAGTGAAAAATGAAATTAAGCCAAATATAAAACAAATAAAAAGATATTTATATATTTATTTCTTTTATAGACTAACTGAAAACCAAAAATATATTTATGTTTACAAAAAAAAACAAATATATAAATATATTTTTTGATTTGTTTTATATTTAGGCTTAATTTCATTTTTCGCTCTAAAGTTTTACAATGTCTCCAATGAAGGCATTTTCTTTCTTTATTTACCAAATGGGAGCAGGGTAGTCAACAAAAAAATTACCACGTGGCACGAATCCTTTTCTGTTTTAAAAACATTGGTCGCTAAAATTTAATCTCTACTTTCAGTCTCTATCTCAGTCGCTAACACTGTTTGCGACAGAAATTATGGTCACAAAAAGTGGTAACGACGGAATTAGTCACACCCAAGAGAAACGCGACTCGTTACTATAGATGCATAAATACTTTTAAAACTACAATAAATTTGTAATTTTTTTTAAAAGCAATATTTTAATTTTTTTTCCCGCCGTTTACATATTAGGAAATTTTTAGATTTTTGTTTAGTATTGAGATAATTTGGTGCAATTTTGAAGAAACTTGTGATGTTTTCGTTAAAGCTATTGAAAATTGTTTTATACGGTTTGTACGTCGACAAGCAAATCCAATTGCTCAATGTCTATTAAGGACATCTAGATTTTATGGTAGTTCTCAGTATTTTGATTTTATTCCTAATTGTGTAAAAAAAAATAATTAATCAATATTTTTATATTAAAAAATAACATAAAATGTTAATTTTTTTGGATTAAATTTAGTTTTGTAATTGTGGTAAACATGAAGTTGTAAAAGTTTCTAAAATCTTAACTACAGTTTTGTACCACGATTTAAAACCTTGACTTCCTGATTATTAAAGTTACCTAATTCCGTCCCTACATACCAGAAGGACAAATTATATCCCTTCTTTTTATAACTTCACCTTTTCCATTTTTCTCTAATAAAATTCAAGCTCAATTTACATAATAAAGGCACTGACATTTCTTTAGCCACCCTCATTTGGTCAAACATACTTCATTCTTTAAAAAAAATGTGCAAAGCTATCGCATAACTATCTACTAGGTCAACACGTCAAAGAATGGACATGGTAAGCAAAGAGCAGCTACAAATTCATTGTACACATACCTTAGTCAAACTTCTGTGCCTCTTATGTACAAAAATTATTCATATTAAATTAATAAATTCACAACAAAAATCCATTTATTCAGAGTAGGGAGAAATTTTTTGGAGATCGAAGCAAACGTAAAACATGGGGTCTCCAACATAATTAATATTGACCAATTGCTAGTAGAATGAAAGACATGACAAGTCTATATAAAAAACAAATGAATTTAATAAATGAATTTCATTACCATACATGAATTTAATCAATGTAAAGGAACTAATGATATAATAACATGCACGACCATCTCCCTTCATCACTGAAGATTTGAATGTGCGAGTTTGGAAGCTGAAGGTACATACATTTGAATGTGCAACAACACTACACAAAGCTGCAGTTAGTAGTAACCGAGATTTTGGATATAAACAGTGCATGAAGCGTGAGAAAACTTGTAGCAATATGTTATATACAAGATTGTCCGTAGATGTACCTCGCACTGAACTCCAACAAACCATACGAGTGAGAAAACTCGTATGTCACATCATATCCAAGTTTCACGAATCAACCAACAAATTACACTCATTTTTCACGTAAATAGCAATAAAAGAACACTGCACAACACACCAATTTTCACGATCCATGCGGGAAAAAACAAAATCTAATCTTAGTAGTGTTACTAAAATTCAGTTGTTGCTCCCACATTTGACTAGGGAATTGAAAAGTTAATCCCCCACTTGTGTACTCGAAACGCATCTCCACGGCCTTGCGTGCGTTCCCTTATCCAGGAGCATCAGCAAGCCAACACTCTCGGGTGGTAGCCCAAACATGTACCTACAGTCAAGCATTTTAGATGGATAATTTCTTGCCAAGGATCATCGAGGATATGATGATGTCAGTAACAAACATTCCTCTTCCATTACAGGTTCAAAACAACGCACATAACCTATGAAACCATCCTATAAGAAAATAGTAGCATATTAATGGATAACATTACAGAGATATTTGCTAATATCTTTTTATAGGGTGGTTTCACAGGGCATGTGTGTTATTTCAAACCTGGATGCATAATTAACAAACATCATCAGAAAGAAATTGCTATTTGAATAAAGTGCCTATGCTTTGAGGGAACTGTATCAGAGTATGTGATCATCAGTACTGAGAAACATCCCTCCCTTCACAGAACTTGTATCTTTCAATACAGTACTGTTCAAAGACTAGATGTTTCCATATATGGTATCATTTGATGCGGCTTTTTAGGCTTCTTGTTTCCGCAAAAGTAGAAGCTCCATCAATTAGCTTCCATAGAAGCTCTGTTTTTGGGTTTTCTTCATTCAGAAAAACCTACTTTTAAATTTAAAAGCTTTTCTAAAATTGAGTTTGCTCCAACTTTCCCTTTGAAGGAAAAGAAAAGCTCAAGGGAAAAAAGAACCTAACACAAAATCCAATGCATGTTAAATACACTCAATGCTTTGATTATCCAGGCTCACTGTAATAACGTTTCAAAGGCAAATGGTGAACCTTCCAAGATAAAGATATGACTAAATTCTTAATATTTTATTATAAGAGTGTTATGAATTATGCCTAATTTTGCTCCCTCTTCAGTAAATCACCCAGCATATAACAACAAGACAAAGTTATAAATAATTTTGCAACAGGCGAAGATATAATTTTAGGCAAACATAAAAAGTGTAGCTGTCACTTACTTGCTATGATGAGCTCTCTTTCTCCAGAAAACAATTGATGAGATCCACTGAACACAACAAGATGAAACAGCATAAGTTCCATTTTCAAAGCTTTCATCAAATATATACACGTGTTTCAATAATGCAATTATTAAAAAAAACAGCACGCATAGCCAGATGGCACCCACTGCATCTCATACAATAGCTGGAGTTCTTTTTTTTAGAGGGGTGTTACAAAGGCAATGTCTACTACAAAGAGGGAAAATAAAACCACCAAGAGGACAAAGGAAAAACAGCCTATGAACTATTTCTCCTGTTAAATGAAAGGCATTTCATTTCATGCAATGATTGACTTCATTAGTTAGCTTGTAAGGCATTTTCATAATCTTGGAAAAGCCAACTTAGCTCAGCTGAAAACCACTTGCAATAAATTCTTAACCGAAGGCAAAGCAATTATAAGCATAATGACATAACAATGATTGATTATCTAAATGCAAACCTGAGACAAAAAGATGGATAGATTAAATAGGATGCATTCTTCCCCCATCAGATATATGGAAGAAATACATAAAACATATTGCTATTAACCACTTTCATCTTTAAATTACCTTAAAAATTGAAATGAATGAAGAGTTAGAGTTGCCAGCAAAATACGGTTTCCTTGCCATTTTTCTTTTTGGTGACATCTCTTTGCACAGATGTTGAGCTATTTCCTTCAGTAACACCACCTGTGCTTTATCCGTGCGCATTGAAATGATCGCCTGCCTCATTGATTCCCTATCAGCCTCAAGGGCCTGAAGCCTCATATAAAGCTTCTTTATGTAGGGATCCTCAAAATCAGCAGCATGATTCCCTGACTCCCTAGTAGTGGTTGCATAATCTTCAAAACCACCAGTTTTGGAATCTGTGAAACCATTATACGGTGCCCCGCAATGAACAGAGTCGATTGTATAAATTCTGTCGCTCATATCGTCACCATCTGATGCATTATCTACCTTCTTGAAACTGGAAGGATCCTCTGACTCTGAGAAATAATCTCTCCTATAGTTACTATTGAGCTTGGGAGAATCCATCATAGACTCAGGACCTATTTCTTTTCCCGTCCCACTCAAAGATGCTGAGTCACTGGAAAATCTCCTAGAATGCTTAATCCGTCTCGGAGACTGTCCAACAATCACTTTCTCTAGAATATTTTTCCCTGTAAAATCCCCATCCTTCTGGCTGTAAGTAGGAGTTTTCTCCATTTGAGAAATCCTATTTTCCAAGTTCCTCAAACGGTCACTTGGAGTTTCACCAAACGCATATTTCTCTATATCAGTGTCATCATTATCAGCATCCATACCACCATGCATCACATTACACTTCAAAGGAGGATATTCATAGGTTGAAAGCTCATATTGATCACCCTCAGCCTCGTCCTCAGTAAGGCCAAAGCTCATCAACCTGTGTTTGTAAGCCTGAACTTCACAGGTAAGTGACTGAATTATCTGTTCTCTCTTATAGAGCAAATCTTCCAAAGATAGAAGCTCCTCCTGATCATGTGTCATCTTCTCCTCCGCAAAACGCTTGAATTGGCGAGCCTCCATTTGAACCTCCGCCTTCTCCCTCTGCAGCCTCAATATCATCGACATGGCCTCGTTGGCTGCTGTGGACGAAGAATTTCTCTCCTCCTCCAACTCAGCATTCAAATCCTGAATGGTTCTCTGCTGCATGCTGACCATCTCGCGTAAGGCCACACATTCATTCTCAACTTCAATCCGTGCAATTGCAGGAATGGGTAATTGGCCGTCCATTTTGAACTCATCAAGCTTCCGTTTAACGGATCGCATCCATGTCCCCGAAGAATGAGCTACCAAGGAGCAACCACATCCACAATTGCAACATTTCAACAAATCCCCGGAAGATGGGACTACTTCCGAAGCCATAGATCAAAATGCATTCAAAACCCTCAAACAACTTGAAATAGCCAACAACGTTTCACCAAATAAAAGAAATCAACTAACATAAAAATTTCATCAATTGGAAATTTGAGATTTATTACAACATTCCCTCTGTCCTCCCTTCCCTCTTTCAAAGCACCTTCTCCGCAGGATCAACAAATCAGGCAAAACACCTATTAAAAAAAAAAAGTAAACAACGATGTCAAATTAAACCTAACAACAAAATCAACAAAAGAAATTTCAAGAAAAAGAAACAGAAAACTGCACCTACAAGGTAAAAAAAAAAACAGAAAAACTTCAACCCCCGAACTAAAAATCGATTTTTTTTTATTTCCCTTTTTGCAAACAACCTCAAAACCTTACCCCCATAACCTAATTCCCCCAAAAAAACCAAGAAATTCAAGAACAAAAATTTCCCAACAAGAATAAAAAGAGGGGAAAAAAAAAAAACCAACCTCAGAGGAGTTGCCTTTGACGAATCAATAGCAGCCGGCGGCGAAGGTCGCAAGGAGGAGAAAAAAAAACACAAATTTTCCCGGAAAATTTAGCTTCTCCGGATAAAATTAGGAACCAAAAAAATTCGGAAAAAATTGAAGAAAAAAAAGGGTGCACTAGCCAGTACCAATCTGAGAACAGTTGAATCCTGGCTTTCTTGGAATGAAAGAATGGAGGAGCGGGAACCGTGTGTGTTTGGTGGGAAGGAAAAAGTTGAAAGAGAAAGAAAACAAAAAAAAAAAACGAAGAGGCAATTTTGTTATTCAGAGCTGTAGATATTTTTTTTAATTGTGTTAATTATTTTTTTGATGTGTTTTTGGGAGTTGTTTTTATCTGGGTTATCTGATTTTTGGTTTTTGTGGAGGGAAGCTGTAGCTGATTGATCACGCTCCCCGAAGAGAGAGAGAAAGAGAGACAGAAAAGAACAAAGACGGGGAGAGATAAAATTAAACGGTGTGAATTGTAAACGCCAGGATTGAGGGAGTGAGCTGTTCAAGGGAGCTTTGTCAGAATTTACAACATCTTTTACTTTTTTTTCCATGCACTATTTTTTCATATTATAATATTATTAGAGTATCTTTAATAAAAGATTTTAAAAGTATCTTGAGTTCCTTCACCAGATCTAGATCCTTTATTAAAGATATCTATAATATGAAAGATGAATTTTTTAGAAGATTTTTTAAGATTTATACATTGTTTAAATATAAATAAATTTTTTTCTTTTTTCTCTCTCCTTAAGATTTCCAAATTTATCATTAAAAAAAATGAAAAAGATATTGAGATATCTTTAATCTTATTTAGCACTATAATAGTCTAAGATTTCAATTTAACATCTATCACTAAATATGTTCTTAAGATAAGAAGTATTATTCACTTGAATCATAATAATATATTTAATAATATATTATGTATGATAAAGTTATTAAATTTTAAAATAATTTAAATGATGATTTATAATTGAATGATATAAAATTATTATTTTGATGGTACACCTCAATCGGACATATTGAACTAATTAAAAAATAAAAAATAACATTCAATATCTGTCAAATAGTCTAATTTTTTATAGAAATATCCGATCGAGGTGTACGATATGTCAAAATGCTCGAAATTAAGAGAAGTAATTAAAAAAATAAAAAATATCATGCAATTAACTGAATAAATAATTAAAAAATTAGAAAACAAGAAAATTTTTAGATGTTCAAAGATTAAATCGTAATTTTGAGGCACTTAGAGACATGTTTTGGAAAAAAATTTTGACTTGGGATTTGCCCAAACCTTCTTCTCTCAATTATGATCATTTTGACATCGTACGCCTCAATCGGACATTCCAGTCAAAAGTTATGATCGTCCAAAGTTTATATACACATCACTCCATCTATGCATGACACGTGTCATCCTGTGGTGGAATATACCTGATCTAGGCGTGACACCCGCTGGTCACGCCTAATCTGGGCGTGACCAATCACGCTCATTTTGGGCGTGTCTCTCTGTCCCAGATTGATAAATTGTTTAAAAACAGTCCCAACTTAATAATTTTTTATTAAAAAATGTATTATTTGGATTCTTTTTGCAAAGGAAACAATAAACCTAGGAATTCCACACTTTCAACATGAACAAACATGAGATAAATGCCGCTTAAAGTGGAAAGTGTTAGCAGGTAGGCTCTCGTGAAGGCAAAGCCACAAAAAGATTTTGATATTTTCAGGTAGCTTAGACTTCCAAACACAGATAAGCGGATTTAGCTGAGTAACATCCATCACTAGAGGAACTCCAAATCAAACTATCCTTAGTATGGTCATCAAGATTCAAGAGTGATGCTCTGAAGTTTCTGCTTTATTTCCGGGGATAAAGGTGTATGGATAAATAATTAGGACAGGAAAATATTTTTCAAATGATCAATATTGTTAGTCTAAATGAAACTGGTCTCAAATTCTTTAAGGTAGCGTTTCGTTAGAATGAAAGAAAAGATATAAAAGTACGAGGAATGAAAAAAAAGGAAAAAAAAGAGATATGAAAGAGAGTAGTAAATCAAGTTGTTGGTTAAAGAGGAAAGAAATACTTGAATTGAATTAAAGTGATTTAATAGATAATAAAATTAAAATTAATTACTTTTACAATTTCAATTTTATCCTTGTATTTGCCCTTTTTGTCAACAACAAAATTATGTCTTTTTTTGTTTTACTTTTACCAATGTACACTAGTCTTCACTAATATGCATAATCAACATATTCGAATATGCAACCAATATATTTGATTATTTTAATACATGCAACTGATCCATATTCGGATATGCATGTTTGATTATCCTAATAAATCTAGCTTCCTCAAATGCATTATGCGAATTGGAGGGAGGGCAATTTTGGGAACACCAAAAAGGACCAAGTTTCCCACACTATCCACTCATTTCATCTTAGTTTTGAGGTGGAAAAAAATAACATGTGGGACTCGCTAATTTTCATCTCATTTATGCAATCCTCACTACTACAAAAAAAAACATATTCTACGATTGCAAAACAATGTCGGTTATCAAAGAACCATCTTCAATTTGAATGTGGTGGCAATTTTGTAATATTTGTGATTTTAACAACGACAGTTTTATTAGACCCGTCTTAGAAAGTTGTGTTAAAGTACGGTTTTTTAAAACCTGTCATGTTTTCATTTTCGTTCCAGCTAGCAAATTAAAAAGGCTCTTGTGTCTCACTCACAATAGCGTATAGAGATTAAAGAGAGAGCCCTAAACTAAAACCCTAAAGTTTCGTCGTCGCAAGGCCGCCACCGATTGAGGATGGGTTGGGGTTGGTGATGGAAAAGGAAAACAAGGTGGTGAAGCTCACCGGAAAATGGTTCTAGATTGCCAGAATTTGATAAGACAGATGAAGACGTTGTTTCAAGTGAGGGTCCTAGCAAGCCCAAGCTTCAGATGAAGATGTCATTTCAGCTTGAAACGCTCAAGAAAGCTTATGCTAGTTTGTTATTGTTAACCTTTTTTTCTTGTTCAATTGTTAGGGTTTTTCCATTCACAGGTTTCCCTGCGGCTGTTGCAATACTTCTTGCCGCTTAAACCCACAGAAAATCATGTCTATTTGATCTGTAGCTTTTTCTCTCCCTTTTCCTTTTCATATTTTATTAGGGAGGGTGTGAGTGATTTATCGCATTGTAGCGTTTGGTAGCTTGCTCAATAATAGAGATTTCATTTGGTGACTTGTATTATACAGTGGCGTTCAATTTAAGGATCTTGTTGGATCTAGTTTATTCAGGTTTGTTTCTTAAATGCCTATTGGAATTACATATACCATTTGCTCTCTAATGTTAATTCGTGTTATGATATGACATACACCTAATGTCCAAATAACACAGGGGTCAATCACAACTTCAATATGTGAAAGACATATATATGATAACCAGGATCAATCCAAAGCTAAAACTTGAAAACATTTGTTATTGATTTTTTAAAGAAAAAAATCACATATTTTAATTAAAAAGCTTTACATATCATTATTTTTTTCAAAAAAAATCTCAATTATTTTAAATCTCACTTTTTGTTGAATCCATGTAATTATATTAGTAATAAATTCCAAACTTGCACTTGGCACCGTAGTATTACAAAAAGTTAGGATCTGACTTTTTTTTTTTATAAAAAACCTTAAATAGATCTAGTTTAAGGATTTGACAAAGCTTTTTTTTTATATAAAAAAAAAGGTTAAATAGATGTAGTTTAAGTATACCTGGTTTTTCTGTTCACAAGTTTACCTGTGGGTTGGGACAGTGGAGAACTGAAAATTGCTCATGTATGCATATGAACTAATTATATTAGGGACTGACTTACACAATGTTGTAATCAGAACTAATATTTACCCAATGCAGGTTCTTTAAACTATTAAGATTACTCAATCATTAAACTTATATTGTTATCTGAGGTATCAAATAGTATTATTCACTTTTTTTTCTTCTCAAAACTTTGTTTTCTCCTGTTCAGGTGTTTCTAAACCAAAAGGAGGAGTTCCAGTGGCAAAAGCTTTGACTAAAGTATATTGGTCAAGTAAAATATCATTTGAAGGAGCAATTTAATTAAGGTTAGTAAGTGTTGGACCCTACCAAAGCTGTTGAACTGGTTGATGAAAACACTATTGTGTTGCTGCAATCTTAGGTTCAACTTACAATGTAGAGTTCGAAGATGTCAAGCTCTTGAATGACCTGTTGCTAAAAAAAAAAAAACAACAAGCAAACTGGGTAAGTAATTAATGTTCCACTAATTACCTTTCTTCACCAATTCAAATATTTGTACATATTCCTTTATCATTTACTAATTTGCTTTACTTGTCATATTATAGATGGGATACACATATTCATGTGGATGCTGCTAGTGGTGGCTTTGTTGCTCCTTTCCTTTACCCAGAGCTAGAATGGGACTTCAGACTCCCATTGGTGAAAAGCATAAATGTAAGTGGCCATAAGTATGGGCTTGTTTATGCTAAGGATACCAGAGCATAATGGGGAACTGCAAAGACAATGCAATGGTGCTGAAAGAAAGTTTGGAGAAGAGTGGGCACTTTAACATACTCTCAAAATACAATGTTGTTCCTGAAGTGAAATATCTTGATTTTATGTCTGTTTAGTGTTATCAGCACCTTATTCACACTAAATTTGATGTCTGTTTGGTGTATGCAGTATCATTTTGAAGCTAAGGTTGTTGTACCTGGTTTGTTAACAACTTGTAGGGTCATATTTGTGTTAAAATTTAAATTTAATTATGAAGAATGAGAGACACAAGGATTAAATTTCCAGTGACATGATCATTTAGACTCTAGTACCATGTCAACCACCAATTCATCCCAAGAGCTTTTGATATTAGGAGGTGCAGGTCCAAAGTTTCTTCCTTTTTTATTGACTTTGACTGAACAACTCTGGGAAAGACAGGAAATGGAAAAGAAACTGCAAAAGTTAGCAAAACCCATGGATTTTTTTTGTCTTGAACAAGCAAACATGAAGTTGCTTTTTGAAAGGGTACCATGCTTTAGTTTGATAGCTATCTATGTTTTTAGATTTAGAAGCATATATGGGGTGGTTTTTGAGTGCACAATAATGAATGTTTCTAACTGGTTTTGTTGTTACCAGGGCAAGGAAAGTAAAACATTGTTCAGTTCAAGAGAGAAAATTAAGAGGTTTGGTAAGTTCTGGGTGATGGAGTGCTTTTAGTTAAATATTTTTCTATCCTTCTTAGCTTATTTGACCTCTCTTGGATCTTTATTTTCCTATTCTAATTCAGTTTTTGTCTTAGGCAAGTAAGTGAGCTTAATTGCTAATTGTAGCGTATTTTTGGATTTTTGCACACTTAACGTATCTGACTTGTGCAAGGCCTATAGAGTGCTACCAATCTCTGAATGCAGCGTTCTAGGAGTCCCTAAAAAGATAACGAAAAGATCTACAAGTTTACTAGAAATAGCCCGAGGCCAATTCTATCATTTGGAGGGTCATTTTGAGCTTCGAAATTAGTACCTCTGCACTTGTAATTTTGGGCTACGAATTTAAATTTTATGGTTGTAAATAGTAAATAATTAGAATTGATGGGTTTTGTTGATGGCCCATTCTTTTCTTCAAACTTAGTCACTACATATTAGTGACATTGGACAGATTTCACACACAATTTTCATTTAATAAAAACAGTTTTACATTTCCTTCTTTTAAGTTTTTAGGATCAAAACCCTTACTCTCATTTTCTCTCAACTGTTCTTGCTTGTTCTTCATTGTTTTTCATTTTCGTTTTTATATTCTTCCATTTTCGTGCAATAATTTCATGGGACTTTCACTGATGATGATCATGGATGGCTAAATCCTCAATCAATCCAAGGATCCAACCCAAGAACAAGGAGAATTTGAGTTCTGGTTTGGTATTTCGAATTCTACTTGAATGTTCATCTTCTTCTTCAATTGCTATTCACATGATTATGAATGCGTTTAGGATTGAAAACGGATTAGGTTATAGATTCATTTCCTAATTTCGAATATCAATCATAGATTAATTGGATGATATTTCAGTTAGGGTTGTGGTTTCAATCAATTTAGGGGTTAAGTCGATTGAGTTGCTTCTAATGAGATTGAATGAACTTCATAATGGGATAAATTTCTGAGAACAATGATGATTCGAATTGCTTGGTGAGGTGAATTGGATTGATGTTTTAATTCTATTTTACATTACTTCTTTTGAATTCTGTTAGTTTGTGTTGCTCTTTAATTTTAGTTTATATTTTTGCATGTTTTACTTACGCACACAAACTGTTCAATAAAATTCCCCCCTTACTGTTATTAGTGAATTGAAGCAAGAACTATATTGATTGTGTCTCTGAGTTGACCTAGGTTAATCCTGTGCTACAAAATTAACATAATTAAATTGTTTTGGTGCGTGTCGACAACGTAATATCAAAACTAGCGTCGTTGCCGGGGACACGGTTCATTGTATGCTAGCTTTAATTTGCTGTAATTAGTTCATAATAGTAGTTATATATATAAAAAAAATATTTGCATACATTCACTGCATATTGACATTCTGTTGTACAATTGCATTTGGTCACATATTTGCATTATTGTTGGTGTGCATTATGAAGTATGAATGATGTAGTTTATGTGTGCTGTCAAAAAATAGAGAAAAAACAGAGCAAAAAAAGAGTAGTAGTAGGGAGAAAGTAGTGTAGTGTAGTTATTTTTGTAGTGTCATTTTGTTGTCCCAAAATTTTTTCAGCTTGTGCAATTTGAGTTATGATTTGTTTCCCAGGGTTTATCCCCCATTTTAAACAAAAGCAACCCCTTTAGGGGTTGGGTGTGGGTTCAAATTGGCAAATTCAAACTCTAAGTAGGAGTTTTGGACCAGTTTTTATAATTGTCATAGGGGCATTCTGGTAATTTCACAGTAAACTATCTCAGAATTGGCTGAAATTTTACCAGAAGGTGCAGAAAATTCATACATCAAGTTTAACATGTTCACTAGGGGTCCAAATCGCCAAATTCCATCATTTAGGCCATTTTTTAGGCGATTTTCTAATTTCAGGATTTTTAAAAATCACCAAAAAAATCACAAAAATCAATCATGATTTTTAGACATTCACTGTTATTTTTTTAGATTTTTTTCAAAAATTGTTAGGGCATTTTTCCAATTTCTATTTCATTTCAGCATATATAGTTGGTAGTGTCCCGGTAGCATAGCTGTTTGATATTTTTGTGTTGTCTATGTTTATTGTTCCTTATGAGCTGAACTGTGTATGACTAGGTCCACGTCAAGTGACTTACATTCATATGATCCTGAGATAGATAGGACATTTCACAGATTAAACAGACATAACGTTAAGGTTAGATGACTTTGATAGTGTAGTTTTAAACAGTAGTGTAGTGTCTTCTGACTTTGATTTTGAATCTGCTTCTACTCCTTCTACTTCTACACATCTTGATATCATGGCTGATAACAACCTAACTCTTAAGGAGTTAGCTACACTTGATGTTGTTTACCAACCTTGGTGTATTCAATACCTTGAGACTGAGGTCAGTTATGAGCTGAAATCTGGCCTGATCCATTTGCTTCCTAAGTTTCATGGACTTGTTGGTGAAGATCCACATAAACACCTTAAGGAGTTTCATGTGGTGTGTTCCACCATGCGACCACATGATGTTTATGAGGATTATGTCAAGATGAAAGCATTTCCTTTCTCTTTGGATGATGTTGCTAAGGATTGGTTGTACCTTCAACCAGATCTTATCACCACTTGGACAGACATGAAGAGAAGATTCTTGGAGAAATCCTTCCCTGCCTCTAGAACAGCATCCATCTGGAAGGAAATTTGTGGCATAAAGCAGTTCCCTAGAGAGTCTTTGTATGAATATTGGGAGAGATTCAACAAGTTGTGTGCTAGCTGTCCTCACCATCAAATCAGTGAGCAATTACTGATTCAATATTTTTATGAAGGATTGATGTTGATGGATAGAAGTATGATAGATACAGCTAGTGGAGGCGCTCTGATGGACAAAACCCCTCTTGCTACAAGGCAGTTGATTTCTGACATGGCAGCTAACTATCAACAATTTGG
This sequence comes from Glycine tomentella, assembly GCA_007407185.1. Taxonomy (NCBI): domain Eukaryota; kingdom Viridiplantae; phylum Streptophyta; class Magnoliopsida; order Fabales; family Fabaceae; genus Glycine; species Glycine tomentella. The sequence continues at coordinate 958,634 of PYAF01000666.1, read as the reverse complement.
TGCTAGAGTTGCAATATCCAAGGTGATGGCAGCAAATGAAGCCTTTGTTTCTATAGTTGCTGATAACCAGAGATTGGAGAACAAATTGACAGATTTGACATCCCTTGTGAGGCAGCTTGCTATTGGGCAACAACAGAATGTGATGACAGCCAATCAACCAAGGCTCTGTGGTATTTGTTGTGCGCCTGATCATCCCACAGATGCATGCCCCACTCTCCAAGAGACAGAACAACCTGTTGAAGTTTCTGCAATGCAACCTGCTCAGTCATTCAGACCTCAATAGCAGTATAATCCTTACTCCAACACTTAGAATCCTGGTTGGAGAGATCATCCAAATTTGAGGTATGGTCCTGGTCCACAACAACAACAGCCCTTTAGACCTCCACGGCAGCCTTTCCAATCTGCCACCACCAAATACCAACCTCCTTCTTTCAGACAACAGCCACAATTCCAGCAACCTGCACCTGCACCTACACCTACACAACCTGTGCAGGCTATTTCTGGAGCTTCCTTGGAGGATTTAATGAAGCAAATGGCAACCAACAATCTCCAGTTTCAACAAAATGTCAGTGCCACCATCTAGGACCTGCAGACTCAGATTGGACAGTTAGCTCAACTGTCAACCAGATGCAGCAGCAAGGTTCTGGTAACCTTCTAGCACAACTAGTTATTAATCCGAAGAATGTGAGTGCTATTACGTTGAGGAGGGGAACGAAACTTCCAAATGCTGGTGCTAAAATTGATGCTGGTGCTAGTAAAAAAGTTGATGGTGCCAAAACAGATTCTGTACCAAAATAGATTCTCTTACCTTTTCCTTCTAGAGCCATTCCTGCAAAGAAAGTAGTGGAGCTTGATTCTGATCTGCTTGAGACTTTCAGGAGGGTGGAAGTAAACATTCCCCTCTTGGATGCCATCAAACAGATTACAAAATATGCAAAGTTCCTGAAGGATTTGTGCACCCACAAAAGGAAGCTTAAGGGAAATGAGCAAGTGAAGATGGGCAAAAATGTTTCAGCACTGATATAAGGTAAAACTATTGATGCCATCCCACTATCCACCTTGCCACAGAAGTGCAAGGATCCTGGCACTTTCACTATCCCATGCACCATTGGAGATATTACTTTTGCAGATGCTTTGTGTGATCTTGGAGCCTCCATTAATGTCATGCTCACATCAGTTTACAAAGCACTACTCCTTGGTGAGAGGAAACCCACCGGTGTTGTCATCCACTTAGCCAACAGGAGTGCTGCACTTCCACTTGGGCTTATTGAAGATGTGCTAGTGCGAGTTAATAATTTGATCTTCCCAGCAGATTTTTACATTTTGGATATGAAGAATGAGTCTTACAGCCATGGTTCCACATTGATCCTAGGGAGACCATTCTTGATGATAGCCAGGACCAAAATTGATGTGCATGCAGGAACTCTTTCTATGGTTTGGTGATGACATTGTTCAGTTTAACATTTTTTAGGCTATGAAACATCCTGTAGAGAAGCATTCTATTTTTCTTCTTGATATCATTGATGCTGCAATAGATAGTGTGGATATTTCTGATTTACTTTCTGATTTTTCTTATCTTTCTTCTGACTTTTCTGACTTTGATTCTGCTGTGTGTAATTGTACCTGTGATGATTCTGCTGCTATGTGTAGCATTTGTGCGGATATTTGCTCCGCACTTCACTCTGATTGTGTTCCAGGTACAAATACAAGTTCTGAGCCTACTATCCCACTTCCCTCAACCCCTAGTCTTTCCTTACCTTCCACTATTCAGCCCCCTTCCTCGTAGTTGAAGTCACTACCTGAGCACCTCAAGTATGCATATTTAGATGATGCTTAGAAGCTCCCAGTCATCATATCTAGTAGTCTGCCACTGGAGCATGAAGAAAAGTTGATGCATGTTTTGAGAGGCCACAAAAAGGCCATTGGATAGACACTTGCTGATCTTCCTGGAATTAATTCTTCCATCTGCATGCATCGGATACTTTTGGAGGACAATTCTAGACCAGTGAGGCAACCCCATAGGAGGCTGAATCCCACTATTCTTGATGTGGTAAAGAAGGAAGTGACGAAGCTACTAGCTGCAGGGATCATCTATCCCATCTCTGATAGCACTTGGGTTTCACCTATCCAAGTGGTTCTTAAGAAGTTGAGTCTCACAGTTGTGAAGAATCAAGATAATGAGTTGATTCCGCCTAGAGTGGCCAATAGTTGGCGAGTTTGCATTGATTACAGGAGACTAAACCAGGCCACTCGCAAGGACCATTTCCCTCTGCCTTTCATTGATCAAGTTTTAGAGAGGTTGACAGGTAAATCACATTATTGCTTTCTTGATGGTTTTTGTTGTTACATGCAAATCCATATTGCACCAGAGGATCAACATAAGACCACATTCACTTGTCCATTTGGCACATTTGCTTACACTCGTATGCCTTTTGGCCTATGCAATGCACCTGGCACCTTTCAGAGGTGCATGGTAAGCATCTTTTCTGATTTATTAGAGAGTTGCATGGAGGTGTTTATGGATGATTTCACTATTTATGGTTCCTCTTTTGATGCATGTTTGGATAATCTCTCTAGAGTGCTTGACCAATGTATTAGTACTAACCTTGTTCTTAACTTTGAGAAATGTCATTTCATGGTGCATGAGGGTATAGTCCTAGGACATTTGGTCTCTAGTAGAGGTATTGAGGTCGATAAGGCAAAAATTGATGTGATTACCTCTTTGCCTTACCCCGCTTCTGTGCGGGAAGTACGTTCCTTTCTTGGACATGCAGGTTTTTATAGGAGATTCATTCAGGATTTCAGTAAAATTGCATTGCCATTGTCCAAGCTTCTAGACTTTACATTTGACCAGCCTTGCAAAGAGGCATTTGAGGGATTGAGGAAGAAGCTGACTACCTCTCCCATCATGCAGCCGCCAAATTGGGAGTTTCCCTTTGAGCTCATGTGTGATGCCTCTAATTATGCACTTGGGGCTGTGTTGTCACAAAGAGTTGGTAAACTATCCCATGTCATTGCTTATGCTTCACGCACTTTGGATGCAGCCCAAGTTAACTACACCACCATTGAAAATGAGCTTTTGGCTATTGTTTTTGCTTTAGATAAATTTATATCTTACTTGCTTTGCTCCCATATCATTGTCTTTACTGACCATGCAGCTTTGAAATACCTGTTGAAGAAGCCTGATGCTAAACCTAGATTGATCAGGTGGATGCTTCTTCTTCAAGAATTTGACATTGAGATTAAGGACAGAAGTGGTGCATAAAACTTGGTTGCTGATCACTTGAGCAGGATTGAGGGACCTCTTAAGTCCTTTCCCATTCGCGATAATTTTCCTGATGAGCATTTGATGCATTTGCATTCATCGCATGTCACACCTTGGTTTGTTGACATTGTTAATTTCCTTGTTGCATCTGTTGCTCCACCTCATGCATCTAGGTCCTAAATAGACAGTTATCTAAAAAATCGTCTTAGAAAGTATACTTCTATGACGGTTTTTGCTAAACCAAAAACCGTTTTAGAATCGTTAATTTTTTTATTTAATAAAAGACATTCTAAGACAGTTATTGGATAAAACCGTCTATAACTGTCTTCGAATGTACCATTCTAAGACGGTTATGAACAAAGAACCACCTTTGAATGTCACATTCTAAGACGGTTGTAGCCTATAACTGTCTTAGAATGTGACATTCTAAGACGGTTGTACCCAAGAACCGTCTTAAAATGATGTTAAAAAAAATTCAAAGACGGTTGTAGACTAAGAACCGTCTTAGAATGTGACACTCTAAGACGGTTCAAGAATCGACGTCGAAAGTCTTACCTTTCAACGACCCTGGCTACAAAGACGGTTGGAGAACCAACATTGAATGCACTATAGAATCGATGTAGAAAGCATGTTTTGTAGCAGTGCCTTTCACTTTAAATGAAAAGTGAAATATCAACTTTCCACTCATTTCGTTCTTATCCCACTTTCATCGCCTCTCTTTCACTAAAAATGAACATAGCCTAAATAAAATCTCGTGCATGAGTAAAAATAGTTTAGGTAACCAATGAAGGATCTAAACCCTAACCTATATAACAGTTGGCCTATCCGGTCTCATTTATTAAAATAATCAAAATTATTATTTTTTAAAATCCTATTTAAATAAAAGATCAAGCTTAAAGCCTTGAAAAATGCCTATTAAACTTGATAGACTGACCAATTTATATAGTACATATATTACATAATGATTTAAAAGTTGTATAATTACTAATAAGCATACTTAGGCCTATGATGACCTATTTGAAACCTTCATCACAAATTAGGCTTTTTAAATAAATTTTAAGGCCAGTTTAGGCCAAATCTTCAAAAAAGACTTTCAATAGGTAGATAAGTTAAGTTTAAGTTTTTTTTTTTCTAGTGAAGGTCAAGCTCAAATTTACTAACGTTTAACCTAAAGTAACCTATTTTTTTTATCACTTGTCTCATATTCCAACTTTGTGATGAGGGAAATTTTACTAAAAGTGTGGTCAATCAAATTTTTCGTTAAATAAATAATATGTTACAAGAGCCCCTATATGTGTAAAATATATTATCATTGTGAAATATATTTAAATTTACTTTTGAATTTAATCCCATTTGGAAGGATCTGAAGCCTATTTGTTCCTGAATAAACATCCATTCCAATAAGGATGTCTTTATTCGGTAGTTTTCCCCTGATGACTCTAGTCTAGACAAGACATTCTGGGAAAAATATTATCCCAATGGGTGCTTTAGTTACCCATTCTGTCTTAAAGACCTTTTCATAAGCTCTAATGAAATAAGCAACTTTTTTTCTAGGCTTTTATTGGAAGAAGGTTTGGATCCATCATGGTCCTTTGTGCTTTGGTTTCCATGTAACTGATGACTTTGGTAGTGTGAACATATTTAGAGGGGAGTATCTAGACTTCCATACAATGCTGAGGAGGTGTTTGGTTAATATTTTGTATTTCTTGCATTGAAAATATGGGAAAAGAATCAGAGTTAGATCATGATTCACTAATTTCGCTTGATGAATCTTGGAGAGCCAAAACAATCATTTCACCATCAATGATTTGTTTTGATTAAAGAGATTCAACATCATCTTTCTCATCAAGGTCCAAAGTGTTGATCAGTTTGATGGCTTTATCGAACCTCCTAGCCCCCTCACACACTACTCCAGCCATAGACTCCCAAATATCTGGAGTAATCTTCATTGTCACTCCCTTGACTTTGGACATCATGTCCCCTTGCATAGAGCTTTTCAAACAGGTATAAAACACTTTCACTAAATCAGGGTAGAAGGTACCCTTCATCTCTAGAAATCTTCTTACCCTTGGACTTCAAAGAACGCTGGGAATTGGAACCCTTGCCTAATAAACCAATCTAGTTCAAGGTATTTGGGGGAGACTACTGGTTTAGTGGCATTGAACTGTAGATAGTTCATTTTATCAGACTCTGTGGAAAACCACATGTCGAGTCTGTTTGGTGGTTAAGGTGGTGGTGGATTGGAAGAGGATTCACCAGCCTTCCTTTTGGATGTTCTAACTCTCTTAGGAGTGGGATTTGACATGGCTTAGGATAGTAGTTTTAGGACACAGAAAAAATGCAGAAAACAGAGAGGATTCAGAGAAGGAGAGGAAGACAAGGTTGCAAGTGATTTTGATGAAGCATTATACTTATATATAGGCACCAAATAGACTTCCAACATCCATAATTTTGAAATATCTAGCTGTTGGTGACAGTTAATGGCCTTGGGTTTGCTTTTCACTTGGATTAGGCAGTTACATTTTTTAGAAAAAAACTGTCAGAACATGTGCAACAACATGAATAATCGATTATTCCAGTACAAATGGGACACAAAATTTACACACAGTAATCGATTATTTCTTATGGTAATCGATTACAGACCTATCAGATAGAGGTAGAAGATGACATGTAATCGATTATATTCCAATGTAATCGATTATATACATAGATTTGGGAATTATTCAAGTATCAGAGCTTTGTGTAATCGGTTATCCCGAGTGGTAATCGATTACTCCAGAGAGACCATTAATCCTAAACTTAAGTGTAATCGATTACAAGCTTCCAGTAATCGATTATTCCAGTGAAGCATAATTTCTGAAATATGAAAAATAATCGATTACCAACTTGTCGTAATCGATTACTTGAGTACAATTTGCACACTGAAAGTGATTTTTAATGATTTTAATCGATTAACCCGTAGTGTAATCGATTATTCCAGTCAATGTATCAGAAACAAAGTATTTTTACAACTTGATATGAATTTTCAATCATTCAATGATAAATGTGGCATCGAGGCTTTTATTTTTCATAAGAATCATGCATCAAACAAGCTAGTTTATGTTACTTTCATCAAGAATGTCTAGCATGTTTCTAAGTGTATAAAATCTATCTTTTGGAACAGGCTTAGTGAATATATTAGCAAGTTGATTATGGGTATCAATGAATTCTACCTTGATGTTACCTTTCTGCACATGATCTCTTATGAAATGATGTTTAATCTCAATGTGCTTGGTCCTTGAGTTCATGACAGGATTCTTTAAAATATTTATAGCACTTGTGTTATCACAAAGCAACGGTATCTCCTTTAGTTCAACTCCATAATCTTGTAATTGTTGCTTAAGCCATAGACTTTGTGCATAGCAACTCCCAATTGAAATATATTCAGCTTCCGCAGTTGACAAAGCTACACAAGCTTGTTTCTTGCAATGCCATGAAATGAGTGAGCTTCCAAGGAGATGACTAGTTCCACTTGTGCTTTTTCTATTAAGCTTGCATCCTGCAAAATCAGAATCAGAATATCCAACAATATTTATTAATGCACTTTAGGATATCATAGTCCAACTTTGGGTGTTGCCTTGAGGTATTTGATGATCCTCTTGACTACTGTAAGATGTGACTCTTTTGGATTTGCTTGGTATCTTGCACACAAGTAGACACTAAGCATAATGTCTGGTCTACTAGCTGTCAAATATAGTAAAGACCCAATCATTCCTCTATATTTGGATTCATATACCTTCTTCCCTTTTTAATCTGAATCAAGGTATGTTGAAGTTGCTATAGGAGTTGCAACATCTTTGCTTTTCTCCATTTCAAACTTCTTAATTACTTCAAGGCAATACTTTGATTAATTGAGGAAAGTTCCATCCTTCATTTGTTTGACTTGAAGTCCTAGAAAGAATGTTAATTCCCCCATCATAGACATCTCAAACTCATTTTGCATAGCTGCAGAAAATTCTTTACAAAGCTTTTGATTAGTTGAACCAAAAATAATATCATCAACATATATTTGAACCAATAGGATCTCATCCTTGTGCCTTTTGATGAACAAGGTTTTATCAACATTGCCTTTTACAAAAGATTGATCAAGTAGGAACTTACTCAATCTTTCATACCATGATCTTGGAGCTTGTTTCAGACCATAGAGAGCCTTTTTAAATTTAAAAACATAATTAGGATGCTTAAAATCAGAAAAACCTGGAGGTTGTTCGACATATATATCCTCCTCTATGTAACCATTCAAAAATGCACTTTTGACATCCATTTGAAAAAGTTTGAAACCCATTATGCATGCATATGCAAGTAATAGCCTAATAGCTTCCAATCTTGCTACTGGAGCAAAAGTTTCCTCATAGTCAATGCCTTCCTCTTGGTTGTAACCTTTAGCAACCAATCTAGCCTTATTTCTAACTATGATTCCACTTTCATCGAGTTTGTTTCTAAAAACCCACTTTGTACCAATAGACTTGACTGATGAAGGTCTTGGAACAATTTCCCAAACTTCATTTCTTTTAAATTGATTCAGTTCATCATGCATGGCATGCATCCAATGTTCATCTTGCAAGGCATGATTAATATCTTTTGGTTCAATTTGAGATACAAAGGCCATGTCAGAACATAAATTTCTAAGAGAGGATCTAGTAGAGACTCCCTTTGATACTTCACCAATAATATTGTCTAATGAGAGGTCTCTTGTGGTTCTCCACTCTTTAGGTCTTTGGTTGGGTGTTGATGGACCTTCTTCAGCATTAGGTTCATTCTTCTCATTGATAAACAATTTTTCAAGCTGAACATTTTGCTCTATTTGACCTGCATCTTCATCACAATCTTTTTCCTCTTTTGAGGGGTTAGATTCATCACAAATTACATGGACAGATTCTTCTATACACATGGTTCTTTTGTTGAAAACTCTATATGTTTTACTTTGCAATGAATATCCAAGAAATATGGCTTCATCAGCCTTTGCATCAAATTTTCCTAGTGATTATTTTCCATTGTTTAAAACAAAACACTTGCAGCCAAAAGTTCTCAAATGAGAAATATTGGGCTTTCTTCTTTTGTATAACTCATAAGGTGTTTTCTTTAATATGGGTCTTATGAGTAATTTATTTAATGTGTAGCAAACAGTACTTACTGCATCAGCCCAAAAATATTTTGGTAAATTTGTCTCATTTATAAGTGTTCTAGCACCTTCTTCAAGTGATCTGTTTTTCCTCTCCACAACACCATTTTGTTGGGGTGTTCTTGGAGCTGAAAAGTTGTGGTTAATTCCATTTTCCTCACAGAATTTTTCAAAATGTTCATTTTGGAATTCTCCACCATGATCTCTTCTAATTGAGATAATTTTACAATCTTTCTCATTTTGAACAAATTTGGCTAATTTTCTATAAGAATGGAAAGCATCACTCTTGGATTTCAAAAACAACGTCCATGTGAATCTATAGTAATCATCTACAATAACAAGTCCATAGTAATTACCACCTAAACTCATAGTTCTTGAAGGACCAAACAAATCAATGTGCAATAGTTCAAGTGGTCTTGAGGTGGAAACAATGTTTTTATTATGAAAAGAAATTTTGGTTTGTTTCCCCTTTTGACATGCATCACATAATTTGTCCTTCTCAAATTTGAGTTTTGGTAGACCAATAACTAAGTCCTTCTTAATGAGTTTATTCATATGATGCATATTAATATGGCTAGCTCTCCTATGCCACAACCATGTTTCATCTAACTTAAAGCATGTGGTCTTGTGAAAAAATGCATGGTTTATAGAAAGCAAGTAAATGTTACCTTTCCTTTTGCCAATATGAATTACCTCTCCACTCTTGCCATCACAAATTATGCAGCAATCTTGATTGAAGGAAATTTTATAGCCTTTGTCACATAATTGACTTATACTAAGTAGATTGTGCTTCAAGCCTTCAACATAGAGTACATTGCTGATTTTTGTATTCAAGCTATCACCAATGCTTCCTTCACCTATGATCTTTCCTTTGTTGTTGTCTCCATAAGTAACATAGCCCCCATCTTTAAGAGTAAGATTTTTGAGCAAGGACTTGTCACCGGTCATATGTCTTGAGCATCCACTATCAAGATACCATAAAGAAGAGATTGCTCTAAGTCACACCTACAAAAGGAACAAATTACTTCAAAGGAGAAGGTACCCATTTGATTTTGGGTCCAAGTGGGTTAGTTGTTTGCTTTTTCTTTTCTATCCAAATGCACTCACCATTTGGGACATAAAATCTTCTTGCAAAACATTGGTAAGATGTATGACCTTTTTCCATACAATAGTGACAAATCACAGCCTTATATGAGTTTCCAAAGAACCTATTTTGATTGAATCTTGGTTTCTTCTTTTTCTTTTGTTTTGGAGGTATAAATGTTGTCTTTTGAACATTTTTAAAACTCTTTTTATACCCCAAACCAGAAGTGTCACCAAACTGTTTTTGAGTACTCAACATTTCATTCAAATCACATTTTCCTTTGTTGAGTTTTTCCAAGATATCAATCAACTCTTTGTTCTTTGAAACAACCTGCAAGTATTTTTCTTCTTGATTCAATCTATATTCATCAAAAACTTTTTGTAGCATTTCATATTTGTCACTTGATGTAGAGGAAGAGGTACAAATACAACCACTTGATTTGTAGCTTGAAGTAAGTTTCTCATTTTCTTCCTTCAAGTTACAAACTTCAATTTGTAATACCATTATTTTTGCAAGATAATCCTCAATACTTTCCTTGATGACTGTCACTTTTGGTTGCCATGCTCTAGTGAGGCACTTCAAGATTTTGATGTTCAATTCTTCAGCATCAAATGTCTTCCCAAGTCCCAAGAGATGATTCACTATATGTGTGAATCTTGTTTGGAGTTGAGAAATACTTTCATTTTGATTCATCTTAAACATCTCATATTCATGTATCAATGAGTGTTTTCTTGATCTCCTCACTTCCTCAGTTCCTTCATGGGTGATCTCTAGCATCTCCCACATCTCTTTGGCACTTGTACATCTAACAATTCTGAAGAATTCATCAGAAGAAAGAGCAGAGGTTATCATGTTCTTAGCTTTAAAATCATACTAAACAATTCTTTTTTCATCATCATTCATCTCATCCCAATCTTTGGGAATCATGTTATTATCAGCCACCTTGATGGGCACCCTAGGATCCTTTTCTATTGCATTCCATGCTCCTGGATCATTGGATTGAATAAAGATCTTCATCCTATTTTTCCAAAAACTGAAATGCTCCCCCTCAAACAAAGGAGGTCTATTTAAGGATGCACCTTCCTTGAAGGTTATTTGTGAAGTATTCATTTTTGAAAACAAAATGATCTTGAGTAACTTACAAGACCTAGCTCTTGATGCCAATTGTAAAATATGGGAACAGTTCACACTTAACCAAGAGGGGGTGAATTGGTTAGGCTTGGTAATTTAAAAAATTTTCTTGATCAAAATCAGAGTTTTGCCCTTTTGGATCTTTATCACTTTAGAACCAAGAACCCTTATTAAATCCAAAGTTCAACCCAAAATATGTAGTACCTCAAGAATTTGGTTGATAACAAGAACTCACAAACAAGAAAGATAAATTATAGCAAATAGATAGAATATGAACAACACACAAAGATTTATACTGGTTCACTTCAAACACTATGAAGCTACATCCAGTTTTCTTCCACTCAACACTAGAATAGAGTTCCACTATTGTAAATTTCAGTTCTTACAAGTTATTACAAAGCCTCTCTTTATCAACCCTAGATAAAGTTCAGAAATCTAAAACACTATTAGATTCTTAGAGACAATCCACTGAGAACACTACTCAGTAATTCCCCTAGAGCAACTCTATCTCTAGAGTACAAGCAAGAAACTCATTTACAATAGACAAACCAAAACCAAAAATCAAAACAGAATCAAAGATTAAGGAAAGAAGTTACCTGATGATCCAATGAATAATATGCATATGAATGATTTCACCAGGTAGAAGAATGATTTTAACCTTAGAACATCACTTTCCTCAAGCTTTGAAAAAGAAAATCTTGCTTCACTAATCCCTCAAAGACTCATAAATGTTTTGTGAAAGCAAGAACTCAATGAACCCAGAAAAACCACTACAAGAATGTTTAGAAAGCCTTAGAATGCTCAATGTACGAATTGATCAAGTTAGTGAAAAAGCTGAGCATGGGTTCTATTTATAATAAGCTTTCTAACCATCAGTAATCAATTACATATGCTCTTGTAATAGATTAAGTCGCATATGTAATCGATTATTTCAAGACCGCAATCGATTAAACTGTTCAATAGATGTTCTGGGTTTGAGCAACGAACAGAATAATCGATTATCCCGTCTGGTAATCGATTAAGACAGCAAGCTCCTATTTTTGAAATACACTATGTAATCGATTACGGATTTTGGTAATCGAATAAGTCAGGAGGCTTCATAAAACAATTTGTACTATGTAATCGGTTACTACATTTGGTAATCGATTAATGCAGCATAACATGTTAATCATAAGCATATACTGTAATCGATTACTATCTGTCGTAATCGATTAATACAGAGAGATGATATTTCCTATTTAGCCTATGTAATCGATTACTAATTGTTGGTAATCGATTAAAGTATTCATTGTATCCGTTTATATGAAATTATAGGTAAAATAATCGATTAATCTGATACGTAATCGATTACATTATTCTTGAAATGTTTTCCAGAAGGCACAAAGAACAAAATAATCGATTCTTATGATAGTGTAATCGATTAAATCAGTAAGAACTTATTTTTCCAAAAACTTAGATTTAAACTTGCCTAATTTACCAAATGCTTGTATATATTAAAACTCAATTTGATTAACTAAATGAATGATATGAATGCTATGCACATGGATCATCAGA
>PYAF01000666.1:891864-927173 GCA_007407185.1 Glycine tomentella | reverse complement strand
ATGTTTCGCAAATAATAAACGTGATATATGTATAGCCTTCGCTATCAAATATTTTCATTTTTGGTTCTTAAAATTTTTTTATATAACTTTTAATCATTTGTTAATTTTTTGTCAGCAATTTTAGCTCTTTTAATTTTTTTATTTTTAATCCTTATTTATTTTATATTTGAGATTTTGTTTGAGTAATAAAAATAATTAAAACTAAATGAAAAACTAAAAATAAATAAAAAGTTTTAAAGAGATTAAAAATGATACTAAAAAATTATTGTAGGATAAGTTAGCAAAAATTTTGAGAGATAAAAATATAATATGAAAAAATTGTGAGACTACAAAATTTAATTAATCCTAGATAAAATGATAATAACAAATATCTAAATCGAACTATTAGTACAGTTCCGTTAGTATGACCCATTCAAACTGGAAATAATAATTACGACAGCAAATAATTTTGAAAGCAATGAATGGCCAAAATCATAAATGAATGATCATTTGACACGTGAGAGAATATAGACTGGCAGAAAACATGATACTGGTGATGATGTGATAGAAAACAAAAAATTCTAAAAAATTTATAAAGTTAATGTAATGATTAAGGTGTAAAATAATTAAATAAAAACAAATATAATGAAAATTAAAAAAATATAAACAAAAAAGTTCATGAAAATAACGTTTCTCTTTCTCCATATTTGTTGAACGTGGAACCGGTGGCACCCAGATGTGACATAAAGAAGTGCAAGACGACTTTATAGCAAACGTGGCTATAGCTTTGGGAATTGACATGCTTGAATTTTGGCCTTTCGAACCATGATTAATATTTTGTTTTGCTCACGTTCCCGAAACTAAATAAAACTAATTCATTATATAATTTCAGATTGTTTTAGAGATTAGACTTAGACATTATCTATGTAAGATACGTTGAATGCCTAATAGTCTTTTTTCTTTTTTTTCTTTTTTGAATGCAATGTCTATTAGTCTTGTTCCAAATGAAAGTAACATATTTAAGATGAAATAAATTCATAAAATAACTGTATATTAAATTCATCTTAAATTTTACAATTTTTTAACTATCATTTTAGTTTACCTGAAATAAATGAGTATTTTATATTCTAAATGCATAAAATTAGTATAAGAAGAAAAATAACTAAACATGCATGGTGGAGAAGAATTAACAAAGTTGTTATTCATTCACAATAATATAAACGTAAATTTATTAAAACTATTTTCTGTTTTTTTTTTCTTCTGTTTTTGCACGGGTGTCTTCCTTAAAAAAATATTATAATCCTGTTTAAAATTTACTCACAATTAAATTTTTTTCGCAAGTGTGTTTTGTGTATATATCAAATCTGTAACTAGTTCCACAAATCAATCTGTATTACTGATTGAGTCACACGTTGAGTTGCCAATAGAAAAAAATAAAATATGAAGATTATATTACTTGTTATATATATGTATTTTATACATTATATATTTTGTACTTATCTGATTACAAAAATAGTGAATAAAAATACACTTTTAGCTAAAAGAAAAAAGATACCGTTGACAAGTTAAAACTTGACTCTTCAAATTGTGAACTAGAATCAAATAACAAATATCTTGCCACCAATGAGTGACAATTCCATCTGTGAGCGTGAGATAAGCATATATAATTAATTTTTTTCTCAAACAGTTAGCAAAAGAGTAGTTGAATTTTCAACCCTTACCTGTCGAGCAACTCAAGGGTCAGCATTTGTTCCGGTGGGCCCACCTCCGACCTGGTCCGAACCACCCCACCGAAAAACGGGCCCAGCAGAACGTAACCTCGTACGCGAACCGGGTCCATCTCCCTCGAACCGGGTCCGAGCTGAACCGCCAAGTGGTGTGCGATGTTCCCGCCAGAGGAGTCACCGAGGATGAAAACACGGTCAAAGTCAACGCCCCGGGTCACCCACTCATCCCCGCCGTGGTGGCCCTGTCGCTGGAGCCACCGCAGGGCTTCCACGCCGTCATCCACTGCAGCGGGAAGGCGGTGTTCCGGGGCGAGGCGGTAGTCCGGGGCCACCACTGCGGCATGAAGGCTTACCGCGAGGCGCACACAACATGAATGAATGTGTGGCCACGCTCGCGAGCCAAAACAGAAGCCGCCGCCGTGGAGGAACATCACCACGGGCAATAACTTGTTGTCGTCCTCGTCATCATTGTTATTGTTGTTGTCAAATTTAGGTTTGTAGAGACGGAGGTGGAGGTTGAAATTTTTGTGGAAGAGGAAGTCTTTGAATTGTACGAGGTTGTCGTGTTGGGTGGGTTGAGGTTGTTCTTGGAAGTTGATGTTGGAACGCAAAACGGTGCCGTCGCTCAAGAGTGTGAGAAGGCCCATGCAGTCCTCAACTACGTGGGGAGGGAAAGCCATTTTAATGAAGAAAAAAACGTTGTTTTGGTGTGGGAAAGTGAGAGTGGTGATGAGGGCTATAAATACAAACACCTAAGAGGCGAATAGATACCATAATATGGCGCTAAGTTGGTGACTTTGTTAGTGGGGTACGTACGAGAATGTTGGGTTTTGGTATCTTGGTATCACTGTGGTGTGGAACTGTCAAAGTCCAGCATTAATACTTTTGCCCACTATAATCAACCTAATAAATTAAGGCCATAAATTAATTAGGTGAAAAGATAAAAACAAAATTGATTATTAGTGGTCACCCTAGTTGACACTTTTGTTGTTTAGTAAAAAAAAACTACCGAAAATAGAGTGAATGAATATAAGAATGATGAATAAAATATATGAGAAATAGAATGGATGAAAAATAAGAAAGATGAATGAAATATTTGAGAAATGAAGTAAAATCAAGATGTTTAATTTAAGATAAATAGATAAATGAAAATAAGTGAAAAATAAAATGAAAATAATTAATGAGCTCACACCTTTTCATTTCTCTCATTTCACATTTACTTTTACTAGACACACTCATCTTTTTATTTTTCACCTTTTTTTACTCTTCACGTTATTTGTTATTTCTCGTTCACCATGTTAATGATGGTGCAATATGATAGGTGAGATATATACCACGATGTGTAATAAGAGAAGAGAGATAGAACCATTTAAAAAAGAGAGAAGAGAGATAGAACCATTGCGTGTTTTTTAGTTCCTGCTCTTATTCTCTAATTTTTGCATTATTTTAACATTGCGTTGTCTGAAGAGATTAAAAACATGTATTTTATAAAGTTTAGAGACTATATTACAATTACAGGATATGAAAATTTAGAGACTAAAAACAAAATTCAACAAAAATATAAGCCTAAAATCATGTTTATCATAATTTTAAAAATAATTATTGTAAAAATAAATAAATTTATGATACATAATGATAATGATATGTAATTAGATGAAAATGTAAAATTATTTTTTATTTTGTATAGCCTGTATTTTCATGGATTAACTTGTGTGCTTGACCATCTTTTATTTTAGAAAATGGGAAGTAAAAAATGCA
The DNA here is from genome assembly GCA_007407185.1 of Glycine tomentella. Classification (NCBI taxonomy): domain Eukaryota; kingdom Viridiplantae; phylum Streptophyta; class Magnoliopsida; order Fabales; family Fabaceae; genus Glycine; species Glycine tomentella. Next base: position 923,709 of record PYAF01000666.1, on the reverse strand, counting down.
AGTAATACAAATCACTTCAGCTCTGCATCCCAGAAAATATGCAAATTATTCAACATTATTAATTTGGAACCTTAAAATCAGGGCAAAGGAAGCCTTAAAATCGTCATCTTCTCTGACCAAATATTAATAACATGATAGCGGAGGTTAAATTTCTATTCAAGTGGACCAAAAGGCAAAAGTTTCATTCACTCCTAAAAGGCCAAAGGACTCCAGAATAATGCACAAATACGAAGAAAAAGGTTCAATTCAAGGATTAGTACATCCACTATAAGAAATGGTAATTTAAATTTAAGGCAGCAATAACATCGACCAATAGTGGAATGGCTAGTTGGACTTGGAATATTACCAGAAGAATCAAAAAGAGTCTGCGCAACGGGCTTTACAAGATGAAGCTCAGTAACAGAAAAATGCCGTTTCAGTTGAATGATTTTGATCCTTGAAGAATGAGAATTCTGAACTGGGTCTGTTCAACCGGCTGGTCCGGCTGTCAAATGATTTTTTTTTTTGTTTAACTATGTTAAGATGCAAAGTTGTGATTAATCTTTGTGGAAAAATATTGTTGATTGTTTTTAGAAGAAATTTTATTTTTAATGATTTTTTTTATCCACAACACTCATCTTACTTGACAAAATAGAATCCAATTTCACTAATTGGTTCAATCAAATTATTTTTGCCTTTTTGTTTTATCATTTTAGAGAATAAAATAAAAATTATACATTCCAATATACTCTATATTTATTTGCTTACCAAATTAATTGGAAAAGTCACGGCGCATCCAAGAAATTTACTATTGGGGCAAGAAAGTAGTATATAATATTTTTACAAAAATAAATTGTATATTTTTATAAAATACATGATCTTAAGAAAAATAAAATTCTAATTACTTAGATTTTTACAAATTACAATTGAGTCAAGATATATAATAAATAATATAATACTCTAACCAGTATACTAATTAGTGCCTGATTGTTATTAAATTTATAATTTTTATGTAATTTTTAATCATTTTAAACTTTTATATTGATATATATTAGTGTATATATATATATATATAAATTTTAAAAAATATTTTCTATGAGTCAGATGTTACATGTATCCCCAAAATCACTATCCAAAGATTAATCTTACTCCTAATGCATGACTGTTATTAACCTAAATAACGAATTTTCTTATTATATAGATTAATTATTCCCTCATATATGAACAAAACAAAATTTTACACAAATGGTCATGAACATGTAAATAGTCATTCATCTAAAAAAGTCAATTGGCTCTAGAAATTGTTAATTACTTTCTTCACTTTAGTTCATGGAATTAAAAAATAAATAAAACAATTTTAAAATTGTAATTTTTAGTCAATTTAATTTTTTATTAAATAAGTTTCATTGTCTTTAATAAAAGGACTGACATGATACATTGATTAATGACGCGAAATAATACAAAAGTAATTAAAATTTGCTTATATATATAAAAGACCAAGATATAATGTAATTTTTTTTTACTTATATTTGAGATAGAAGAAAAGGAGTAACCAAATTTTAACTAAGTTAATTCTATTTAATGTTATTATTCCAAAAATACCCTAAAATTAGTTTGAGTTTTATTTTCCAAGAGAATGACATGCTCCCAATAAATAAGTTGCAGGAGAATGACGCTAAACAAACATTAATAATAGTATAAAGGGCCTGTTTGCCTCTGCTGCACACTTCAAATAAAAACTCATCAACAATATGAAGTGTGTTAACATATTTCATAACACATTTATTTTAATACACATTCTTATATTAATTGAAATTTATTGAAAACTACAAAATTATAAGAAAAATATATTAAATATTTTTGTACAATTTCAAGAATTTTGTGTAATTTTCATGAATTTTAACTAATAAGATAATGTGTGTTTAAAAAAGTGCATCAAAAAATATATTGCTTGTTCTGTTCGTGAAAAACAGAGATGTCCAGCAATATTTGTCAGATATTTTATATTGGATCAAACTCTCTCTCTGAAGGTATTTATGAAGATTGAATACTTCAGGGAAGAAGATCACTATGCTTGTATAAACGACACCAATGGCGTGAGGTGTGTACACAATGTAAATGAAAAAGAGAGAGTGAATTCTGTGTGTGTGTTTCTCCATGGAGGACGTCCCTATTTATAGCCTTGAGAATACTGACCTGAGTTAGTTGAGTAGTGAGCCTCATCCATTATCTGTATCCAGAGATTGACTGGATAGTGGGTTTAGTGGCTATAGTGTTGTTATCTCCACTACCTTAGGCGGTTAGGAGCACGTGCAGATGAGGTTGTTTAAGTGGAGTTGACCGTTTCTTGATGGGTTTTATGCAATTTGGGCTCACGGGGAATTCCGTAACAGATGCCCCCAGCCCGGTTGGTCAGCATCCTGATCAGCCGGGATGTATTAGTTTGGATTGGGTAACTTAGTTCTTCAATGCCTTTTCACGCTCGATGATCGGTAATCCTAGACCGGGGTATTCTGTATGTCAAGGCCCTAGGATAGCTGGGGTGTATTCTATGTTGAATTTCCTGTACATCATATTTGATCGCCATCCGGGTATCAGGGTTTATCTGTTTTAACGACAAGTTTTTCCCATAACTTAGATTATTATGAGAGAAGACACACACCTTTAGATTTTTGATAAATGAACTCAAAGCACTTTAAGTTCTCTTCAATGAAATCGGACATAATTTCGAAATTCATTTTCATATGAACTCAAACACTTCTAGAATTCTATTCAATGAAATCAGACATAATTTCAAAATTCATTTTCACATTAACATATTAACTCACACACTTTTAGAGTTTTATTCAATGAAATCGTACATAATTCCGAAATTCATTTTCACATTAACATATGAACTCAAACATTTTTAGAGTTCTACACATTAACATATGAACTCAAACATTTTTAGAGTTCCATTCAATGACTTGGCCAAAGTCAGAAATATCTTATGTAGAGTCTGCTTGAATATTCATCTGGTATTAAAAATCAGGTATTATATTATGCAAAGGTTTTCTCCACATTACATTCCAGCTCGTACTACGAGAATTCAATCCAGACCAAGGGCAATCTGTCACATGTTCAATCTCAGTTTTTCACCAAGACCTTAAACATTTCAACTTGATCAAGGTCATCATGACGGTTCACCTTCTTAGCCTAGAATACAACTTTGATGCATCATATACACGAAGGTGTATTTTTATACCCCCATTTTATCATTAACTGAAGGTTTTAACCTGTTCGAGTTTTACCCTTAAGCAATTAATTCTTGAGTTTTTAACCCTCTCTTGGGCTTTACCCTTAAGATATCTTACAACTTAACCATTTTTATCCCGAAGGGTTGGCACACCATTTATATCTCGGAGGGCCGGTACAACATTTTGACTTTTTAAAAAGTTTTATGGTTACGGAAACAATTTTACCTCCATAATTGTCCCGCCAAGGAATATGCATTAGTTCCGTAACTACTGGAATCATCGATTGCTTTTTTCACTTTACTTTCTTCATTGGTGCAAGTTTAATAATATTATTCTGCAAGGACATTAGAACGCTCAATAATCATATGCCATAATGCAACAAATTAATATCAAGCTTCATAACTTCCATATGCATATACATGGATAACATATACAAAATAACTTGAGATATAATTCACTTATCTTTTTTATCATGATTCACTTGAACGGAGTCCATCATCCAATTTAGCTAACTTGGATCAGCAAGGTTTATTTGTCTTTCATTTGTAGCCACCAAACGAATTTGCCTCCTTAATTTTCTTAACACTTTCTTTTCCTTGTGTTGAATTGTGACTCGAACAATCTTCATTTTGTTGGAAAGGTAACGAGAGCCTTCCCTTCATTTCCCTTCATTATTTGACATTCGTGTATTATGTGGTTTCATATTTTGTCCAAACATAGTTGTTGTGCAAACAACGCTGCAGGAGGCTAGAAAAAGTTTGTCAGCTTGTACTTCAAATTCGATTGGACCGACTTGTTGAATATATGAAGAAGTTTCGCATATATCATGTCTTCTCCATGTCAATTGGCGTTTTGTTCTGAAACTGCAAAACAAACAATAACAATAACATGGATAATGATGGTAATAACAACGAATAGTTTAGTACTGCCCTTAGAATGGAGCATAAAATTACTCTCTTTTAATCCTGGCTAGGGAGAACTCTTCCGAATTCCTGCCACTATCGAGATCAACATTTGCTTTCTTTCGGATTCCTTTGCTCTTCTCAATGATATCACATAATTCGGCAATTTCTTTTGCTTTGCCTCTCTTTCTTGATTTTTCTAGGCTATATTATGGTGGAAAAGTGATATACGAACGCTTTATTTCCAATCAATGACGATCACCCCTATTCATATCATTATCTTCTAGCACCTTCCAAACAATTTTCCACGTACAGGCTACACTAGCCAGGTAAAGGAAATTGTCGGATTCAATGGCTCGGGTATCATTGTTCCTGTGAAGAATATCTGGTGATTGATCACAATACTGTAGATGATTAAAAGCATATTATCCATAAATGTATTGTGAAAAATAACTGGTTTGAATAGTTATTATAAATCTATCATAAAGATTATGTTCTTATGCATACTAAATAAAACCAATTGTTTCAAAACTGTAATGGGAAGTATGGTATAATTGATGAAAGGCACCATTCACATCACGGTGCATTATAATAATTATTATAAAAACTTCAATAGTACAGAAATTGATTCATGGGTTGGCTTCGTATATAAACTCAAAATTATAAATTATCTCCATAATTCTTAACATCACGGTGCATCCAGCATAAATCATTTTCTTAGTGCAATAAGGGTAATTAGGAATTAATGTCAGTTTCATAACCCTAGAACTCTTGATCACATTAATTGACTTCGACAATTCATTCATTTAATAATAAACATAAATTTATTACCAACATTAATTGATTAATCAATTTCTTACTTTTTCTTACTTGTAATTATATTTGACATGCAAAAATAATAATATTTTACACATATTATTATAAACATACTATAAAGAATGATTTATGATGCTTCATATTAGAAAAGGGGGAGAAGACTTAGCTTTTGCTTAATCTAATCTGTGTTGCCGCTCATGAGACAAGATCCACCCTCATAAAGTGATATTGCGCATATGCCAACTTGGCTTCCCTGTTTGTGAATCTCACATTCTATATTGATGATGCTGCATTCTATATTGATGAGGCTGCCTTCTTGTGCTCTGCACCCATCATTTTAGGATTTTGATTTGCAGCTGCTATGCTTTCACCATTATTGGGTGGGAATCGAATTTTATCGTTTCCCATAGGCCTATCATCTAATTTAACGGCGTGGATGAAGTCTCAACTGGACTCATTACCTTGCAACTATATGTCTGGATTGGCTTCTATTTGTGCAACATTCCTTGATTCTCATTATGAGCCAGATTCTCCATGTTCCTCCATTTGAAGCGCTGCTCTATAAGTTGGAAAAACCTTCTCAATGTGATAAGTAAAAATCATGGGACCTATCTTGGAATCCACCCAAATTCTTCACTATCAATAAAATAAGATTACGCAAGGGTTCCGGCAACCATTACAATCAACAAACAATTTCAACAAAAATTGTACCAAAACATCACAAGAGCTACGCATACAAAATAGGATTATGTACGAAATTAATTCTACCATCAGAAATAATAATTAACAAATCCCAACGGTCAATAAAATAAGATTATGCAAGAGAGGAACATACTGACCGAATTTGAGGATAATCCAACGGTTGATAAAAGAGATAAATCTTTCTCAATATCACTGCCCGAAGCAAGATAGAAGAGAGCAGGAATTCTGATAACCTTTGTTTGCAGTTGAAACATTCCCTCTTGAAAACTCTTCAATGAATGCTCCGAACGGTCAGAATGTAGAAACAGATTTGAGTAATCTTTCCTCAAAGTTTGAACACGATCCAACAGTTAGTGTGAGAGAAATGTCCCTCGCAATATCGCTGCCTGCTTCAAAAAACGGATTCTGAACCATTTTGGTTTGGGATTTTCTGGTGATGCTTCAAGCCTCGATTCAAGAAACCAACCGTTACATGTGAAGAGTGATGAGTCGCAAACTTGTGGCAAAAGTTTCAGAAAAATCTAACGGTTAAACAAGGAGATCGAAAAGATTAAAGAATGACAGTTTTTGCCCTTCTCAACATGCGAATTTAGATGTTCTCTTTCTCCTCTCCTTTTTCTATATCAGAGCATGAGTGTGCGACCTAATTGTTCTTCTTTTGTTTACCATCGAGAACGTGGGATTTGAAATTTAACGTCCTCACAGACGACACTAATGTTATGTTCGTGAAAAATAGAGATGTCCAGCAAGATTTGTCAGATATTTTATATTGGATCAAACTCTCTCTCTCTCTCTGAAGGTATTTATGAAGATTGAATACCTCAGGGAAGAAGATCACTATGCTTGTATAAACGACACCAATGGCGTGAGGTGTGTGCACAGTGTAAATGGAAAAGAGAGAGTGGATTCTGTGTGTGTGTTTCTCCATGGAGGACGTCCCTATTTATAGTCTTGAGAATAATGACCTGAATTAGTTGAGTAGTGAGCCTCATCCATTATCTGTATCTAAAGATTGACTGGATAGTGGATTTAGTGGCTATAGTGTTGTTATCTCCACTACCTTAGGCGGTTAGGAGCAAGTGCAGATGAAGTTGTTTAAGTGGAGTTGACCGTTTCTTGATGGGCTTTATGCAATTTGGGCTCACGGAGAATTCCATAACATTACTAACATTTCTTACAAATATTTTTGTGGAAAATTAAAAATAAAAGAAACTGAAAAGTAGATGGGGACCTTTGGAAGAGGAAGAAATAATGTCATGGATATATTTTATCCAGTAGGTGAAATGTTAACTACTGTTTTCTTTTCATTTACTTGATATTAGTAAAATTAAATAATATCAATTAACTCTTAAGAAGTGTAAAAGTAATTATTCTTGTTTATATAGGAGTCAAGAGAGAGTACTATTTTTCCAAAATTTCCCTTAACATTAATGAAAGTATATTCATCTTCTGCAATCTTCATAAGAGAGAGAAAGTGATAATTCAAGGTAACATTTAATTATATATAAAAATAAATAAGAATATTTTAGTCAAAAAATAGTTAATATACAAGAGAGATGAAATAAAATCGTATAATAAGGTACAAAAAAAATTATTAACTATGTCTTATAAATAGGGATGAAGGGAGTACTCCCTCTATTTCTTTTTATGTGTCGTTTAAAATTATTATATAAAAGCAAAAAATAATAAATTTTATTGATTATAATAAAATGGTTATAGAATTTCCTTTTTTTTATCCATTTTTCTTCTCATTCCATAATAAATACATGTGTAAAATAATTAAATATTAAAAAATAAGTAAGGATTTATTCCTCTTTTACCAGATTATATGATATTTAAGGTTTTAACATACAAATGTAATTATTTTGTTGAATTTCAAATAATGTATGAGATAATTTTTTAATATATATTTTTATAACTTTAATTAACGATTCATTTATTTTTTTTCTATATACTACTCTTACTTAGTATTGATTAAGAATAATTTTGAAAAAAAGATATTTAATGCGATTTTGATTTTGTAAAACAATATTTAATTTGAAACAAATTTTTCTCTAAAGGAGGAGGGAGTAATTAATAAGAATATGTTACACGAACACGAGTAACTAGACGGGACATCTAGTCAACATGAAATGCATCGCTGGTAATCAAATATGCGAATCAGGCATATTCTTAATCAACAAAGAGTAATAATGTGGTGGGGGATCTTCACCTTTACATAATAGAGCAAAGAAAAATCGAATCCCTCAAGAATCTCTCCCACCTTGTGCAATATTCTCGTTTCCTTATTCATTTTCTTCATAGCATAGACCTTAGCCTTTAGAGCCTAGATTGACACAAACAGAATCCTAATCTTGTCATACCCACATCATCATCATGATGGTGTTTCCATTCCATTAGTCAACATGCATGCTAATGCCTTTCACCAATACAATGATAGTTCAATTACCATTCACCACAAAGTTGAACAAAGGTTAAAAGGGAGAGGAGGCTCTTTGTTGTGTCGTGTGTGTGTATATATATATATATATATATATATATATATATATATATATAAAGGTATATTTTCTTGTTTTTCTAAAATCTTTTTCCCTTCTAATTCTAAGAGTTTATACTCAAGTGTTATATATTTTATTTTAAATGTTGAATTTCTTGTTTAAGATTATTAATTTGTTCTTGTAATTCTTTAATAGTTATATGATTATTAGGTTGTCTAAATCTATTATAAATTTCTTTCATTTCAATAGTTTTTATTTCTTTTCTATTTATTTGGTCTTTTTGTATCAATTTATTGAGTTGTTGTATAAATTCATCCCTAAGAGAAGAATCTTCTAATTTTTCTATTATAGAAATTAGAGTAGTAGTTTGTTCCTTTTTGTTAACATATTTATTTCTTTACAAGTAAACATCTCTACTCCTAAACAATAATTCTCTTCAGTTGAAACTCATGAAGAACTATTAGTTTCTTCATCTAGTTGACATATTATATCATCTTCAGATTCTTCTATCTCTGAAGAGGATTCCTCTTATTCTGAGTTAATTACTATTCATAAATGGCACTGTGAAGTGAAATAACATTAGTAGTTAAAGAAGAAATCTTTAGATTTGTAGCTCTGACAGATTCAGAAGCTAATGTAAATTGTATTAAAGAAGGATTAATACCTACTAAATATTGTTGGGTCAAAAAGGACCCTCAAATAGATTGCGGAAGCGAAACAGAAAATGCAAGAGAACAGAGATAGAGAATAATACAATCAATTTGTTTAACGTGGGAAAACTTTCCTCAATATGAAGAAGTAAAACCCACGGGTCACTTGTCCATAATCAAACTTTCACTATAATAATAATAATAATGGGTTACAAGAGTCAAACTTCCCTATCCTTTCATTAGAGATACAATCAAACGTCACCAAGTATGGTGTTATTCAAACTTCTCTAAAGAGGTCACATTCAGATGTCTCTCTAGAGATCTCTCAAATGTAAAGCACGAGGCTTGCTCAAACGTGCTATCAAGAATGTCACTTGAGGCTATCAAAATTTCTCTCTCTACTTTTCTGTCTAACGCCTTCACCCTCAACTAATGAATTTATAGTGGTGAAGTAGGTTTCGGGTTTTAGAATCCTCAATAGGTCTGGGCCAACATTGAAGGAGGAAACCCAACCCAACAAATATTATGAAAATTCAATAGAAAAATATCTAGTGCTAATGGATCAATGATGAATATTCAATATAAATTATCAAATGCAAAAATTTGTAAAAGTAAAATATGTTATAATACTTCTTTTGTATTAATAAAAAATATGAATTGTGAAATGATATTAGGAACCCATTCCTATCTTTATTATATCCTTTTCAGGTTACTAAAACAGGACTAATAACTAATACCTTAGGAAAGTAAGTTTGTTTTGAATTTTAAAAAGCCCCTAGAAATAGAGAATTTAATTTATTAAAAGAATCATCACTAAAACAAATAAATATGATACAACAAAAAATGAAACATATAAATGTGTTAAATAAAGAAAAATAATTTAAAAGAATAGAAGAACAATTAAATAATCCTAGAATTAAAGAAAAGAAACTTCAATTAGAAGAAAAAAATAAAAAAGAAATTTGTGAAACAAATCCAATAACGTTTTGGCGCACAAAAAAATATGAAATTTCATTACCTTATATTGATAATTTTAATGAAAAAAATATAACAACAAAAGCAAGACCCATTCAAATGAATGAAAAATACTTAGAATATTGTAAAAAAGAAATTCAAGAATACCAAAATAAAGGATTAATTATATCATCAAAATCTCCTTGGAGTTGTTCAAGCTTTTATGTCATGAAAGTTTCAGAAGTAGAAAGAGGCGCTACAAGATTAGTAATAAACTATAAACCTCTTAATAAATTTTTAAAATGGATTGGGTATCCATTACCCAATAAAAATAATTTAATTAAAAGACTATATAATTCTCTCATCTTCTCCAAATTTGATATGAATCAAGATCTTATCAAGTTTCGGCGAGGGAGGAAGATAAGTATAAAATCACATTTGTAGTACCTTTTGGTCATTACGAATGGAATGTAATGCCATAAGGATTAAAGAATGCTCCAAGTGAGTATCAAAACATTATGAATTATATATTTTATAAATATTCAGATTTTACAATAGTTTATTTAAATGATATTTTATTATTTTCAAAAAGCATAAACCAACACATAGAACATTTAGAAAAATTTATTCAAATTATTAAAGAAAATGGATTGGTAGTGTTTGAAAGAAAAATAAAAATATTTGAAACAAAAAAAATATTTTTAGGATATGAAATATATCAAGGAACCATTATCCAAATACAAAGGTCAATAGAATTTACAGAAAATTTTTCAGATGAAATAAAAGATAAAATCCAATTACAAAGATTTTTGGGATGTACCAATTACATAGCTAATTTTATTCTCAATATTAAAATAGTGTGTGCTCCCTTATACAATAGACTCAAGAAAACCCCTCTTGTTTGGTAAGAGGACATGACTCAATCTGTGAGAGAAATCAAGAAGATAGTCAAGAAACTTCCATGCTTAGAAATACCTTTTTGATTGTAGAAACAGACACATTTAGAATTAGGTTATGGAGGTATCCTTAAACAGAAAATATCCCAAGATTCAAAAGAGCAAGTCGTTAGATATCATTCTGGTATTTGACATCCTTCTCAACAAAAATACTTTACTGTCAAGTAAGAAATACTTTTAATAGTTTTATGTTTACAAAAATTTCAAGATAATTTATTTAATTAGAACTGATTGCAAAGTGTCCCTTTAGTTTTACAAAAAAATGTTAAAAATTTAGTTTCAAAACATATTTTTGCAAGATGGCAATCATTATTATCATGTTTTGATTTCGACATTCAGCATATAAAAGGAGAAACAAATTTCTTGCCAGACTTTTTAACCAGAGAATTCCTATAGGGATCAACATGAGTAAAACAATTGATAACAAAGAGTTCAAGATGGAGAAAGATCAACACAAACCCCCACTTGGTATGAATAAAGGTAAAGATACAATACGACCTCAAGCTCCTACTGGTACATCCAGATTAGATACAAATCCAAATATTAAACCCAAAACCACATTAGTTGATATTGTCAAAACTAACCCAATACTGCAACAACCCTTATCCACAAATAGATACAAACCTCTTCAATATATAAATACCCTAGTGGGACCAAGAGACTTTACCGAAAATTATACTCCTTCGACCTTTGAAATTGATACCGAAAATGATCCAGATTACATTGATAAGGAAGATGTTATTCCTCTACTAGTGGTTGAAAAATCTTGGTTAAAGATAAGCTAAACATAGTTAGCCCCAAAACTCTTTCCTCAAAATATTCAATATCTAGTAGTCCGTAAACTTAAAGATAGAACCTTCTATGAGTTTATATTGGTAGATACCGATTCAATAGAGATGAAACACAATAAAAATATAAATGGAGCAATCCAATTCTCCAAGATCAAGATTATTAATATATTATCAGATACAGATTAGGGACAACCGTTATATGCCTCGAAAAAATTCTCAAGATCTTTTAACCCGTCAGGGTACAATTATTATGATTACATGGATGCATGGAACAAGACCTTTCTCTGAGATCAGATAAACATTCATGGTTTATTTGGTTCAAAAGAGGGATGGTTTATTAGATGGTTATGAGATTTTGAACCTTCAAGAAGCCTATTCCCAAACCAAGTAGAAGAAGTATACAAATTTTTAAAAAATCAAACTACCTTTGTACAAGCTTATCAGTTCGTATTTTCGTGGCATCACAAGGCATTACGTGGATCATGACCTGGTCCTATACTTATTCTAGATTGAATGATATTACTGATATTTACTTGCTTTCAAGACAGGTTAAAATAAAATGGTGGAAAAATTTCAATATTAATTTAATCAATAAAGAGAAAATTATTGCATGGGCAAAACCAAAAAGATTTCAAGACCCCATATTGATATTCAAGCAGATAAAGAAGCATTATTCCTAGCAGAAAAGAGTCAAATAATGGCGGAGATGGCATCCGTAATTTCTCAAGAAGAATTGCAAGAAAGATTAACAAGAATAAAGACAATTTCTGGAGCAGAAAAGAATAAGTCAATAAAAATAAAAGATGAGGGTAGTAGTACCCATTCTAATCCATATTTTAATAATCAAGATATGTTAGACTACTTTAACAGAATAGATATCAGAATGAAGAGTCTACATAACCAATGAAAATTGTCGGCAAGAAAAAGACAAAAGCGTCGGTAGAATAATTTTAATACGTAAATTATTTGTATTTACTGTTTTAGATTCCTTCTGTCTAAAGTAATGGCCAGTTGTAAAGAGTTTGTCGACCACATTGTTTTTTAGTTTGTAATCCTGAAGGCTCTAGAACCTATCCTTGTATTATAAATAGATGAATGAAGAAGAAGGGAGGCATCAGCTGTTTTCCACAGAACTAGATCCTTTATCATTCTCACAATTCTTCAAATCGTTTTCCTATGCATATTCATTATCCTTCAAGATTATATTAGTAAGTCTTTCTATTCAATATTATGATAAAAATTTATTCTGGTATTTCATATCTTTCTCATCATCAAGATTTAGTTTGTGAATTTATAAATTTTAAGTTTCAAGATCACTTTGTTATTTATAGACAATTTGCTTTATTTTAATCCTTAACTCCGATCTGATCCTGCCCATACCAATCGGATCAGAGTTAATTAATATTTTCATTAAACTTTGTTTAACTTTTCATCTAAATTTAACTCATTTATCTTTTGTTGGGTTTTACGGCGAAGTGCCCTATCTTACCGCACTTCCAACATGTATTTTTCTTTTTATAAGGCTTATAGTATTTTCTATAAGGTTTTTATAAGGTTTTTTATACTTACGATATTATTGATTTTCAAATGTGTTTTTACTAAACTTTTTCTTAGTTTTATATCTATAATCATTAATGAGTCTTTTATATTTCTTTTTGTATTGAACACTAGGAGCTCTAATAACCTCTATACCATATTGATGGCAAAAAGTTCCAAGCTCTTTCTTATTAGTCATATTTTGTTTTCTCATTTTATTTTGTAATTTGAAATCACTACATACTTGTATTCCTGTTTATATTATAATATTATGTATTTGACCATAGGTTAACATATCATAAACTACATGTTTTGTAAAATGTCTTTCTAAATTTAATCTAACCTTCTCGACAAAGAGTTTTGGTAACCCAACTATAAATTTTTCTTTCCAATATCATGCAAAACCATCTTCTCATAGGGTTACTTTGGATAAAAATGTATCTTTATACCACCTATAATCTAACATAGTTGGATAGTACAGTTTGGTTAGTTGATTTGCTATTCTTTCTTTATAGATATTGGGATCTCCTATGGAGTTTTGAATTATAGAATAAATGAATGTTGATATTGCACATTCTTTTTGAGTTTCAGGTTTTACACTTCCCAACATAAGATTTCTATCATTTTCTGTACAAAGATTATCCCACCATCATTTTAATTGTCTAGTGAATCCTTGTACTATGGCTATAGCAGTATTTTTATCTGATACTCCTTTGATTTTATAGGCAGTGGTTGCCATGGACATTTGGCAAGTTAGATCTAAGATGGATTGTTCACTCATTCCATCCAGATTCCATTATGCTATTTCTGTTCTAGAAAAAACTTTTGACAAAAGTCTCCACGTTCTTCAATTTATTTACCTCCATATCTTCTTGTAGATTGTTTATTGAGAATTTTTCCTAATTTCTTCTATTTTATTGTCTGCTTGATTTCCTAATTTTATTGAATCTAAATCTTTGAGATACATTCATTATTTTATATATTGACTTATCAATAGGTTTTATTATTGGTTTAGTACCTGAGGTACTAGCTTCACTAGTTTGTTGCTGAGTTTCTATTCTAGTTAAATGTGTTGACAATTGACATGGTGTTCAACATTATATTGGAGTAAATTAATTGTTGATGTAATTTTTTAATATCTTTTTGTAAAACTGAAGGGACTGCTTTGCAATCAGTTCTAATTAATTTTTTTTATTAAATAAATCATCTTGAAATTTTTGTAAACATAAAACTATTGAAAGTATTTATTTCTTGATTATAGAGTATTGTTCTTGAGAAGGATGTCAAATACCAAAATGATATCTGATGACTTACTCTTTTGAATCTTAAGATATTTTCTGTTTAAGGATACCCCCATAACGCATCTGTTAGGTATTCCTAAGCATGGAAGTTTCTTGACTATCTTCTTGATTTCTCTCACAGATTGAGTCATGTCCTCTGACCAAACAGGAGGGGTTTTCTTGAGTCTATTGTATAAGGGAGCACACACTATTCTAATATTAGGAATAAAATTAGCTATGTAATTGATACATTCCAAAAATCTTTATAATTGTGTTTTATCCTTTGTTTCATCTGAAAATTTTTCTGTAAATGCTATTGATCTTTATATTGGGATAATGGTTCTTTGATATATTTCATAACCTAAAAATCTTATTTTTATTTCAAATATTTTTAACTTTTTCTTTCAGCAGACACTACCAATCCATTTTCTTTAATAATTTGTGTAAATTTTTTTAAATGTTCTATGTGTTAATTCGAAAATACTAAAATATCATCTAAATAAACTATTATAAAATCTGAATATTAATAAAATATATCATTCATAATGTTTTGATACTTATTTGGAATATTTTTTAATTCTTGTTGCATTATATTTCTTCGTAATGACCAAAATGTGTATATATATATATATATATATATATATATATATATATATATATATATATCCCCTAAGATCCTTTTTCTATCATTTTTATAAGGATTATTTAAGAAAAGTGAAAAGAACATATGAATGTTGATATTGGACCGACATGGAAGGAGATAACGATGACGATGGAATCCAGTGAATGTTGTTGAGCATGATATTCTTATATAAAGGTCAAACTAGTTATTACTTATTAGGTGTATGAGTAGGAATGTCCAAATCGCCAAAGAATATTCATATGCATAGTGCCTCTAGTCTGGGGGTGACTAAGGAATGGTGGGTCACCCTTGTGCAACGAGTCACCAAAGAATCCATCCCTCTTACAATAATTTGCCTGACTAAATAGTAATTTTTCACGCACTAGGACATATCCCCCCTAGACCATATTATACCAATCTATGATTTTAGTTGTAAGTTTAGTAATTACTAAATTAAAGTGTGTATAGATATCAACTTAGTATAATTAAATCATGTTAACCAAGTAATTAGTTAATTCGAGTAGTATTGAGCTCTCAGTTTTTTTAAACAAGATTTTAATTTAAATCGTATGAATGAAACAAATCTAATTAAAAATGGAGATTCCATTAAATATAGTCAGCTAGCTAACTTCTCTAGCAAAACCTTCTACATGCAAGTATTAAAAAATGCAAAACTCTCATTTAGCGCTAATCAATCAGTTTTCAACACACCCTTAGTCTTTAAAATTACGAGTAACAAGCAATTCAGTTCCTTAAATTACAAAATATTATATTAGTTCCTACTACTTGTAATTTCAGAACTTAAATTGGCCTATTAATCTTTTAAGTTCTGGCGCAAAATGTTAATGAAGCACATTTAAGTATAACAGTACTCTGTATCATTCTACCTACCAGAGGAATGTTATACGTTGTTCTGTAGCAAGTTCATCTCCTTACATTACAATTACACCACATTTGTACAGTGTGGTGCAATTCTAAATTTGTCGAGCATGTATAACTTTGCCCCAATTTAACAAAAGTAAAATAATTTAAATGGTCTGAAGCTTTTCTAGAACAAATGCAGTGGTGCACTATACCTTTACCTAATTACCTTTATATGGCACAAAAAGAATTCTTCAGACATGGTTCTAGGTTTGAAACAATAGTAGCAGGTTTGGATACTCTTTAAAATCATAATGATTATCTCAAAACCACGATGTCAACATGATCTTTTCAAAGTAATTATCTGTTGTTTCACATTTACCGTAATTTTGTAATTGATTTTGACTCACCACACCATCACTCGAAACATGCTATAAATAGACCAGTTTTTGATTCGTTAATCAGAAGAAAGCATGTTTATCCATGTTCTAACACAGCTATTGTATTGCACACAAGCTACTTCGGATAAGGATACTACTGAAAACAGACATGGGGAGGAATGATTAGTGGAAAAAGATTGTTTGACACCCATGTTAGAGAACAAAGTGTTGTATTGGAGGGTTAATTACAGTGCTAGTAAAACAGCAACATTCAACATTGTTCAATTAGTTTGGTCGTTCATCATCATCTTCTAAAAAATGTAAATCAAACGACAGTTGAATCTAACTTCAGGGTATTATGGAGTTAATTAGATTTAGAGAGTTTTTATGGTGCACTTAATAATATGAAGGTTTTGATACTGTTAAGTTTTTAACCAATCAACTTATATGTCATCTTCTCATTTTTTTTATGTTTTTTCAAATTATTATTTTTTTATTTTTTAAAATTTAAAATTGCAACTCTTTTAAATTAAAAAATATTATCAAAGATAATTTTAGAATTCTGAATCCTAGTTTTTTTAGTGACTTTCAACACTTTTTATAAAAAGTCTTTTGAAATTTAGGGTTTAATTGTTTTAAATTATTATTTCTTAAGCATAAGTTTTATAAAAAGTATTAAAAGTAACTAAAACGATTCTACGATTCAAACTTTTAAAGTTATCTTTAATCATATTTTCTAATTTAAAAAAGTTGTAATTTCAAAATTTTTAAAAATAATAATCAAAGATTTAAAAAAATAAAAAATAATTAATGAAAAGAAATGTGTAATTTGATTGGTTAAATAATTAACAGTATTAAAACCCCCAAATTATTGGGACACTATAGAAACTCTCTTAGATTTAGCTTGTAGTGATTTAAATTTCATAAATCATCATTGCCTTCAAATTCGGTTTCCTTGCAAACCAAACCTGAAGAGCCTCCCTTCCATACCAGCAAATCAACAAGAGATAGTGACTATTTACTAATGAGGTCACTTAATCATTTTAAATTTGACTTTAAATACATGTTTAAAACAATACTCTTGTTAAATTTGTAGCTCGTTTATTTTTCAATATTCCGCACTTCTATCTATTTCTGGAAACCTAGCTAATTATCAGTTCAATTAGGATATGCTTCAAAATGCTGCATTACAGGGAAGTTCACCAGTGATCATGAGCATGGATATGAAGCATTTTGTTCATAGCAGTCATGGCTCCGGGAAGTAGCTTCTCAAAGAGCATTCCCTCGACTGACTTGGTCCTTTTTTTCTATAATTTCTGTTTGAGGCTTCACACACAATGAAGCTCCCAATGTTTGCTGTTGGGAATGTGAGTGAGCCAAGCAGTGACACGTAAGAACAGGGGATAAAATCAAACTTAACATAACCATTCAACAGGAAATAAAAGTTATAGATCATTTCCCAATAAAACTGTAACGCGTGCGATTCGTGCAAATTGGTGGAATCGTACCAATCATTTTCCATTTTCAATAATTTCAACATTGGCCATTTACAATAACCTCGGTTTTAGGTAAAAAAATTAAAAATAATACAATTTAAATATTTAATTAGTAAAAGAGTGCAATTTTTTCAAAATTTAGCAAAATGGTGCAGGTAATCACGCTCAGATGGGGGCGTGTTTAAACACGCCCAGAATGGGGCGTATTTCACCAGATGGTGACACATGGCAGGAAAAAATGGGAGTGCGGGTTTTCGCGGTGTTTTCGTAAATTACGGAAGGCTATAACTTTTGACTGGGATGTCCGATTGACGCGAAATCGGCAGCCACACGCTCGAAATTGAGAGGAGAAGGCCTAGGCAAGTCCCCAAAGAAGACTTGCTCAAAAATTTTTCCCAAAAGAGGTCTCTAAGTGCCTCAAAATTGTGATTTAAGTTTCAGAGCCCCAAAAAAATTTTTGTTTTCTGATATTTTATCTACTCAATTAGTGAATTGCAAGCTATTCTTTGTTTATCTAATTACTTCTCTTAATTTCGAGCGTTCTAACATAAAATACGTCATCATCGGACATTGCTACGAGAAAATACGACTGTTCAAAGTTATATGCATCGTCAATTTTACAGTATAATTTTGGATAATTTTTTAAATTATTTTTGCGATCACAACAACATGATTTTTTTAGGATTTATGTTTTAGGGTTTGGGTTTAGGTTTATGGTTGAGGATTTAGGGTTTATGCTTTAGGGTTTAGTGGTTTAGTGTTTGGGATTAATTAATCCAAAGCCCTAAACCACTAAACCCTAAACCACTAAACCCGAAACCATTAAAAATATACAGCAATAACCTTGACGTACATTGTTTCAACTTGTGCCAAGTTCATCATCATATACACAAAGAAGAAGCAAAACAGAACCATCAACAGTTAATTATTAACCCAAATCCCTAAACCCCTAACACTAAAACCATCAACACTAACCAATTATCCAAACACACTACCCTTGGCCCTAAACACATACACCTTATCCCCCTAAACCATTAACCTAATCCAACAGTTAATCATTAACCCAAAGCCCTAAACGCCTAAACCGAACCCACTAAACCCTAAACAATTAACCAAATCCAACAGTTAATTAACCCACAACCCTAAACAAATGCATAAATTTCCAAAATTATACTGTAAAATTGACGATGCATATAACTTTGTCAGCAATAATTTCTCGTAACAATGTCCGATAATGACGTATTTTATGTCAGAACACTCAAAATTAAGAGAAGTAATTAGACAAACAAAGAATAGCTTGCAATTAACTAATTGAGTAGATAAAATATCAGAAAACAAAAATTTTTTTGGGGCTCCGAAACTTAAATCGCAATTTTGAGGCACTTAGAGACCTCTTTTGGGAAAAATTTTTGGATTTAGGGACTTGCCTAGGCCTTCTCCTCTCAATTTCGAGCGCGTGGCCACCGGTTTCGCGTCAATCGGACATCCCAATCAAAAGTTATAGCCTTCCGTAATTTATGAAAACTCCGTGAAAACCCCACACCCCCATTTTTTCCTGCCACGTGTCACTATCTGGTGAAATACGGCCCATTCTGGGCGTGTTTAAACACGCCCCCATCTGGGCGTGATTGCCTGCACCATTTTGCTAAATTTTGAAAAAAATTGCACCCTTTTGCTAATTAAATATTTAAATTGTATTATTTTTAATTTTTTATCCTCGATTTTAAGTTGGACTGTTTTTGTTACGTGGCTAAAACTAGGGTAACAAAATAATCAAATCTAGAGTAAAATAAATAAAATAAATTCTAAACATTTATATATGGTTCTAACTGATATCAATCAATGGATACCAGTTATTTATATGTCAATATCATATATTATTCTAAACATAAATAAAATAAATTCTACAATAAATATTAAAACTATTAAATATATTTTTTTGTTATTTAGATTTAAGGGCATATTTGGACCTCTTAGGCTCATCCTATCAAAGAAAGAAAAAAAAAGTATTCCCATCATCCTAATTTGTTATTCCATTACCATTTTCAAAAATGATAAAAAAATACCCTTCTCCCCACCCCTACCCATTTCCCTTCCCCCTTCCCCCCTTCCCCCCTTCCCATAGGTTTCCTCACCCCCCACCCATTCCCTCTTACTCTCTCTCCTTTCATTTTTTCTAATTAACTTTGTCTTCCCCCACGCCCAAACCCCTACGCTTTCCCTTTCCCTCTTCTTCTTCTCCCTCTCCCACTCTGTCTCTCCAACTCTTTCTCCATGTCCAACTCCTTCTCCTTATCACAAGTTACAACATTGTAAGGTAAACACTTTTTTTTTTGGTTTTCTTTGTAAAACAAAAATACGATTTTGTTGTGTTTCTGAAGTACTTTGTTTTGTGTTGTTTTGTTTTGCAGAAGGACTACAAAGAAGAGTATGGCCCCTTCAAAGTGCGAAATGGCTTGACTTCTGGCTGAGAAGGAGAAGGTTGATATGCTCACTGTTTCTACAACTGTAGACGTTTCCGGAGGTTCAATGACATCAACTGCTCCTCCAATTAATGTCGTCACTACTGAGAATCCTGCTTTTACTTGTATAAGAGATCTTACACAAGTGGGTGGCTAAGACTGCATTGAAGTAGATTTTGGGGAACCAAAAGCTCGACCTGTTGCTTCGGCCAGATCAGAAGATCAATCCCCTATGAAGGAATTGGGGACAACTAGAACCCAAAGGCCTTGAAACTCCAAGAATGAGAGCAAATCCTTTTGGGATGTTGCATTCTCTCATTCAGTGCATAAGCATACACACAGTATGCCAGAAGCTGACCGTGCTAATTTGGAGAAGCTGAGCTTTCTGAGTGGAATGAGGGGGCTTATGCGGAAGTAAACCACCTTGGCATTTTGGTCCCTGAACTTTTCAATTTTGTTTTTAGTCCCTTAAATTTTATGTGGAATTTTTTGGGTATGTCAAAGTGTCATTAATATATGGTGGGCAGCTAGTTATCATTGGGTCATCAGTGAAGTGGGGAAAATACATTTATAGAGTTTCTTCAGGCTTTGTTTGGGAGTTAGGAGAGGAAGGGAAGGAAAGAGATTCAAGGGGAAGGGAGGGGAAGGAAAGGGAGGAAAATGAGGGAAGTTCCTTTCTCCTTGTTTGGGAGTTAAAAATATATTAAGAGAGGGAAATGGAGAGTTAATAAGAAATTTTTACAATTTTTTCCTTATTTAAAAAATTAATACATTCTATATTTTACACTGACTAGGGTAGAATAGTAATTTTATTAACACTGACTGGTATAAGATAATAATTTTAGTTACTTTTCCTACTAAAAACCCTCAAATAGGGGGGACAACAATTTTAAGGCTTTGGAGGATTTCAGAGGAGTTTTGAAAATCCTCAAATCTTTTCCCTCAAAAATTAAAACTCCCAAACAAGGATATGTCTCTACCTAAACCTTTCCCTTCCCTCCCTTTCCCTCCAAAATCTCTCTCCTAAACAAAGCATCAGAGACACCATTATTGGGTCAAGAAAAGGTTCAATGCGGATGGGCAGATACTAGAATAGCGTCACAGAGATATATTTTGTTAGTTTTTAAATGTGTTTGCTTCAGAACTAATTATATGTTTGAGGGAATAAATAGTTAGGCATGACTCAGATACAGTCATGACTGATATGAATGGAGAGTATCAAAGATGTTTATATGTCTTGTTTTTAAGGTTCTTGTATTGTAAGTATCATTATAACTATAGGTGTGCTGATGTTGTAAACATTTTGTCTTTCTTTGGGCACGACTTGTGATGGAGTTGGACTCTATTTATAAAGTTTTTGATTGGCCTTTAAAAAAATCGACATTTTTATTTTTCATTTCATATATGTCAAAGAAATATACCGTTACTCTATTAGAATTTGGTAATGTTCATAAGATACTCATATAACTCTTAACCAAATGATTTTGACATGCATTTTTCTATTAAACATTGTTAAATAATAATGCATCCAATCAAAGTAAACAAAAAGTACTCTTATAATTAGCAGATATGTAACATTGTAACTACCACAAAAAAAAAAAAATCTAACAATGTAACCCATACATTCAATGCTATATCGACAACGATAATAAATTCGAAAAGTAAAAACCAAAACTTAATTTAAGTAATAGCAATTTAAAGATAAATGGGCTAAAAATTCAAAAAAGTCCTCCATTCCACATGGAACTCGACGACTGCCAAGAAATGTTGATTGATAAGTTGTCCCTTTCTTAACCAAAACTCAGCCCAAACACTAACGGAATCCATATAGAAAACTCCAAGGATTTATACATGATAAGAAATTGTGACTCTGGAATCACCAAGGTAAACACGTTCTTCTCCATCCCCTATTAGAGTGTAGGAGGTAAAACCATTTATGTTGCCACAGATATGCCTGGTAGCCCCAGAATCTACCACCCATTTTCTCACATTGGTCACAACATTTGCTTGAAACACAACCATGACAATAATATCATCCCTTCACCCTCAACCAAGTTAGCTTTGGGCTAAGGAGGATTGTCATTTCTCACAACCTGTTGCCTACACTGAGGTACAAGATGACCTGGACTTCCACGAACAAATCAAAAGCTCTTTTTCTTAAGGTTGGATTAGTAGCATGTGGATAAATTTTATTTGTGTTATTGCGATCATAACATCTTTGGTTGTACCTCTTTTGGTTTTGGATCGATTTGTGTTGCACCATGTTGGCCCTTGACACCAGAGCTCTTTCCTTTGCAACAACAATCTCCTTCCTGTTTGTATCTTCGATGATGATATGAGTGATGAGGTCTGATAGCAACATCTGCTTGTGCTTGTGCTTTAGTTGCTGCTTGTAGTCTATCTATGATTTTTGTAGTTTCTTGATGAGCAACTCAGTGACAAAGTCGTTTAAACTTCAGTTGTTTGTGGTATTCATTGATTTGGACTTTGATGTCCCTATTGTTAGTCATCTCCCACTGGTAGTAGTTGCCTATGATGAACCTCTTCATCCCAATATCCTCAATAGTATATTTTATGATCATTGAATCCCAAATGGCCTTGTCTTTGTTGTAGGAGCAATATACATCAAACAACTCATTAGAAAGAGTAGTAAAAATGGTGTGGCAACTTACCTTATTTGCAAAGGTCCATTTGTCAATGATTTTGATGTCTGCTGGAGGTTTCATCGTAGACTTATTCCAACAACCTTCATTAATTTCCTACTCTAAAGACTTTGATTTTGGAGACATCAAGGAAGGATCGAGCATAGTTGACAAGAGTAGAAATTGGTTCGGGCACGTAGGGCTCGTCCTCCTCCACGTTGTCACTAATAAATCCTTTCAATTGTTGTCCATGGTGGTTGGATGTTGCTGAAGCGACAAGCTTTAAACGCCCTAAGACGTGTGTTAGGCACATTCTCCGAAAGGATTTATTTGTGTATTGCGCAAATCCCTCAGGATATAATAGGCTCTTCCCATAGGATGGGGAATAGAAACTGGCAAGCAAAACAATAAAGGAAAAAGAACCCAGATAGAGGGGAATAAAGTTTTTGGTGTGTCTAAAACTGAGGCTAGAAGACGATATTTATGGTGTTGGGTAGGAGTATGAAAATGGTAAAGAAATCAAATGGCTATTAAAAGGTTTTAATTATAAAATGGTCAGGAATTAAAATTGATAAAATTGGACAAAAGAAAATCATGGAATTTTCGTAATTGGGACAAACTAAATTTTGGAGCATAAATTGTCATCTTTCACAAAAAAATTAATAAAACATTTTGTAAAATATTCCAACAATCCCTTTTACAGGTGCACAGGGAGGGAGGGAGGAAATTAGATGATTTGCACTACATCGAGCCCACTTGGCCTTATCTCATGCACGCGAGACTCATGCCTCTTGTTAGCCAAATTAACCCATTTTATCTCACGTAGAAATATATACTATTTGAGAGAGGCTAAACTACTTAATGTAGGACTTGGAACCTTTTGAAATACTTCACAAAAACACAACAAAAAGAAATATGATGGTTATAACAAAAAAGGTCATCGTAGAGGAGACAAAACCTTGAGGTTGATCCATCCCTATTGTCTACATGTTCATGTTCACTTTAAGAAACTATGATGGAGCTTTGGAAGGATCATCATTAACACCACTGCTACCACCATCACTGTCGTTTAGAGGCTTATTACCCATGCTCACATTGCACATTGTGCCCGTAGAGAAGAGAAAATCCTGAGGGTGATCCACCCTATACACGTTGAAGTTCTCTTTGAGACATTTGCTTGTTCAGTTCTTGACCTTTGGCACTTTCAGTCTGTTAACTCAAACTAGACCTAGGCTAGATCAAGTTTGAAACAAACAACATTAACCTAATAAAAGTTCTTATTTATGATTTAATGAATTTATTTCTATCGGCAAAATTATCAATCTACATTCATATGATCACATCTACATTCATCAACAATTTACAAATCACATAATACATATATACAATGATTTTTTTAGTAAACGACATAAAGCTATTGTTCTCTATATCCTAGTTTAAGATCCAAATTGCACTCTTTAAAGCCTTTAACTGCTTTCACCAAGTCTTTTTTTGTTATTTCAAGATTTACCTTTGCTTTTTATCATCTTTGCCTTCAACATCTTTGTTTTCATCTCCAAAGCAACCACATTATCCTTCATCTTTTTTACTTGAGTAGCTCTCTCCATATAATTTTTCTTACCAAAGGCTGACTAAACATGGGGTTCCAACTAGGTCAAATCAAATCAAAATGTCTCAAGTTCTTCCCACAAATTTGGAGATGATTACAGGCATCCTCATCCATATCTTTCACCTTTTTAGTCTTAAGAAAATGTAGAACTCAACCTAAAGTTGTGAATGCCCATTCGACAAACCTAAGAATTCTCTTCTTTTGACTACTAATAAGTGAAGGATGTTGCGAATATACTTCTTCTAATAGTGGAAAAAATATTGTTATATTTTCCCAAAGCCCCTAAAATCCTCTAGTTTACCAAATGTTGTGAACATTTCCTCAAGTAAAGGATTATTAGTGTGTTAGTTTAGCTTATCATCATTAATCTTGTTAACTGGTTGATCTACTTGATTCTAACCAAAATATCAACTTGAATTATACAAGTATCATTCTTAATAAACCTATTGCAAGAGTCACAAAGTTCATCTAAAGTTATGAATCTTGAAAAACCCTATGTAACACCCCGTATACATTCGGTGTATTAACAGTTTACTTAATCATATTAACGTAGTAATTAGTTTAAGTCCAATTAAGTAAAAACAACGAAAGTGTTTTTAATAAAAAACATGACATCATCGTCATTTCCTTTCGAAACCATATTTCTGTAAAATATAGGAACACTTCACACTTAACCAAGAGGGGGGGTGAATTGGTTAGCCTTGGTAATTTAAAATTTTTCTTGATCAAAATCAGAGTTTTTGTCCTTTTGGATCTTTATCACAAACACAACCAAGAACCTTTATTCAACCCAAGAATTAATCCAAGAATGTAATGATTCAAGAATGTGGTAAATAACAGAATTAACAATCAAGAATGATTCACACAATCAATTATGCAAACTTAAAATAACACACAAGAGTTTATACCGGTTCACTTCAAACACTATAAAGCTACATCCAGTTCTTCTACTCAACACTAGAGTAGAGTTCCACTATTGTAAATTTTAGTTCTTACAAGATTATTACAAGTCTCTCTTTATCAACCTTAGATAAAGTTCAGAGATCTAAAACCCTATTAGATCCTTAGAGACCAAACCCAGCTGAGAACACTACCCAGCAACACTTAGAGAAACACTATCTCTAAAAATACAAGCAAGAACCCAAAATACAATAGACAAGTCAATACAAATTTCAACAGAGAATTACAACATTCAAAGATTAAGGAAAGAAATCACCTGATGATCCAAAGATTGATATGCATGGAATGAATTTACCAGGTTGAATGCAAATAACAAACTCAGAACATGGCTTTCCTTGATCTTTGAAAATAAAATCTTGCTTCACTCAATCTTTAAACACCTATAAGAATTTTGTGGAAGCAAGAGCTTTGTGAACCCAGAAAAATCACTTAGTGAATGTTTAGAATGCTTTTGAATGCTCAGAATACGAATCACTCAAGTTCTTAAAATCAGCTGAGCATTGGATCTATTTATAATAATTTTTGTAACCGCTTGTAATCGATTAAATGCGCTCCTGTAATCGATTATTTAGCATATGTAATCGATTACACACGCTCATGTAATCGATTAAAGTGTTCATAAGGATTCTGGGTAACTACAATGAGCAATTTAATCGATTATCCAGACGTATAATCGATTAAACCTGGCAATGTATAAAATGTGTTTGTACTATGTAATCGATTACAATAATTGGTAATCGATTAAAGCTGGTCATTATGAAAAACATGCTTTGAATTAAATAATCGATTACAATAATTGGTAATCGATTAAGTCAGAGTGATGATATAATCTGTATGAGTAATGTAATCAATTACAAATTAGTAGTAATCGATTAAAAAGGTCACTAAGGCAGATTATATTTACTCTAAGTTAAAATAATCGATTAATCCGATAGTGTAATCGATTAAACTGTTCTTTGAGAATTTTCCAGAAAGCATCAAGAACAAAATAATCGATTCTTTGCTTATATTAATTGATTAATCCAGTGAAATGCTATTTTTCCAAAACACACTTAGTTTATTTCAAGATTCAAAATAATTTCCTAATCCCTTGTGATTTAATTCTTAAGCTTATGAATGATATGAATGCAATGACTTGGATCATCAGAAAACTTCCTTCTTATTACATTTGATCACAAGCTTTTCTTCAATGCTTCAATCATGTTAAAAGTCCAAAACAATTCTTTGTCTTCAAAATCTCTTTGTGCTTCAAGTAACTTCCCCTCAAATCAACAATTTCTTGACCCATTAATCGATTATATACACCAGGATAGCAGTTCAGCCATGGATCAAAGCCTTTGTAATCGATTATCCCGAGTGGTAATCGATTATTTCAGACATACAGATATTTTAAAGCTTTAATGTAATCGATTACGAAGTAATGGTAATCGATTATGAAAGTGACAGATTCAGTTTTATCTTGAGTTTTAAGCATGGTAGTCGATTATCCCGATAGGTAATCGATTACTTCCGAAGGGACAATTTCTAAATCATTGAATAATAATCGATTACAAGTCAAGTGTAATCGATTACTTGAGCTTAAATTTCATACAGAATGTAAGTTTTAATGATTTTAATTGATTAATACACAGTGTAATCGGATTATTTCCGTCAGAAAAAAAAACAGAGTATTCTGCAACATGGTTCAACTTTTCATACATATTATCAATCAAAATAGCAAGAGGCTTTGAATATGTGGCACGAATTATGTAGTAAACAAGCTAGTTAATGTTGTTTTCATCAAGGATCCCTAGCATGTTTCTAAGAGTGTAAAATCTATCTTTAGGCAAAGGTTTTGTAAATATATCAACAAGTTGATGATGTGTATCAATGAATTCTACCTTGATATTACCTTTCTGCACATGATCTCTTATAAAATGATGTCTAATCTCAATATGTTTGGTCCTTGAGTGCATAACATGATTCTTTGAAATATTTATAGCACTTGTGTTATCACAGAGTAATGGTATCTCCTTTAGATCAACCTCATAGTCTTACAATTGTTGCTTGAGCCATAGACTTTGTGCACAACAACTACCAGCTGAAATGTACTTAGCTTCTGTAGTTGATAAAGCTACACAAGCTTGTTTTTGCAGTGCCATGAGATGAGTGAACTTCCAAGGAGATGACAAGTTCCACTAGTGCTTTTCCTATCAAGTTTGCATCCTGCAAAATCAGAATCTGAATAACCAATAATGTTTATAGATGCACCTTTAGGATACCAAAGCCCAACTTTGGGTGTTGCCTTGAGATATTTGATGATCCTCTTGACTGTTGTAAGATGAGACTCTTTTGGATTTGCTTGGTATCTAGCACACAAGCAAACACTTAGCATGATGTCTGGTCTGCTAGCTGTCAAGTAAAGTAATGAGCCAATCATTCCTCTATACTTGGATTCATCTACTTTCTTTCCTTTTTCATCTGAGTCAAGATAGGTTGAAGTTGCCATAGGAGTTGCAGCATCTTTGCTTTTCTCCATTTCAAACTTCTTGATCACTTCAAGGCAATACTTGGATTGATTGAGAAAAGTCCCATTCTTCATTTGTTTAACTTGAAGTCCTAGAAAGAATGTTAACTCTCCCATCATAGACATCTCAAATTCATTTTGCATAGCTGCAGAAAATTCTTTACAAAGTTTTTGATTAGTTGAACCAAAAATAATATCATCAACATAAATTTGAACCAATAAGAAATTATTGTCTTGCCTTTTGATAAACAAGGTTTTATCAACATTTCCCCTTGTGAAAGATTGTTCAAGCAGAAATTTGCTTAACCTTTCATACCATTGTCTAGGAGCTTGTTTCAAACCATAAAGAGCCTTTTTAAGTTTATAAACATAGTTTGGATGTTTGAAATCAGTAAATCCAGGAGGTTGTTCAACATAAATGTCCTCCTCAATGTATCCATTTGAAAAAGTTTGAAACCCATTATGCATGCATATGCAAGTAGTAGCCTAATAGCTTCCAACCTTGCAACTGAAGCATAAGTTTCCTCATAGTCAATGCCTTCCTCTTGGTTGTAACCTTTAGCAACCAATCTAGCCTTATTTCTGACTATAATTCCACTTTCATCCAGTTTGTTTCTAAAAACCCATTTTGTACCAATAGGCTTAATAGATGGAGGTCTAGGAACAAGTTCCCAAACTTCATTTCTTTTAAATTGATTTAACTCTTCATGCATGGCATGCATCCAATGTTCATCATTTAAGGCAAGATTGATATCTTTTTATAATAACCAAAGTTTTGAAAAAAAATTTAAAATTAATAAAATAATAATATTTTACTATAGCTGCACTGTAGCTTGGCGCTGATAGCGTGGGATCTGGCGCTGATAGCGTGGCACTGTAGCAGAAGGCTATTTTTCATGATTTTTGGCGCCATTAGCGCCAGAGTGGCGCCAGTAGCGCCACAGATGCGCCTAGTTGGTGCGATTAGCGCCAGTATGGTCTGGAGACCCTTTTGATTCGAATAACTGGCGCGATTAGCGCTGGAATGTCGGCAGACCCAATATTTAAGGCCATTTTCGCGTTTTGAAGGGGAAAAACCCCTGTTCTTCTTCTTCCTCTGACCCAGGCAACCATGGATGAGCTTGGGAGCTCCACAACTTCATCACACCTCACCTAAACACCTCCAAATCACCCTAAAACAAGACTGGAACCTTATGTGAGCTAAATTTCAGCCTAAGGTTTGAGAGAAAACCCATTTCCTGAGAAACCACAGAAAGCTGAGTTCAGAGAGGAAAGAAGGCAGCCCATGGAATACTGAGGCTTGGAGAGGCAATCATTCGGCCTTCCTCGACTGCTTTGAGGTAAGAAACTCAAGTTTTCTCTGGTTATTTGTGATTTGGGTAATGGGGTGAATAGTAACCAAATTGTGATAGGGCTGGAATTAGGCATAGGTTCTTTAGAAAAGTATGATCAGGAGGTTGTTCTGAGGAATATGAGATATCGAAACTGGACTTCTGATCAAGTTGGGTTGTGACCCTGAGAGTGGTATGTGTAGGAAGAAGAGTGAATGGATAAGGGGTTCTGAGATAGAAAGGAACCCAAGTGCCTTAATAAGAATCGTTCATGAGGCCAAACAAACGGTGAATATACATTGATATGTTGGATTTGGCCATGATTGATAACTGATGAGTTATAAGCTAATAGACCATTGGATTGTCTGATACAAAGTCTTACTAAGACTCTAGGGCCATGGCCAGGCTGAGAATGATCCTGTTAAGGATCTGTGAGGGGGCCTAGGCAGTGATTAGGCCGATAACCCTAAGTTAGTTGATTAAGAGATGGCGGAAAGGAATCATGCTTCCTTTCATTTCCATGGTTGAGTACCGTTGTTAGGTACCTGGTATTGAGATTATGATGTTGATTGTGCTGTATGGTTTGTCAGAGGGCGAGACACGAGGGTGTCAGTAGCACGGACCAACCAGCTGAAGATTGAAGATAAAGCACGGTCTAACCAGGTAAGCTCAGTGCTTCTTGGAGTGATTTCCTTGCTTGGGGTCACTACTTATTGAATTATATGTATTGTGGTGAATATGAACACTATGTTAGTGTTCTGATTTTGATATTATTGTATGATGATTGATGATGAACCTAGCACTGTGATAGTGCTAGGTATGATATTGATTTGTCTTAAAGATATATAAGACATGTTTATGATAAGGGATGTTAGTGAAACCCTAAGATAGATGATTGAGCTGCATTGGGTATAAGAGATATACCCTGATGTTCTAGTGATGAGATGAACACTATGTTAGTGTTCGGTGCCTGATGATAAGCTAACACTGCGAGAGTGTTATGCTATAGATTGATGATAGTTCTGTATGACATGCCAGGAACCTTGATGTTATATGATGATGATTGTGATAGTGAAACACCGTGATAGTGCTGTGATGTGTATTGAGGTAATGTCGTATGGCATGTTGGTCTTGATGACAGATTGACACTGTGAGAGTGTCATGCTTTGTATCGTTTATGAGAACTAGGTGTGCATTCTCTGGCTAGAGAATAGTGGACTATGGACCCCATTGAGAATGTGCCCTTAAGTGGATGATCTCCCTTGGGATAATCCATAGGCGTCCATGTAAACCCTGAGTAGATGTGCCTTTAAGTAGATGATCCTATTCAGGTATTGGGCGGAAAGTCCTGAGTAGATGTGCCTTTCAGTAGATGATCCTACTCGGGCCTGAGTCCTGAATAGATGTGCCCTTCAGTGGATGATCCTATTCAGGTTCTCAGTGTGAAGTCCTGAGTTGAGAGATTCCTCAGGCAATGTGTGTGAAGCCCTGAGTTGAGAGATTCCTCAGGCAATGTGTGTGAAGTCTTGAGTTGAGAGATTCCTCAGGCAATATGTGTGAAAGTCCTGAGTTGAGAGATTCCTTAGGCAATGTGTGTGGAAGCCCTGAGTTGAGAGATTCCTCAGGCAATGTATGACAAAACCCTGAGTGAGTGGAGAGCCTTAGATGGATGATCCTTCTCAGGTATTGGTTAGAGTTTAGTGAATCCTGGGGATTTGTACCTGTCAAATGAGCTTCTCAGGCAGAGGCAATAAGTCCTGAGATAAGGTACCTGGCAGACGAGCATCCATAGGTTTGGAACCAAGTTGAGGGAACCTACTCACTGGTTTGGTGTTATCTCAGTAGTTATGAGATGATAAAGCCGAGATGGCTGATAGCTAGTATGTAAGATGATGGTTAAGCTCACGGAGCTTAAGAGAGTCTATTTACTAGACAGATAAGTTCTCAGTATAGATGAGGAGTGCACAAGCCTTAATAGGTGTGCACATTATGTAGTATGAGTGAAATGGGATAAGAGAACGGAGATGGCTAGCGTTAGGCCAAATTTCTGTTATATTATTATTACTGAGGTAAACCAGGGGGAGGAAAGACCTCCAAGAACCCTGGGCTTACTAAGATCCTATCTCACCCCATGTGGGGCTTATGTTGCAGGAATAGCTGATAGCAATATAGATGGATTCCATAATGAGAAGCACACCAAAGTTGAGCACTGGGAGCTTGTTGGCTAGAGTCTGAGAGATTTGGGGCTCCTTGTGGTGTATACATTTTAAGGTAGTTCCTGTCTCCTGTCATGTCTGTATAGATATGGTTGATATCTGCCTGAAATTTATTGTGTTGTTTGGTCTTGGTTATCTGGATCAATAAGGGCTAGATGTAGAGATGTTTGAATTTGTTTATGCTGATGTTAGTGTACCATACATAATGTATCAAGAAATGCGATCTTTTATTAGCTTTACTATATTATTTTATGCTATTCTGATATTATAATAATGTTAATACACCGGGTGCACACGGGGTGTTACACTTTTGGTTCAATTTGAGAAACAAAAGCCATGTCACAACATAAATTTCTAAGAGAAGATCTAGTAGAGACTCCCTTTGATACTTCACAAATGATGTTATCTAGTGAAAGATCTCTTGTGGTTCTCCACTCTTTAGGCATTTGACTTGGAGTTT
>PYAF01000666.1:873866-891764 GCA_007407185.1 Glycine tomentella | reverse complement strand
CATCACAAGCTTTTTCCTCTTTTGAGGGGTTAGACTCATCACAAATTACATGGACAGATTCTTCTATGCACATGGTTCTTTTATTGAAGACTCTATATGCCTTGCTTTGTAATGAATATCCAAGAAAAATGGCTTCATCAGCCTTTGCATCAAATTTTCCTAGTGATTCCTTTCCATTATTTAAGACAAAGCATTTACATCCAAAGGTTCTTAAGTGAGAAACATTGGGCTTTCTTCCTTTATACAACTCATAAGGGGTTTTATTCAATATAGGTATTATGAGTAATCTATTTAAGGTATAACACACAGTGTTTACAGCATCAGTCCAAAAATATTTTGGTAAATTTGTCTCATTTAGAAGTCTTCTTGCACCTTCTTCAAGTGATCTGTTTTTCCTTTCCACAACACCATTTTATTGGGGTGTTCTTGGAGCTGAAAAATTGTGGTTGATTCCATTTTCCTCACAGAAATTTTCAAAATGCTCATTTTGGAATTCTCCACTATGATCACTTCTAATTGAGACAATTCTACATCCTTTTTCATTTTGAACAAGTTTGGCTAGTTTTCTAAAAGAATGGAAAACTTCACTCTTGGATTTCAAAAACAAAGTCCAAGTGAATCTAGAGAAATCATCTACAATAACTAATCCATAGTAATTGCCCCCTAAACTTATAGTTCTTGAAGGACCAAATAGATCTATGTGCAAAAGTTCAAGTGGTCTAGAGGTGAAAACAATATTTTTACTTTGAAAAGATGTTTTGGTTTGTTTCCCCTTTTGACATGCATTACATAGTTTGTCCTTCTCAAATTTGAGTTTTGGTAGGCCAATGACTAAGTCCCTTTTTATTAGCTTATTCATATGATGCATATTGATATGACTAGCTCTCCTATGCCACAGCCATGTTTCATCTATTTTACTCATCAAGCATGTGGTTTTGTGAAATAATGCATGGTCTATAGAAACCAAGTAAACATTACCTTTCCTTTTGCCAATGTAAATTACCTCTTCACTCTTACCATCACAAATTAAACAGCAATCTTGATTGAAGGAGATTTTATAACCTTTGTCACATAATTGGCTAATGCTAAGTAGGTTGTGCTTCAATCCCTCAACATAGAGTACATTGCTTATTTTGGTATTCAAGCTATCACCAATGCTACCTTCACCAATGGTTTTTCCTCTATTGTTATCTCCATAGGTGACATAGCCCCCATCTTTAAAAATAAGATTTTTGAGCAAGGACATATCACCAGTCATATGTCTTGAGCATCCACTATCAAGATACCATAGAGAAGAGCTTGCTCTAAGACATACCTTCAAAAGAAACAAATTATTTCAAGGGAGAAGGTACCCATTTACTTTTGGGTCCAAGTGGGTTAGCTGTTTTCTTTTTCTTTTCTATCCAAATGCATTCCCCATTTGGGACATAAAACCTTCTTGCAAAACAATGGTAAGCTGTATGACCTCTTTCCATACAATAGTGACAAGTTATAGCATTGTATGATTTTTTAGAGAACCTCTTTTGGTTGACTCTTGTTTTCTTCTTTTTCTTCTGTTTTGGAGGTACAAATGTAGTCTTTTGAACATTTTTAAAACTTCTTTTATACCCCAAACCAGAAGTATCACCAAACTGTTTTTGGGCACTCAACATATCATCTAAATCACATTTTCCTTTGTTGAGTTTTTCCAAGATGTCAATCAGTTCTTGGTTCTTTGAAACCAGCTGCAAATATTTTTCTTCTTGATTTGTTCTATACTCATCAAACACTTTTTGCAACATTTCATACTTGTCACTAGATGTGGAGGAAGAGGTGCAAACACATCCACTTGATTTGTAGCTTGAGGTAAGTTTTTCATTTTCTTCCTTCAAGTTACAAACTTCAGTTTGCAAATCCATTATTTTAGCAAGATGATCCTCAATACCTTTTTTAAGCTTGTTATTTGATTTAGCTAGCTTTTTGGCCACTTGGCCTCTTTGTGCATTTCTTGAAAAGCAAAAATAGCTTGATCAAGTTCAGATGTTACCTCATCATCTTCATCTAGAAGATCATCATTTTCTTCATTGACAATTGAGGTGAGGCACATGTTGGCTTCTTCTAATTCAGTAGAGGATTCAAAGGTTGAAGATTCATTGTCTTCCCATGCAATTTATGCTCTTCTTGCTTTAGCTTCCTTCTTGCCTTTGCTGTCTTATTGCTGTTTCTTCAAGTAGATTGAGCATTCTGATTTTATGTGGCCAGGTTTGCCACATTCAAAACAAGTAAAGTTGTTGTCAATCTTTTTATTGTTGCTAGAGCTGTTGTTGGTGGAATTGTTCTTGTTGTTTCTTGTAAACCTTTTGCCCTTGTTCTTCAGAAATTTGCTGAACTTCTTTACAATCAAGTTCATGTTTTCATCTTCTTCTTCATCACTAGAGTTTTCATCCTTCTCTACTTTAGGTGCTGCAGTTTTCAGTGCTATTCCCTTGCTTTTTCTTTCTGTATCTTCACCAAAAGTTAGTTGAGACAATTCAAATTCATATTCAAGTAACTTACCAAAGAGGGCAGCCATAGTCATTTTCGAAAGATCTTTGGATTCCTTGACGGCTGTTACTTTTGGTTGCCAAGCTCTAGTGAGGCACTTTAGAATTTTGATGTTTAATTCTTCAGCATCAAATGTTTTTCCAAGGCCCAAGAGATGATTCACTATATGTGTGAACCTTGTTTGGAGCTGAGAAATGCTTTCATTTTGATTCATCTTGAACATTTCATATTCATGAATCAAAGAGTGCTTCCTTGATCTCCTTACTTCCTCAGTTCCTTCATGGGTGATCTCAAGCATCTCCCACATTTCCTTGGTACTTGTACATCTAACAGTTCTGAAAAATTCATCAGAGGAAAGGGCAGATGTTATCATGTTCTTAGCTTTAAAATCATATTGAACAATTCTTTTTTCATCATCATTCATCTCATCCCAATCCTTGGGAATCATGTTATTATTTACCACCTTGGTGGGCACCCTAAGACCCTTTTCTATAGCATTCCATGATCCTGGATCATTGGATTGAATAAAAATCTTCATTCTACTTTTCCAAAAACTGAAATGCTCCCCCTCAAATAAAGGAGGTCTGTTTAAGGATGCACCTTCCTTGAAGGTTATTTATGAAGTATTCATTTTGAAAGAAAAGTGATCTTGAGTGTCTTACAAGACCTAGCTCTTGATGCCAATTGTAAAATATAGGAACACTTCACACTTAACCAAGAGGGGGGGTGAATTGGTTAGGCTTCGTAATTTAAAAATTTATTAAACAAAATCAGAGTTTTTGCCCTTTTGGATCTTTATCACAAACAAAACCAAGAACCTTTATCCAAGAATCAACCCAAGAGATGTAATGCTTCAAGAATTAAGTAGTTAATAAGAATTTACATAAACCAATCAAATATGCAGAATTAAACAAACACACAAGGAATTATACTGGTTCACTTCAAACACTATGAAGCTACATCCAGTTTTCTTCTACTCAACACTAGAGTAGAGTTCCACTATTGCAAATTTTAGTTCTTACAAGATTCTTACAAGTCTCTCTTTATCAACCCTAGATAAAGTTTAGAGATCTAAAACCCTATTAGATCCTTAGAGACCAAACCCAGCTGAGAACACTACCTAGCAACACTTAGAGAAACACTATCTATAAAATACAAGCAAGAACCCAAAACACAATAGACAAGGCAATACAAATTTCACAAAGAATTACAGCATTCAAAGATAAAGGAAAGAAATCACCTGATGATCCAAAGATTGATATGCATGAATTGATTTTACCAGGTTAATCCAAACAACAAATTCAGAACATGGCTTTCCTTGATCTTTGAAAAGAAAATCTTGCTTCACTCAATCCTTAAACACACATAAGAGTTTTGTGGAAGCAAGAGCTTTGTGAACCCAGA
The DNA here is from genome assembly GCA_007407185.1 of Glycine tomentella. Classification (NCBI taxonomy): domain Eukaryota; kingdom Viridiplantae; phylum Streptophyta; class Magnoliopsida; order Fabales; family Fabaceae; genus Glycine; species Glycine tomentella. Next base: position 887,837 of record PYAF01000666.1, on the reverse strand, counting down.
AAAATCACTTAGAGAATGTTTAGAAATCTTTAGAACGTCCAGAATTCGAATTACTCAAGTTGGGAAAACAGCTGAGCAATGGTTCTATTTATAATAATTTTTGTAACTGCTTGTAATCGATTAAATGCGCTCCTGTAATCGATTATATACGCTCCTGTAATCGATTAAAGTGTTCAAAAGGATTATGGGTAACCACAACGAGCAATTTAATTGATTATCCCAATGCGTAATCGATTAAATCCGAAATATATATAAACATGAATGTACTGTGTAATCGATTACAATAATTGGTAATCGATTATATCCGAAAATATGGAAAACATGTTTGAACTACGTAATCGATTACAGTAATTGGTAATCGATTAAGCCAGAGTGATGATATAAACTGTATGAGTAATGTAATAGATTACAGATGAGTAGTAATCCATTAAATAAGTTACTAAGGCAGATTCTAAGTGATCAAAGGCAAAATAATCGATTATTCCGATAGTGTAATCGATCAAAACGTTCTTAAGAATTTTCTAGAAAGCATTAAGAACAAAATAATTGATTCTTGGCTTATATTAATCGATTAAACTAGTGAAAAGCTATTTTTCCAAAAACACTTTGTTTATTTCAAGATTCAAAATAATTTCCTAATGCCTTGTGATTTAATTCTTAAGCTTATGAATGATATGAATGCAATGATTTGGATCATCAGAGAACTTCCTTCCTTTTACATTTGATCACAAGCTTTTCTTCAAATCTTCAAACATGTTGAAAGCTCAAAATACTTCCATGTCTTCAAATCTCTTTATGCTTCAAGTAACTCCCCCTCAAATCAACAAAAATTACAATAAAAGATTATGGAGAGAAACAACCTGATGATCCAATGAGTATGAATGCATATGAATTACCAATCAAGTTTGAATTGTAGAAACAAAATTTCAGAACATGATCTCCATTACACTTTTGAAATCTCTTGCCCAAGAAATCATTCAATACCCATGAAGATTAAAGAGTGGGATAAGAAGTTAGTAAACCCAGAAAATCACTTTCTAACTCTTAGAAGACTTACGTATACTCAGAAAATTCGAAGTGTTCTAGTTACAATTCAAGCCAAGCTTTCCTTCTATTTATAATAGATTTTTGTAACAACTTGTAATCGATCACACGCGCCAAATAATCGATTAAAACACATATAATCGATTAAATTGTCACTTAATCGATTAAAGTGTTCAAGGCAAATTCTGGGTTTCAAAAACTTACAAAATAATCGATTAATCCGAGTTGTAATCGATTAAATCATAAATGTTTTATTTCAGAAATAGCTTGTGTAATCGATTACGAATATCAGTAATCAATTAAAGCAGTGAAGTAAGCTTTTTCAAATAGCCTATGTAATCGATTATGAATAATGATAATCGATTATCACAGCAATGCACAAAATCCATTTTACACTTTGTAATTGATTACAAGAGTTGTGTAATCGATTAAAGTGTTCATCAAAGCTTTTACATTTTTCCAAAAACATTACTCAATTAATTCCTTTTTCAAAGTGTGAGTAGCTTTTGATATTTTAATGAAAACATTTAAGCATGTTAATGATTATATGCATGCAATGCAAGGATCAAAAGATTGGCTTCTCCTACACTTTATTTGAATTACAATCTTCAAGGCATGTGAAAAGCTCAAAACATTCTTCTAAGTCATAGGCTTCATTCTTCTTGTTGCTCCCCCTATATGTAACAATCTCCCCCTTTTTGGCTTTGAACATGCCAAATATTTGATTGACCATGTGTTTGATTTTGAAGTACTTTGAGGGATGAAAATAGAAGACTTTGAACTATGCAAACATGAAAACAAATCAGCCTCTTTGCTAAGAACAAGTGTTAAGAGATATGCTTGCATAAACATTAATCATTAACTTGCATTAGTTGCTTCCTTAGACTTAATTTGCTCCCCTTTACTTAGATAATTCATCAGTTTTTAATTTGTGCAAAACACAGCAGAAAAACAGAGCACAACAGAGTATGATATCAATAATATTTCTCCTCCTATTTGACTTATCAAAGACAAAAAAAAGTAGTATAACAAATAATGAGAATGAGAAAATAAAAACTTCATTAATCAAAAAAAAAAAAAAGAAAAACAAAGCAAAACAAGAAGAGGAAATACAAGAAAACATAGCAATCCTATTCTAGCCTAGATTTTATCTCATCCACAGCTGAACTAGTCTCAACCCTGTGCTCATGATGTAGGGACAATAAGCCATCCATCTTTTGAATCATAAGTGATTCAAATGGATTCTAAGATGGTTGAGTAGGACCTTCATCTTCAGCCTCTTCATCAGCTTCTTCTTCATTTCTAGCACCAGGGATTTGTTGGCCAGTCATTTGCCATCCATGAGGGATTTTGACCATCCCAAGCTTGGTGAGATGTTTCTCTTTGATGAGGCTATTGCTTGAGTTTGTGTCGTCAACAATTAGAGACATCTATATTAAAATAATCAATAAACCTGGAAACAAGAACAACATATGGAAAAGGGTAATTCATTAACCTCTTGGATTTCAGCATAATTTCCTCAAGAATAAGAATTCAACTCATCTGAATGGAATTCTTGAAGCCATACACAAGTTGTAGGTCATCGTCAGTGGCTTAGGCATGACTGGTGGCTCTAGGGGTTAGGATATAGGTGATTATGTAGTGAAGAAGTCTGTCTTCATGGGTCATTAGGCCAATGCTTAGCCTAAGTTTCAGCCTCATTTGGGGATTAAAAACCATCCCCCTATAGGTTTCCACCCTATTATAACCTCCAGCCTCTTCTTTAAATTTCCTTTCACCTTCAAAGGAAATTCCAGAATAGCTTCCCAGACTTCAGGAGTAATTTCCATGGCTACTCCATTAACTTGGGACAGAAGGGTCCCATCCATAGAGCCCTTAGCACAGGTGTAGAACACCTTTACTAATTCAGGGTAAAAGGTACCCTTTAGCTCAACAAACTTTCTCAATCCCTGAGTTTCGAGAAAAGTAGGGAATTGAAAACCTTCTCTAATGAACCAGTCAAGTTCAAGGTGTTTGGGAGGACAGACTAATTTGGTGGCATTGAACTGAAGATAGGTCATTTTGTCTCTCTCAACAGGAAATCAATGGTCTAACCTATTGGCAGCAGGGTTAGAGGTTTCAACAGCCTTTCTCTTGGAAGTTTTGACTCTCTTAGATGTAGACATGGCTAATGTATGATGAGAGACTATCTGGACAGAGTTTCTAAACTTAGAGGGAAGAAGAACACAGTAGTGCTTAAGAAAGAAGATGAGGATGGTGTGATTTCTTCCTTCAACAAAGGTTATATTTATAGAAGATTTTGGGCTCCAAAGTTCAAATTTGAAATAAGGAACAGTTAATTCACATTAACCCACTAACATTAAGGCACAGAATATTCGAATTTGAATTAGGTGGCAGTTGGGCAGTTACAATTTCCAAGAAAATCTGACAGATTTTGTAGTAACTCCATGAATAATCGATTATATGCTTATGTAATCGATTAATTCGTAAGCAAAATCATTTTTTGTAGAAGATGTAATCGATTAATTCGTTAAGTAATCGAATATTTTAGTGAAATTCAGTTAAGGAAGATGAAGTGTAATCGATTATTACAGTGAGATTTGAAATATAAAATCAATTTGAAGCTTGTGTAATCGATTAATTCGAGACGTAATCGATTATTCCATAAATATTTGAATTTTTGAAACAGTTTCTCAAAGAATTTAATCGATTACCATTCACCGTAATCGATTATTCCAGTGAATTTAAATTTTGTAAAAGGATTTTTATGCTGTGTAATCGATTAATCCGTGGCTTAATCGATTATTATAGAGAAATTCATTTTCTGGAATTATTTTTCTATGAAGAATAATCGATTATTGTGCTTGTGTAATCAATTACAGAAGCACAAATTTTATTCTAAGTTATGTTTCAAGTTCATTTAATCAATTAATTCGTGCTCTAATCGATTATTACAGTGAAAATATCAACATGAACAATGTTTTATGCAGCACAACTTGGAATTTTGGAGGCACATGTGATGATTGATTAAGTAAGAAGTTATTTCACATAGATAAGCACATAACAATCATACTAGTAAAGATTAGATTCATCCAGAATACCTAGCATGTTTTTAAGCGTATATAATCTATCTCTAGCCAAAGGTTTAGTGAATATATCAGCCAATTGATTATGAGTATCAATGAAGTCAATTTTGATATTAACTTTTTGGATGTAATCTCTAAGGAAATTATGCCTTATCTCAATGTGTTTGGTCCTTGAGTGCATTATTGGATTCTTGGAAATGTTGATAGCACTTGTGTTGTCACATAGCATAGGTATTTCTTTTAATTCTACACCAAAATCTTGTAATTGTTGCTTTAGCCATAGGCTTTGAGCACAACAACTTCCAGCAGAGATGTATTCAGCTTCAGCTGTTGATAAAGCAACACAAGATTGTTTCTTGCAATGCTATGAGATCAATGAACTTCCTAGTAGATGACAAGTTCTACTAGTGCTTTTCTTATCCAACTTGCACCCTGTAAAGTCAGAATCAGAATAACCAGCTAAATTAATTGATGCACCTTTAGGATACCAAAGACCAACTTTTGGTGTTGACTTGAGATATTTGAGGATTCTTTTGACTGCAGTGAGGTGTGATTCTTTAGGATTTGCTTGATATCTTGCACACAAGCATGCACTCAGCATAATATCTGGTCTACTAGCTGTCATATACAATAAGGATCCAATCATTCCTCTAAATTTTGACTCACCAACCTTCTTTCCTTTTTCATTTGCATCAAGATAGGTTGATGTTACCATTGGAGTTGCAACATCTTTGCTTTTATCCACTTCAAACTTTTTGATCACTTCAAGGCAATACTTGGCTTGATTTAGAAATGTTTCATTCTTCATTTGCTTCACTCGAAGTCCAAGAAAAAATATTAATTCTCCCATCATTGACATTTCGAACTCATTCTGCATAGAGATAGAAAATTCTTTGCACAACAATTGATTAGTTGAACCAAAAATTATATCATCAACATATACTTGAACCAATAAGATATCATTGCTTTGCCTTTTAATGAACAAGTTTTTATTAACATGTCCTCTTGTGAAAGATTTTTCAAGCAGAAATTTGTTTAATCTGTCATACCAAGATCTTGGAGCTTGTTTTAAACCATAAAGAACTTTCTTTAGTTTAAAAACATGGTTTGGATATTTAAAATCTACAAAACCAGGAGGTTGCTCCACATAGATTTCTTCCTCAATATATCCATTTAAGAAAGCACTTTTAACATCCATTTGAAAAAGTTTAAAATCCATTAAACATGCATATGCAAGTAATAATCTAATGGCTTCCAATCTTGCAACTGGTGCAAAGGTTTCCTCATAGTCAATGCCTTCCTCTTGGTTGTAACCTTTTGCAACCAATCTAGCTTTGTTTTTGATTATGATTCCACTCTCATCAAGTTTGTTTCTAAAAACCCATTTAGTGCCAATAGGTTTGAGAGAAGAAGGTCTAGGAACAAGTTCCCAAACTTCATTTCTCTTACATTGATTCAATTCATCATGCATGGCATGCATCCAATGTTCATCAATTAAGGTTTAATCAATGTTCTTAGGTTCTATTTGTGAAACAAAAGCCATATTATAGCAGAGATTTTTTAATGATGATCTAGTAGATACTCCCTTTGAAACTTCACCAATGATATTGTCAAGGGAGAGATCTCTTTTAGTTCTCCAATCTTTTGGCTCTTGGACTGGTGTTGATTGTTTTGCTTCAGCATTGGGTTCTTCCTTTTCTTTATCCATTGAATCATTAAGTTGGATGAACTCCTCCAAAGGACCTGCATCTATATCACATTTCTTTTCCTCCTCGGAAGGATTAGATGCAGCACAAATAACATGTACAGATTCTTCCATGCACAGGGTTCTTTTATTGAAAACTCTATATGCTTTGTTGTGTAATGAATATCCAAGAAAATTGGATTTATTAGCTTTAGCATCAAATTTTTCAAGTGATTCTTTACCATTATTTAAAACAAAACACTTGCAGCCAAATGCTCTCAAATGAGAAATGTTTGGTTTTCTAGCTTTGTATAGTTCGTAAGGAGTTTTCTTCAAAATAGGCCTTATTAGTAATCTATTCAAAGTGTAGCAAACTGTACTTATAGCATCAGCCCAAAAATGTTTAGGCAAATTTGTCTCATTAAGAAGAGTTCTTGCACCTTCTTCAAGGGATCTATTTTTCCTCTCCACAACACCATTTTGTTGAGGTGTTCTTGGAGGTGAAAAATTGTGGTTAATTTCATTTTCTTCACAGAATTTTTCAAAATGTTCATTTTGGAATTATCCACCATGATCACTTCTTATTGAGATAATTTTGCTTCCTTTTTCATTTTGAGCAAGTTTGGCCAATTTTCTAAAAGCATTGAAAGCATCACTCTTGGATTTCAAAAACAAAGTCCATGTGAATCTAGAGTAATCATCTACAATGACAAGCCCATAGTAATTACCTCCTAAACTCATAGTTCTAGAAGGACCAAACAAATCTATGTGAAGTAATTCAAGGGGTCTTGAAGTAGAAACAACATTTTTACGTTGAAAAGAATTTTTTGTTTGTTTCCCCTTTTGACAAGCATCACATAATTTATCCTTCTCAAACTTAAGTTTGGGTAAGCCAATGACTAAATCCTTTTTAATCAGCTTGTTCATATGATGCATGTTAATGTTACTTGCCCTTCTATGCCATAGCCAAGATTCATCAACTTTACTTATTAGGCAAGACGTGTTGTGAAAGAATGCATGATCTATGGAGAGTAAATAAATATTACCTTTTCTCTTACCTATATGAATCACCTCTCCAATTTGTTCATCACATATCATGCAACAACTATCATTAAATGACACTTTGAACCCTTTATCACAAAGCTGACTTATGCTTAGGAGATTGTGATTTAAACCTTCCACATAAAGAACATTTCTGATCATGGTTTTGAAGCTGTCTCCTATACTTCGTTCTCCAATTATCTTCCCTTTGTTGTTGTCTCCATATGTGACGAATCCACCATCTTTAAGAGTCAAATTTGTGAGCATTGACATGTCACTAGTCATATGTCTAGAGCACTATCAAGATACCATAATGAAGATCTTGCTCTCAGACATACCTGCAAAATTTAAATCAATTTATAGAGGAAGGTACCCAATTGAGATTGGGTCCATAGGGGTTAGCTACTTTCTTCTTCTAATTGAGATTGGGTCCATAGGGGTTAGCTACTTTCTTCTTCTTTTGCACCCAAATACATTCTCCATTAGGCACATAGAATCTCCTAGTATAGCATTTATAAGATGTATGTCCTTTCATCATACAATAGTTGCATGTTACAGATTTTGATGAATTCCTTAAGTAAGCATTTTGATTGATCTTTGAGTTATTGAAATTCTTTTGATTTTTCTGTTTTGGTGGTACAAATATAGTTTTGCCAAAAGACTTTGAGCCTTGTTTGTAACCCAAACCAGAAGTATCTCCAGCATATTTCTGGACACTCAACATTTCAGCTAAGTTGCATTTACCTTTGTAAAGCTTTCTCAAAAGATCAATCAAATCACTATTCTTAGATAAGAGTAACATGTATTTTTCTCCTTCACTTCTTTTGTAATCATCAAAATCCTTTTGCAACATATTGTATTTGTCAACATTAGATGAAGAAGAAGCACATACACATCCATTCATTTTGTAACTTGAAACTTGTAACTTGAAACAAGTTTTTCATTTTCTTCTTTCAAGTTACAAATTTCAGTTTGCAATTCTGTAATTTTTGCAACATGCCATCCAAGATTTCCTTTTAGCTTATTATTGGATTTTGCAAGCTTTTGGGCCTCTTCATGCATTTCTTGAAAAGCATTAATAACTTAATCAAGTTCAGAACTTACCTAAGTTCCAGCAATTGAGAGATCATCATCTTCATTAATTGTGGAAGTGAGACACATATTTGCTTCTTCATTTTTAGTTGATGATTCAGAAGTTGTTGACTCATTATCTTCCTAAGCTATATAGGCTATCTTAGGCTTTCCTTCTTTCTTTATCTTGTTTTCACCTTGTTGCTTTTTCAAAAAAATAGAGCATTCAAATTTAATGTGGCCAGGCTTTCCACATTCAAAGCAAGTGAAGTTGTTGTCACTCCTTTTGTTGTTGTTGTCGTTGTTGTTCCTTGTGAACTTTCTGTTCTTGTTTCTTCTCAAGAACTTGCTGAACTTTTTGACAATTAAATTCATGTTGTCCTCTTCATCTTCTTCACTTGAGTCTTCCACTTTTTCAATCTTTAAGGATGCAGCTTTCAAAGTTATGCTTTTGTGTTTCTTTTCTACATCTTCTGCATTGGTTAGTTGTGACATTTCAAGTTCATACTCAAGAAGCTTACCAAATAGTGCAGCCATGGACATTTTGGATAGATTTTTTGATTCTTTGATTGTTGTCACCTTTGGTTGTCATGGTCTTGTGAAACACTTCAAGATTTTGATGTTTAACTCTTCAGCATCAAAGATCTTTCCAAGACCAAGAAGATGATTAACTATATGAGTGAATCTTGTTTGAAGCTGAGATATGCTTTCAGTGGTGTTCATCTTGAACATTTCATACTCATCGATTAAGGCATGTTTTCTTGATCTTCTTACTTTATTTGTACCTTCATGAGTTATCTCCAGCATTACCCACATCTCCTTTGCACTTGTGCACCTAACAGTTTTAAAAAATTCATCAGAGGAAAGTGCAGAAGTAATCATATTTTTAGCTTTAAAATCATATTGGACAACTCTCTTTTTAGCATATGTCATTTCATCCCATTCTTTGGGAATCATATCATTACCAACAGTTTTTATAGGAATTATAGGGCCTTTTCTATAGCATTCCAAGCACCTGGTTCATTTGATTAAATAAAAATTTTCATTCTATTTTTCCAAAAATTGAAGTGCTCTCCTTCAAACTTTGGAGGACGATTTAGGCAAGCACCTTGCTTGAAGGTAATTTGTGTGGTATTCATTTTCTTTTTAAAGAAAGATAGTGATCTTGAATAACACTCAAGAACCTGCTCTGATACCAATTGAAAACAATAGGAATACCCACAATAACCAAGAGAGGGGGTGAATTGGTTTAAACTTGGTCTTTTAAAATTTATTTATAAAATTAGAGTCAAAGGATCTTAATCACTTTTATACCAAGAATGATTTTAATCAATCAAATCACTCAGCTTAAGAAACCAGTAGCTCAAAACAGAGCTTGTTGAGTAATGATAATGACACCAATAACAAATGAACAAGACGACTTGTAGAAATAGAGCTAAAGAAAATCAACACAAGCAATTTTATACCGGTTCACTTCTCAAGAGAAGCTACATCCAGTTTCTTCTAATCACACTAGATTAGGGTTCCATTATTATAAATTTGTATTATTACAAGCTTTACAACAAACTCTCTTTATCAACACTAGATAAAAAATAGAAATCTAAAACCCTATTAGACTTCTAATGAACAAGAACCAGAGAACACTACTCTGTTCCTTCCTAGAGAACACTACTTTAGCCCAAGCTTCAAGAACCTTTTTACAATAGCATCAAATAAAAGAAATTGCAAAAATGAAATTACAATCAAAGATTATGGAGAGAAACAACCTGATGATCCAATGAGTATGAATGCATATGAATTTCCAATCAAGTTTGAATTGCAGAAACGAAATTTCAGAACATGCTCTCCATTACACTTTTGAAATCTCTTGCCCAAGAAATCATTCAATAGCCATGAAGATTAAAGAGTGGGACAAGAAGTTAGTAAACCCAGAAAATCACTTTCTAACTCTTAGAAGGCTTGTGTATACTCAGAAAATTTGAAGTGTTCTAGTTACAATTCAAGCCAAGCTTTCCTTCTATTTATAATAGATTTTTGTAACAACCTGTAATCGATCACACGCGCCAAATAATCGATTAAAACACATGTAATCGATTAAATTGTCACTTAATCGATTAAAGCGTTCAAGGCACATTCTGGGTTTCAAAAACGTACAAAATAATCAATTAATTCGAGCTTTAATCAATTAAATCAGAAATGTTTTATTTCAGAAACAGCTTGTGTAATCAATTACGAATATCAATAATCGATTAAATCAGTGCAGTAAGCTTTTTCAAATAGCTTATGTAATCAATTACGAATAATGATAATCGATTATCACAGCAATGCACAAAATCCATTTTACACTATGTAATCGATTACAAGAGTTGTGTAATCGATTAAAGTGTTCATCAAAGCTTTTACATTTTTCCAAAAACATTACTCAATTAATTCCTATTTCAAAGTGTGAATAACTTTTGATATTTTAATGCAAACATTTTTAAGCATGTTAATGATTATATGCATGCAATGCAAGGATCGAAAGATTGGCTTCTCTTACACTTTATTTGAATTACAATCTTCAAGGCATGTGAAAAGCTCAAAACATTCTTCTAAGTCATAGGCTTCATTCTTCTTGTTGCTCCCCTTATATCTAACATTTAGGAAATAGATCATAAGAGGCATCAACTTAGACATACACAAATTACAAATTTCATTCAATTGACTTGGCATGTAAAAAGCCTAAACATTAATGTCTAAGATCATCAGCTTCATGGATCCTCTTTTGTTCCCCCTGAGTCTAACAAAGGTTGCCGTGAGAGTCACATTTAGTTTTAAGGACCCACTTACAAACAACTCTCTTGCAACCTTTTGAAAATTCTACAAGGTCCCAAACACCATTATGTTCCATGGATTTTAACTATTCTTTCATGGATTCCAACCACTTATTAGAATTATCACAACTTACAGCTTGTGAAAACAAAATTGATCATCATTAATAATGCTTAAGTCAGTTTCTAATTCATGTAGATATACCACATAGTCATTCAAAATAATTGGCCTTCTTTCTCTTTGATACCTCATTAATGCTACATCTTGTGGTTCTTCTACAATATGTTCATTATGACTCATGAGTTCATTATTGTGTTGTTCTTCTTCATTGTTGTTTGGAACAACATCTAGAGGAACACTCAGTTTACTGCTAGAGACATAGGTCAAAAGGAACTTGCACTCTAATTTCTTTAATTTTCACATTTTGTGGAACTGTACTCCCACTGATTTCACTATCTTCAATGAACCTTGTATTTCTAGTTTCAACAATGCTCATACTATGATTAGGACAATAAAACATATACCCCTTATGATTTTTCTGAATAACCAATTAAATAATCCACTGATTGTTCTTGCATCCAATGTCTTTTCTTGTGGATTATAAATCCTTATTTTTGCCTGGCAATCCCAAACATCCATGTGCCTTATGCTAGGTGTCCTATTAGTCCACAGTTCAAAAGGTGTCTTTAGAACTACCTTACATGAAACCTTATCTAAAAAATACATGATAGTTTTCAAAGCAAACATCCACAATGATATGGATAAATTAGAGTTACTCAACATACTTCTAACCATATCCTGTAATGTTCTATTACGCCTTTCTGATACACCATTTTGTTGCAATGGATCTAGCATTGTGTATTATGCACAAATACCATGTTTCTGAAGGAGTTTATAAGATAGGCCTAGGTGTTGCCCAATTCCATCATATCTTCTGTAGTACTCTCCACTTCTACCAGACCTAACAACTTTCACTTTTTTGTCTAATTGTCTTTCTACTTCATTCAAATAAATTTCTAAGACATCTACTGCTTAGGATTTCTCATGCAGTAAGTAGACATAATTCTAATGTGAATAGTCATCAATGAAGGTGATAAAGTATCTTTCTTTTCAGAAAGAATTAACATCAAAAGGTTCGCAAATGTCACAATTTCAAGAAGTTGAGTGCTTCTTGTAGCACCTTTCTTTGTGTGTTTTGTTTGTTTTCCTTTAATACAACTTACACAAATATTCAGATTAGTAAAATCTAGATTTGGAGGAATTTGATTCTTTATTAATCTTTCCATTCTTTCTCTAGAAATGTGACCCCAAAATTTATGCCACAAGAAAGCGAAGCGTTCATTCACTAAACTACGTTTAATGCCAACATTATGATGTAGAGTCAAAATCATTTCAACATACAAAAAATTTAAATTCAATTTATATAAATCATCACAAAGAATATCAGTACCAATGAGATGATTATTGTAACGCCCCAGATTGTCGACCTCTTGGCGACTCTCACACTACAACACTTTACACGGTGACACTTCACTTAACATCCTTGTTGGTCAGTGTCCTTCACCAGTTAGAACCCTCCATATGTAGCCCTTCCCGAGACCTTGATAACCAGCTCTGACACCGCTCAATTGCACTCAAGATCATTAACTGTCTCCATATACCAACACAACACTTTTCAACATGTTTTTTCTCTCATTCACATGCTTTCTTTAAAACTTCCCAGAAGAACACCTATCCCATAACTATTCCAAGTCAAACATGCTTGACTTTGCAATTATTAAGTGATAGGCTATTGAAAATTAGATGCCTCGCTTTGTATAGGTAGTACCAATTAGTTCCTTTAAGTCATCCTCAATTGTACAATCTCATACTTGTACAGCCTATGGATCCCTCTCATTCTGGTGTGATTCGTTCAAGGTGTTACAATTATGCTTAAATAAATTGAAACATCCATTACCAAAATTAAAAAAAGTATCCAGTAACATTGAGTTTAGATAATGAAACAAAATTCTTAGATAAACAAGGCACATAAAGATTTTCCAGTAAATCTAAATGATGTCTAGTGTCAATGATTGAATAATAAGTCTTGATTGCTTCCACTAGAGTTTTTACTCTATTCCCCATGAAGACAAACTTATCCTTTGGGCTTATGGTTTAGATTTATAAGAAATCTATGCATCGTATTAGAAACATAAGTACTACATCCAAAATCAATCCACCATGTATTATGTGGAACTTTAGTTAAATTCGAAACATACATGAGCATTAAGCTCGTCTTCTTTTTTAACCAAACCTTACATTTTGGGAAATCCTTCAAGTAATATCCAACTTTCCCACAAAAGTGGCAATTATTTATCTTTGATGCTTTCTTTTGGATTTGCATTGATGCCTAATTGATCTTTAATGGCCATTTTCCCTTATCATGCTTCTTTAAAAATTTCTTTCCAGCTCCTTGATTCCCTTGGTGGCTTACATAATGGATTAACTAACTTCCTTGATTCTTACATCAAACTTCATGTTGGTTAGCATACTCATTAATGTCCCAGCAAGAGACTTATCAACTGTTTGGGAGCACTATTCCACTAACCCTATAAATTCTTTAGCATTTTTTGTCTTAGGGATAATTGTCTTAATGTTGTATGTGACATGTCAGTCATTGCAAGATACACATGAATTTATATTTCCCACATAAAAAATTATAATAGTAATATATATAATTTTGTGATTTTCGGTGACCAAAAGATTATTTTTAGGTAACACAAGACTAATGTAACACCCCGTATGCATCCGGTGTATTAACAACTATTTTATCATATAAGCGCAGTAAATAACTTTAATAAAAACACGCGGAAGCGATTATAAAACCTTATTTCTTGATTCATTATGTATGGTACGCATCAACACTCATCATAAACATCAGTCAGCCTCATTGATCCAAAACAACAAAAATAACGACAGATACATCAACAATATCTATACAAAAGAATAAGCACCAAGTGCCCCGATCACAAAGATCTCATTCTTACTGTAACACCCCCAAAAAAATTAGAGAATTATAGACAATTACTAAGAGTAAAATGTTAATGAAAGGCAGTAGAAAAATTTAGGGCAAAATGACAAGAACGCCCCTGAACAATTTCAGAAATGACGTTTATGTCCCTAGGATGAAAATGATAATTTTACCCTGAACAATTCTGGAAATGACCAATGTATCCCTAGGAGAAATTACCAAAA
>PYAF01000666.1:840470-857039 GCA_007407185.1 Glycine tomentella | reverse complement strand
GAACATCCACACAGTTCCATCTGTCCTTAGGACTTAGGTGGAGAGCAGTGGCACCTCCCAAGGAATCTCAGCTATTCCAGGGAGTCCTCAAACTCTACCTCTGGCTAGGGAACCTCAACTAGCCTGATACTCATCCAGTATCTTCTAGGTTCCATCACAGACCATCTCATGATCTGCATTCCCTCAAAGGCCCACGGCCTCACACCTGCCATCTCAGGTGTCTCATAACCCTCACACTGTCTCAGTGTCTATCCTAGGGTTCATCATTACAGCCCAGCACACACTAGGCCATCACATATTCCAAATATCCAGAACGGTCTGAGATTCACTCAAAGCACCGTTCATCAGCCTCTCAGGCTCAGAACACATGTATATATATATATATACTTATATATACATATCATACATCACCCATATGGGTGGCAAACCAGAATAAGGGGAAAACCCCAGAACAATGAGCTTACCTGGCTAGTTGTGCCTCACAGCTCTAGCCTCGTCTGATGGTCTGCTCCTCCAACACCCACGGTGTCCAGCCCTACCAAGGCATACAAACATATATCACAGACCATACAAGCATACAATCATGCCTAAGCTCATCTAGCAGTTCTCAACTGCCTCTGGAAAGGAACCATAGTCCTTTCCCTCGACCTGAGTCAATTACTCTAAGGTTCATCAGGCTCATCCTCTACAAGCCTTTCCATAGACCCTCAGTGGTCTATCACAGATCATCCATGGCCTTAGAGTCATTCCAGACTCAATCAAGCCATCATCAGTGAGCATCAAAGCTCTCTCAACCCAAACTCTCAGGGTTTCTCGGGCTTCAACGGTTCACATCACAGGACACCGTTACCCTGGCCCTCTCAGGCACGACAAGCCCATCAGTAAGGCTCTGGCATGTCTCATATCAAGTGACTCAGTCCAAGTCACACATGCCCTCACCTAGAGCCAAAACCAACAGTCACCAAATCACAAACCGAAAGCTAATCCTTCCTCCTCACAACATTCTAAACACATCTCCCAACTGGACCCAGAGCTAATTCTAGCCCTATCACAGATGGGTCACTATTCACAGGAAACCCCCAAATCCAAAATCAAACGGAGAAACTCGAGTTTCTTACCTGAGAACTGATGAGGAAGGCCTCTGGGCTGCTCTCCCAAGCCCTGGTGCAGCTGAACCACCGCCGTTCCTCACCCAAGCTCGAGTTCTCTTCAGCCTTTCTCAGAGAAGAGGATTTCTGGGGTTTCAAAGGATAAAGAGGAAGGATTCTCGCTCTCACTTGGTTTCTAGAGGGATTAAAGGGTTCAGGAAGTGTTTAGGGTCATCAAGCAAGGTCATGGGAGCTTGGGGAGCTCTCCCATGGCTGCTGGAGGCTTGGAGGAAGAAGAAATGGTTTTCTTCTCCTCCCAAAACGGGACACCGCCCCATCCGCGCCAGCTGCAGAAACTGTGGCGCTACCAGCGCCACACTTGGCGCCACTCGCGCTAGCTGGGAATTCTGGCGCCCCTAGCGCCACAACTGGCGCCCCTGGCGTGCCCTTCCAGAGATACTGGCGCTATCAGCGCCGGCCTAGCGCCCTTGGCGCCACCTTCTAATGGTTCTGGCGTGATCAGTGCTAGCCCTAGTGCTATCAGCGCCGTACCCTCCACAGGGTTTTCTTCTGAAGGATCCCAGCGCTATCAACGCGGGATCTGGCGCCACCCGCGCCACAGTGAGGGTCTTTACAAGCCGCAAATGATCCTAAATCATTTTCACAGGCCATGAGTTCTAAGGAATCAAACTCATGGTACAATGCAATGAAAGATGAGATGGATTCTATGGCATCTAATCAAGTATGGGATCTCGTTGAGTTGCCTAATGGTGTAAAAGCTATTGGATGTAGATGGGTTTCTAAAACAAAGAAAGACTCACAAGGCAACATTGAGAAACATAAGGCAAGATTGGTTGCCAAAGGGTTCACTGAAAGAAAAGGAATTGAGTACACGGAAACATTTTCTCCTGTATCTAAGAAATATTCTTTTCGAGTAATTATGGCATTAGTAGCTCATTTTGACCTTAAGTTACATCAAATGGATGTGAAAACAACATTCCTTAATGGTCATTTAAAGGAAGAGGTTTACATGAAACAACCTGAAAGATTCTTCTCTAGTGATAAAGAGCACTTAGTCTGCAAGCTTAATAAATCCATCTATGGTTTGAAACAGGCCTCCCGACAATGGTATCTAAAATTTCATGAGGTTGTTACTTCATTTGGTTTTGAAGAGAACATCATGGATCAATGTATATACCAGAAGGTTAGGGGGAGTAAGATTTGTTTTCTTTTTTTATACGTGGATGATATTTTGCTTGCAACTAATGATAAGGATTTGCCATATGAGGTGAAACAATTTCTCTCAAAGAACTTTGATATTAAGGATATGAGAGAAGCATCTTATATCATTAGCATTAAGATCCATAGGGAAAGATCTTGAGGCATTTTGGGTTTGTCTAAAGAGACCTATGTTAACAAAGTTTTAGAGAGGTTTAACATGAAAGATTGTTCACCAAGTGTAGCTCCCATTGTGAAGGGTGACAAACTCGATTTGAGTCAGTGCCCGAAAAATGATTTTGAGCAAGAACACATGAAGAATATTCCATATGCTTCAATTGTTGGAAGCCTTATGCATGCTGAGGTTTGCACCAAACCTGACATTGCATATGCTGTTGGAGTTTTGGGAAGATATCAGAGTAATTCAGGTATTGACCACTGGAAAGTTGCAAAGAAAGTGGTGAGATATCTTCAAGGAACAAAAGATTACACGCTCATGTACAGACAGACTAATTGTCTGGAGGTAATTGGCTACTCAGATTCAGACTATGTTGGTTGCGTTGATTCACAAAAACCAACATCTAGTTATATCTTTATGCTAGCTGGTGGATTTGTATCTTGGAGAAGTTCCAAGCAGACCTTGACTGCTACTTCTACTATGGAGGCTGAGTTTGTTTCATGTTTTGACTTTACCTCGCATAGTGTATTGTTGAAGAGTTTTGTGTCTGGGCTTAGGGTTATGGACTCTATTTCTAGGCCATTGAAAATGTACTATGACAACTCTGTTGCGGTATTCATGGCTAAGAACAACAAAAGTGGAAGTGAAGTAAACATATCGACATCAAGTACTTAGCCATAAGAGAACGTGTTAAAGAAAAGAAAGTGTTCATTGAACACATTAGTGTTGAGTTGATGATTGTCGATCCTTTGACTAAAGGCATGCAACCAAAAAATTTTAAGGATTATGTAGTATGAATGGGACTTGGTTCCATGATATGATTTCATTGTAAGTACAGTTATTAGTTTTGAAACTCTCGTTTAGTTTGATGTTTTCTCATATGGTTTTGTGTACATATTCATTTATTTATTTTGGGAAATGTCATTAAGCTTTGATCTGGAATAAATATATGGTTTATTCATTAAGTTGAGAACTAACATTTAGAGACTTTATATATTGTGGTATATGGAAGATAATATTCGTTATTATAGGACCTATTGCCATGACTAGTATATTTTGTTTCTTGTTATGGCTAATGTTGGGTTAAATGGACCACGTGGAAGAATATTGGATTTCTGTTTCCCTAAATATCAAGGTTTAGATATGCTCTATTTTCAGTTCCTATTTTTATGGGAGAACAGATTCATTATGTGTTCCATTTACTGGTCACGTTCAACCCACTAACCCATGATCTTATCCCATGGAGGTTGAGCTCTGTGATGGACAAAACTTTATAAGTAGAACTGTGTGCTCTCTGTTTTAGATCACCAAGCCTACCCTCCCTTCAGAAAACATACCATCGAATTTGAGCGAGTAAAGGTTTGGAAAGCTAAAACTCTGAAGGTTTTTGAAAGTCGTTAGCAATGACTGGAGGTAGATACCTCTGAAAATTATTTTTCTTTTCTACTTTCACTGTTCGATTTGAATGTGTTGTTTATATTTATTAACATATTCAGATCAATATATTTATTTTACATGCATGTGAACACATAGAATCTTATTATTCTAGTTAGAAGTTTTCACCCAGTCCAAGATAAGTTCACAATTTTAAAAACCATGTCAACAACAATTGCACGAGATCCAAATCATAAAAATCATTATATTTTGTTATAAAATATAGTTATAAAATAAAATTCACATGCGCCAATACATTATCGAACTGAAGGCTATGTAGTAAATAATGACTGGAAATGACTCTCTTCAAATTCGAGTGTCACGTCCCAAAATTATTAAATAATTGAGTATTCCATATCTTTCGTAAGGCTTTTTGAACGTAGATGAACCAATGATCTTTCGGCTGAAGTCCAGTCAAATCCTTACGCTAGTTGCATGTTTCTTTTATAATATTGACTAAAAAATTAGTTTGTACAGAAAAAAATTAGTTGAATATCTAGAAAGTGAAGAAATACGTTAAAGATTTGAAGAAACAAACAATATGCATGAGAATAAATACACACTTGTCACTGACTATAAGTTTTGGTTTTCTAATTTCTATCATTCTATGGTATGTACAGCATGCACGCAATCGATCGTATATAGAATATGGACTGGTTCATCAGTTATTTTAAATAATATAATTAAGCAAGCAAACCTATAAACTAATTTTTTCTCTCCCTCATATAGTCATATTTGTTATGGTCCTTTATCATGGACGACGTTAATGATTCTTTCATTGACATGATTCTTTATGCTTACTTTTGAATAAAACCCCACCACAATCATGAATGGTATGCACGTACCACGCCCAATATAAGACCCAGTCAAAGGTAGTACCTGGTTGCAATGTGGCTCCACATATAGTAGCGAGGTTTCATAGTAGAGACTTGAGATGAAAAGGATTGCTTGTAGAGAAAGAAAGCATAAAAGAGTAGCGTATAAAACATTCTAATTTTTTTCTACTGAACATATTTATGATTATTCATTTTAATTTAAATGATAATTTTATATTATAAAACATACTTACATGAATAATAATAAATTTAATAATATTAATAAATAACAAAATAACTTTAAAATAAATAATCAAATGAGAGTTAAAAAATCATTTATAAAAAGTTAAGGTGACTATATCAAATCAGAAGTAGTTAACAACAACCGATGTCCCAAAGAAAAAAAAAAAACAACCGACATTGTTGGATCGGAAAATATGGCATCGAAACACAAAATATTCCCTTGCTACATTAAATTATTAAATCAAATTAAAATAAAAATTAAAAATAGTAATTTTATGATTTTATGAAATTTTAATTACCTAAGAAAATGTTTAAATATAGTAATTATATTGAAACATGAATTGTATTAGCACATTAATCACTCCTTCAACATTATTTTTCTCATATCAACATTTTGAGTAAACATTTCTATCGCAAACTATAATTTTTTTTAGAAACACAACTATAAATCTTTATCTATTTCTCTTCTATCATTTTTCCAGCTACGAAGAAAAAAATTATTTCCTTA
This sequence comes from Glycine tomentella, assembly GCA_007407185.1. NCBI lineage: Eukaryota > Viridiplantae > Streptophyta > Magnoliopsida > Fabales > Fabaceae > Glycine > Glycine tomentella. The sequence goes on along the minus strand of PYAF01000666.1, from coordinate 851,555 downwards.
CTTTTAAAAATTACATTTGTAGTTAATTATAATTTTTTTTTATTGACTTCATGTTTTCTCTCTAATGGATCACTGTGAAACTCACTCTCGAGACCAATGATTAAAATTGAAATAGTCCACGTTCTCGATGTTATAGCTTATAATTATAATTGCAAACTTGTGAAACAAAGTCTTTAATGCATAAATTAATATTAATTTCATTCTATATATATATATATATATATAGAGAGAGAGAGAGAGAGAGAGAGAAACAAATACATGAACAATGCTTAATTGATTGATTTCCTTAAGTTTATATCGATCTGTTCAGCAATAGTCCTAATTAATTCTTTACCATTTATAATTTTAATTTTAATTTATATATTTGACTTCTGTCTGTATATATTATTGCTAGTCATGAATTGACAAATATGTCATACTATTAATAACTAATCACGTAAACCAGAAGGTTTATATCTAGTTATTAATTGGTTAAAACATGAAAATGTTTGGAAAGTGGAAACAAAACCGTAGAGTAGGTACCACCATGAATTTTGTTTACGTATCCTTTGAACCAAGAAAATGAAAAGGCAATGAAGATATATGGTGAAAAAACACAAATGCACTTAATAAAATTGTAATTATCTCTTTCACTTTTTCTTTCTTTCATACATTCTTTTATTTTCTCTTTTCATGCACATCCAAAACAGAGCATAATGCATGCATGCCCTATTAAGATGTTGGTCAATGGTGTGTGTACTGGTCCTAGTTTCATCGATCATTAAAGTTGTTCATACCACTTTCCCAATATTTGGTTTAGCGTTTTGCTCCCTTGGATAGAAGATATCCAAGCAAATAAAAGTTATTTCTACGTCTTTTAAAGATTTTGACGCAAAAAGTTGGATAAAACGTGCATAAGAAACGCTGAAATAAACGCGCACTATGACACTCTTGCGGCCTGTCCCACAACTACAAACTCATAAAAATAAAAAATAGAAAATAAAAACTCAAAATTCTCTAGGATTATTTTGTTTTACATGGCAAGTGTACCGAAGACTCGTGCATTAATTTCTTAACCAGCAATTTGCTTTTATTTGATTCTTTTCATCCTTATACGGGTCCATTTGGTATAAAGGTAGATGAGAAATATATGGTAGATGATAATAGGAAAGGTGAATGAAAATAGGTGGAAATAAAAGTGATTTATTCAAAAAAAATTAAAAATAAATAGGGAAAAAGATAAATAACTGAATAGATATAATATGTAAGACATGTAGTAAAAATAATTAATGGATTCGACATTTTTTTATTTCTTTCTTTTCTGATTTTTCTTCTAACAAAAACACTCTTTTTATTATTTATTTCCCACCAGTTATACCTTAGAAATTAATAGTAACGAGTCTAGAAATTTTGAGTTGTGGGACAATATTTATATATATATATATAAATTAGTATTTTAGACAATATTTATATATATATATAAATTAGTATTTTAGTTTGTGGATCATAAATAATAAATTTAATTTTTATATATTGAAATTTAAATAATAAATAATTTTCAATATATAAATTACATTATAATTAAAATTCATAAGAAATAAATATATAGTTTATATTTTTGAATTCATTATAAACAATATAAATTATGTTTTAGGATTATTTTTAACTATTGATAATTTATTATGAATACAATTATCGAAATTTAATTTAAAGAAGAAGATAAAAGAAGGTAGATTGAAAATTATATATAATTAAAAATTCAAATATTATATATGTATAATATGTAAAGATGGAATAAAGATGATTTGAAATGCATGAGAGATAAAAAAAATTATTAATTACAAGTATAATATGTAAAATACACATCTAAAAAGAAGAAATAATATATTATAAATGTTTAACTGAGAAAATAAAAAGAGTGAGACTATAAATAATTTATGGGGGTAATATTTATATTATGAATAGATTTATTTTATTATATTTTAAATTATATATATATATATATATATTACATAAATAAAGACTATAATGTTAGATGGGGCAATTGTCCCCGTAGTGATAAATGTGAATCCGTCTCTGGACATGAGACAAGCACCGTGCTAGCTATAACCCTTTAGCCTAACAGGCATAACATGCATGGCAAGAATATCATCCCACTTGGAGTTTCGAGTTAAATGCATACCTCTTTTTCCCTGTAACAATCTTGGAGCAGCTTTGCCCAAGTCATAATCGTGTTTTAATTACATGACATAATTGAACATTAATTAAGTAAACGTCATATATTCTACCAAATCTAGTCTCTAAAAATGTAATTAAATAGTCTCTTGCAATTGTATATATGAAATATTTTAGTTCTTCAATAATTTTAATTAATATTTTTAAGAACCAGATTAAGTTACTAATATAATTTTTTTAAAGACTAAATTGCTTCATATTTATTTTTTAAGGATTAATCTTGAGAAACTTATATTATTTAGATCGTCTCCGTTTTAGCATCTCTCATTTTCTTCTTTTTGTTTTTTTTTTATTTATTTGCTTTTTATTCATCTTAAAGGGGTTCTACCATTACTCATATCTAGTTTTTACTTTTTACAATACTTAAGCAACTCTGTTCAACCCAATAACTTTAAGATATATATTTACTAAATCGGTCTCACAAGTATTCCCATACATCCTTACATTTTATCACAGTAATGCTCATTAGGTTCTTTTCCTACTAGTATTATAATACAATATTGAGAAGAAGGAAAAAAGAATAAGAGAGAGAGAGAGAGAGAGAGAGAGAGAGATAACAACCGGTTATTTATTTAAGCACCTTTTGTTTGAAAAGTGCTTAATAAGCGAGCACAAGCTCCAAGAACAAAATCTTATTTAGCATTGGTGCTTAATTAATAAGAAAAGTGAATATTGCAACCATATCCAGTATAAAAAATAAAAAATCTAAAACATCTTCTGCAAGTGTCTTATATTTTTAACTTGTGACCAGTTGGCTCCAGCGTTCAATAACATTTTTGAAGACAAATAGACTCGTTGTTCCTAAGCAAAACGTGAATCTCCAATATTGGCACCCCAATATTTCAGGTGTGGTGTTAAAGGTTAGTCAAACAGTAATATGAACAACGACAAAATCACGGCTCAAAGATGGTACGGTGTGTGGACCAAGTCTTATCTCATTAATCATCTTAATATTATATATTTCTCTTTATTGTTTTATATTACAATATCGTATATATTTCATAAATAACCTATGTATATATTTGAATTATCATATAATGAAAAGGAAACAAGTCATCACATGTTTACTATTAACTTAACTGACATATATTGCTAATATAAATACCTTGTACACTCTCATCAAATGGTAAATTATTTTATAATTAAAAATTATTAATTTTTATAATAATCACTTTAAAAATCATATTGAAGATAAATATTAATTGATTAATATAATAAAAATAGTTACAAAATTATCTCACAATTAAATTCACTATTATTCACATAATATTTATAACATACAGAATACAATCAATAATAATAAGCATTAGCAAAAATTTATCTTTAAATTTTAACAAAGTTAACTAACCTTATCTTGTATTATTAATTAGAACAAATTAATGTACATCTACATTAAATTTTATCTTTAAGAAAAAAGTTAACTACTGTTTCAGCATAATTTGTACAGAATTAAATGAAAACTCTTCATGCCCTTTCACCAAAACTACTTGAGGACCATACATCAAAACATAGCATAACCAATTGCAGCATTTACATCCATCTCATAGAAGCCTCTTCTTACTTCAGACAAGCCTCTCCTTGCCACTTCAAACTCTCCTTCAGCAGCAGCAAGTTCCCCCCTCAGCCTCTTCATCTTAATCTCCAACGCAACCACCTTATCCTTCAGCTTCTTCAATTGGTTTGCTCTTTCCATATATGCCCTCAAACCCAATGCTGATTGAACATGTGGCTCCAGCCAAGCCAGGTCAAACCCTGAGGACTTGACAAGTTCCTTCCACAAACCATGAAGGTACTTTATGTCCTCTTCATTGATGTCTTTAACCCTTTTGGTCTTGAGAAAATGCAAAACATAGCCCAAAGAAGTAAAGGCCCATTGTCTAAACCTTCTAGTCCTTTCCCTTTGGCACTTTATCAGATTAGGGTGCCATATGCAAACCTCTTCCAAGAGTGGAATGAAATCTTCTTCTTCGGCTCCTAAACTCTCAAAATCTATGAGTTCTCTTAGTGTCAAATTGTTTGAGCCTTGAATTTCACCTTCTGCTCCAGTACTAGATCCTGAGGTTCTTGGACTAATGGTGTCCCTATCATCTGAGGATGATTCTTCTGTTGCTTGATCACATGTTAGAGAGTCATGGATGGGAGAACTATTTGGGTGGACTTGAATCTTAGGTGCTAAATCGGAGACACATATGTGTGCTTCGATTATGCATGTGTTCCTCACAAGATACCCTTGTTTTGGGTTGTTGAAATCACTAAGATTCAAGAAAAATGAACCCCAGCAACGATATCCTCCATTGAACTTTTGTTGTGTCTCTGGAAATCGCAAATATATATAATCAAGAATCAGATTTAAATTTAACACAGATACAACTATAATTAGAAGGCAACAAAATCTCAAAATAGAACACACAAACTTAACTATTGAAATGTTTAGATACAAGCTAGAAGAACTTTTGAGAGTATCTTTTCTGAAAATATAAAAAAAATCAGGAAAGAAACTCTCAAAACTCTTCTAACACTCTTCTAACCTAGCATTCTAACAGGTTTTATGTACTTAAAAGAGAAAAATTAAGAATGGGAGGTATATATAATATACCTTTAGCTATAGACTTGTTCCTATCCACCTGATTAATTAGAGCTAACTTGAAAAACGTGTTTCTGCTCCATCCGTACGGCGGTAAAGAATCAGCAACCATCAAATACACTGAAAAGTGATTCACATCCCTCCTCAATGGATACACAAGGAGCCTCCTGTGATATATGATCATGAAGACCCCACGATTAATTCATTAAAAATCTCCAAATTAAGCTCATTAATCTCTCCTTGTAATGTATATATATTTAATTTCTCTCATCATAGCACATGAGAAAAAAAGTAAAATATAAGGTTCAATTTTTCTTTTTCTGCAAAAAGGTAAGGAAGTCACTATATAATCTAAACTTTTTAACTATTGGCAATTATTGAAGCCTTATTTCCACTTTTGTTAAGCATATGTAATCTGGGAATCTGAAAATAAACAAAAATCTGAATCACTTTGACGTACCATGTACAACCCCGGATTTTGAAAGGCTTGGAGCGCAATTTCATGACATTTTGTTTTGAGAAATCCTCAATTTTCCATGAGAATTTCTCGAAATCAACACCTGTTGTCAATTCATTCACCATTGCGGTATGTTCATCTGGCGATAGCTGTGATTAGAAAAAAAAAATGAAAGAAATTATTTCTTATAAGAAAGAAAACAAAATAACAAGAACATATGTAATATTGGAAATTAATTGAAGTCCCAGAAGTTGATATATACGTACAAAGATCCTCTAAAGGTTCGTTGGCCCCGGCGCGTAGAAGAGAGAAATTAAAGGCTCACAATCATGAATTCTATTTAGTACATGGAGAGAAAAAAGATAGCAGAAGAGAGAGAGAAATAATAGTGAATGCCAGAGAAATAAATGAATAATGGCATTATAGTCAAGTCAACTAGATTCGTTTGGTGTAAGGAAGCATTCTAGTATTTTAATAATGTAAAGAAATTTCAAACTGGCAACAGTTACAGGAAACTGGACTGGAGGAAGCAATATCTTTAAGGTACAAATGAAATTTCAAGGAAAGAACATGGGCAGATTTAATTTGGAGGTTGATTAGTTTGTATAGGTTACTTACAACAATAGTCCTCCAAGGCTTATTTTTCTCCTTTTAAAATAGTTACATAATTCTATACTGTATTTGTCAGAATGACTCATAGAAGAGAATATATTGTTAATAAATACCAAGGCTTTTAATTAGCTTTATTTTTCAATAAAATTATTAAACGGTTTTTTGACATAGGTTAATAGGTATTCTATGTGAGAGACAATATATTATGTTTAAGTAGACTATTATAAGTGATAAAAATTTTAATTTAGATATTTAGATAGTTATATATTTAAAATTTGAATTCGATAACAGGAAAGAAACTACGTTCTCTCAAATAGGGACAGTTACCCTCTGACTTACAAGATTAATGCATTAATACAATATATGTTCCGTTTTAAATTTCCAAGATGTATTCCCCCTCCCCCTTACTCGTGTCCATGATTGTTCATGTTTGCTGGCTCCTCCCCTTTAGTGCACTCCCTTTGAGTTTTAGTGTTTCGTGTTAAAAAAATCAATAATATTAATATACTTTAGTAGTTTATTTTATATTATGTCTAATCAAAACTCAAAACATATGAAATATATAATACGTTCTATCTATTAAAAATATCTAGCATAAGTAGGAAGATGACTTAGTAATGCTATTAAATATTGTATTTCTTTTTCTAGACGGTGTTTATAATGAGACTTCTTTTCAATATTTATTATATTATTTTTCTTATATTGGAATTTAATTTTTCTTTTATAATTTTATTTATTGTTATATAAGGATTTACAATATTTAAAATTAGTAGATAACTTAATTTTATAATGTAGTTAAAGTAAGACAATTTTTTTTTAAAAAAAAACTTCATTCTTTAAGAATAAAGAAGTCAATATTTTTTATATATTTAAGCTTCCTCTAATATTATAAAATTTAAAAATTTTACCACAAGCTTATAAACTTGATAAATGAACTTTTAAGAAAAAAGAATTAAATAATTTTGATTTATTGATATATTTATTTTTATAAGATATATAAAATATTATTTATTATTAAACTAAATTTTAGACAACCATGAGTAGTAATAATTAGTATATTTTTTATTCTTTAAAATTTTGTCCCCTTGATATCTTTTTCTGGTTCCGCCGTGCTCGATAATGAAACAGTCCCACAAATTAATCCATTCATTCGATGTTATAAAATACCAGTTGAATTGCTTTCAAGAAGTCTAACTAATATGATCTGATCTAACAAATAAGGTTAAATAAGTTTGTGTGTCGCCTAAGCATTATGAAATTTTAAAACGAGGTCAAAACATATTTTGGCAGCAGAACACATTTACAAGGTTGCATCTTAATTTAGAATTCCTCTATAATAAAATTTATTACATCGATCCTTTTCATTTTTTGGTGATAAGGAGGGCTTTAAGCCCATCAATCCTTTTTCTATATCTATGATACATATGATCCGGATCCTTTGAATATTTTACAGGAAATATTTTATTTCACATATAATCCGATTACGTAATCACATGATGTGACCGTTTTATTTCATATAAAGTAATTCCATCTTTTATATTGGCACACACAAGATGGAGTTGGTTAGTTTTCTTCTGTTTAAATGTAAATTAAACCAATCAAATTTAGCCGGGTGGACTTGAGTTACGTTACGAGACTTTTTTTAAGAAAGGAATTAAGAGATTTTATTGTTAAAACACTAATCTGGTGAAATCAAATTATTCAAATGATGGAGTTGATATTATTTTTTATATATTTTCGGTAAAATAAAATCCTTTATAGGTTTTTCAAAAATTATTGAACTATTGTTGTAAAAAAATTATAATATTTTTGAAAAAAAAATCAGTTAATTCGATTAACACAGATTTAACTGGCTAGCTGCCTAATTCACCTATATGTTTTATGAATTTATTCGGATTATATTTGTCAAGAATATCAAATCAAAACAGTCATATAATTTCCCCCCTAAAATTATTGAGTTTCCCTTGCTGTAAAAATTACAGATAATGAAATGTTTCGGTTTTATATCCTCATGTACCTCTTCATACGTGAGGGCGCACAAATTAATACCCCTATTACTTTAAAAGGCTTTATTTGGGAGAGGAATTTTGGAGGGGTGGGAAGGGAAAGATTTATGTAGAGACATCTTCTTGTTTGTAAATTTTAATTTTTGAAGGAAAGGATTTGAGAATTTTCAAAACTCCTCTGAAATCCTCTAAAGCCTTAAAATTGTTGTCTCCCCTATTTGGGGGGTTTTTAGAAGGAAAAGTAACTAAAATTATTATTATACCGGTCAGTGTTAATAAAATTACTATCCTACCTTAGTCAGTGTAAAATATATAATGTATTAATTTTTTAAATAAGGAAAAAATTGTAAAAAAATTTTATTAACTCTCTATTTCCCTCTCTTAATATATTTTTAACTCACAAACAAGCAGAAATGAACTTCCCTTATTTTCCTCCATTTCCTTCCCCTCCCTTCTCCTTGAATCTCTTTCCTTCCCCTCTCCTCTTAACTCCCAAACAAAGCCTAATATATATATATATATATATATATATATATATATATATATATATATATTATGAATATATAATGTACCTTAAAAATATTATGAATATATATTACATTGTGGAAATAGCATTAAAGCATAGTATCAGTCCTGACACCGACACTATAACATTAGTTTATAGTGTTACACTGATAAAGCTTCTGTAAAAAAAAAAAAAGTTGGCTTAATTAATACTTTGATTTCTAATTCTTTTTAAAATTCAATTTATGCTCTTATTATTATTAAAAGGTTTAATAAAATCATCTAATTTTTACAAAGGATTCAATTAGATTCTTTTATAAAACAAAGTATTAATTAGAAACCAATCCCACAAATTGAATTTAAAAAATGTTTAATTTTGTCTCATTTTTCTAAAATATGTTTAATTTTATAAAATTAGGAGAATCAAATGTTATAATTAAAAATTAAGGGGACTAAAATCTTGGATTTAGAAATATAGAGAGACCAAAATTACAATTTAACCTTAGTTTTATTTTTGTTCCCATATAAAATTAGTATTGCGCCCATAAGATAATTTTATTTAAATAAATGTAAAATATTATAAGAAATAAAAGAGAATAAATTAGTATTAATTTTACCACTTTACTTTTCAAACTTTTTATACTATTGACAATAAAAAAAAATCATACAATAAGATCAAATGTTTGAGAGCTAGCAAAATTCAATAATACTCTAGCTAATGTATAAGCAACATTTTTGTGCCTCCAAATGAAACTCATCATTGAGTTTGGTATAACTTGTAAAAGAGCCTTACATTTGGACAAAATAATTTGTAAATCAAAATTCTGTCCCACACAATTTGGAAGCTTATCCACTACTGTCTTGCAATCTTACTCCGGGATGACATTTTGATAGAGAAGTAAACCCCAAGCCTCGGCTTCTTTTGGAAGAGGGACTCCATTCATCTTTTGAGTTCTGGCTTTTATGATCATGCCTTGAAAATCCCTAGAGGTGTTCGAGGATCAGTTCGGATCAGTTTTGGGCAAATTTAGGACTCGATTTAATCAAATTTGATCGGTTCGATTTTCAGAAGAAGAAAAAATTCGAAACCCAACCCAACTCGTTCATGAACGGTTCGGTTTGGTTCGAACCAACGGGTTGCCCATTTAAATTTTTTTTCTTAAAACTACTATTTTATATCATGATTCTTTCAAATATCCAATACAATTAACATAATATTATCAAATGTATGAAAGTAATAAAATTGATTCATTTAATACCATGAACATAATGTTCTAAAATAGAATTACAATATAAATTAAAACAAAAGATTCTTGAACAAGATTTACTATAATAGTCTGAATTGAATCACAACTATTTCTCACAAATTAATTTCTTGCAATAAGTTTTGCTATAACCAAATTTGCTGCAACCATATTTGTTGAAACAAACAAATGAACAAAATATTATTCATTAATATTATAAACATTGGTAAACAAAATATAAAAAAAAAGTGAAACAAATAACAATATACATGAAAGTAATACATTAAGAAATTCTACCACTTACAATTTCAACACTTGGAGATCCAACATTAGTAGTATTGAAAGTCAAACCAAAGAACTCAAAAAATTTAAACAGAACTCCGTTAGTCCAAAAATTAATTGATATTTTATTCAAATATAATGTTTTTACTTTTATGATGAAATGACATTATTTCAATCATTAACAAAAAAAGTAATAGCATTATATTGGCCTCGTTGAACATTGATTTTTAAATAACCTTAATGTTAAAAGAACAAAAGAAGAAAAAAAAAACACCATTCGAATTAAACTTTCAAAGAATGTTAAAAGAACAAAAGAAAAATAAAAGACATCATTTAAATCAAACTCTCAAAGAATAAATCAACCAACCAGAGAGAAAAAAAAATTAGGCTCTTACTATTCCTCACTTTGAAACTAATTCTCTCAATCTTTAATCCAAATAGACACATTTTTCCCTCTTAAGATTTTGTTGGAACTATTAGTTAGTTTAGAATTGGAATATATCCAATTGCACAAGGGTCAAAATCTGAGTAATCAAGAGGAACAATATAATCTACTACAACTGTACAAAAAACCAATTTAAATAAAACTTGTATGATAAGTATGAATCAGACATAGATGCAAAGAGATGAAAGGATCCGAGCCCAATAATGTTGTCTCCTTAAGACAATTTGTTCCCTCCAATTGATGCCAAAGGTTGATGAACAATTGTCTCCCAAGATAGAACGGATCAACGCCTGAAGATTGATGGCACTTCAAATCAACAGCCCAAACGAACAAAGACAATGCTTGAGGAACCACAGAGTTATGTGATATGAAAATGCACTAGTGTCTAAGCGAGACTATCAGAAAAGATTAACTATCAAAACTCTATCAGTTTTCTACTTCCTATTTTCTGACTGTCTCTGTGTCTATTTATAGACAACAAACAACCATGGTGAAGAGTTGCCAGTAAACCATCGCGACTCTTGGCGATGAAACATCATAACCGTTGGTTATCGGAGCGGTTGGGAGTAGTTATTTTTCTAACCTTTCCCAAGAGCGGTTAGGAGTAGTTACTATTTTGAATTGTTAACCGCCTCTTATTCATAACCCATGGAGTTTAAACAAAAACTCCAACAATCCCCCACATGAATAAGAGATCAATTCAACATGACTAAATGCATATGAATATGTATGCAAGT
>PYAF01000666.1:816700-836259 GCA_007407185.1 Glycine tomentella | reverse complement strand
CTTTTAGATAATTAATTATTAACTAAATAGGTGACAAGAAACCATGAATTAGAATTTCTAGGAATTTTAATAGAAATTTTGAAAAGAGCTCAATACAGACTAACTTAAGTATCAGAAAACTATAGGAAAATGATGGATATAATCTTTGGAGTTTTCTATTAATTTTGGGATAAATAGACTTCTTTACTAAGATAGTTTAATAATTTTATTAATTGAAATGAAATAGACCAATAAGAAAATAGGATTTGCTATTTCATGAATCCAAAGGAAAATATTGTAGAATTGGCATAAAAGCTAAAGTAGTCTACGGTGAGAAATGAAAAGAATTCATGGCAGCCCTACAATTGAGAGAACACGTGCAAGAGAGCAAAGCCAAGGTGGTGGGGGACAAATTCAAAGAAGAAACGGATTAGCCAATAAGAACTAGCCTAGTGGAAAGTAGTAGGAGACAAAAGGAATCTATCATAAATTCTTAGCTTCTTAGGTAAGATGAAGCCAAGAAAAGCCTTCTCCAAGCAAAAAAAAAAAAAAAACTACCGTGCAATAAAAGGAGGAGGAAGTATTGTGTGGTACAAGCTAGTCCATTAATCAACCAATAAGAAAAAGACATACAAGCTAGTAGCCATCATGACTTATGGATAATTTCTAGTAAAAAAAATCAAGACTTACCTTCCTATATAAAGCAAGGGGACCAAAATTTTTGGGCAGCCAAAGAGGGAAAGAAAGCAATCATGCACTCCATTTGACCAATTTCAAAGCTTTGTCAAAACCAATTCAAGGCAAAAGGAGTAGTAACCGTACTCCACCTCACTTTTCTTTTTAACCCTTGCTATCATTTTCATATCATACCTTTTATCCAAAAGAAAAATCACACTATCAACCTTGATCAAGTCCACGTGAAAACCAAGGAGCTAAGGAACAAGGTTGTTCAATTTTTGAGAAAACCAATCAAGGTATGGGGAAGTCCTTGATAAACCAAGTTTAAATATTAATTTATGTTTGAAGCTAATACTTGTGCTAATGAAGATTTAAGTTGGATTATTTGGAGATGATGGAAGGACTCAAAGAACTCAAGATATATGATATGAATGATTATGAGACTTTAATCTTAATTATTAATGATGAGATAAATAATTTAAACTAACTTTAATAAACAAAATACAAAGAAATTCACAAACTTTTTATGTGATGCTTACAAACTTTTTATGTGATGCTTAATGGTTTAGATTCATTTTGTTTATGAACTATTTTGCTATAAATGACATATATCTTATGTTCTTTAAGTTAGTTTATATTTTATGGTTTTTAAGTTAGTTTATATTTTATGTTCTTTAAGTTAGTTTATTGATCTTGTCATGTTTCTTTAATTTAAATAATTCCTTGAATATTTATTTTGTTGTTAAAACTTGGATAGAATCTCGATGAATTATATTAATAGAGTAGATATAATTTTCTTTTAAGTATTTAACTAAAATCTAGCTTTTTGTTATATGAAAAATGAAAGATTACAAAGAAGAAAAAAAAATTGATTTATGTGGTGGTGACCATGTGGTGTTGTATGGCTTTATGAAGCTTTATTTGATAATTTAAAAAGAGGTGTATGTGTTGTTAAATATGCTTACTTTGTGTGTCTTGAAAGACATTGAATTTTGATGTATATGAGACCAAGTGAAGTGTGATGAATGATGAAATAAATAAGATGAAAAGAAGTATTCATGCATGTTCCATGTTCATATGCCCGACGGGGGTTAATCTGTGAAGTTGTTACCTCATAAGGAGGTTTGTCAGATAGCTAGAGTTGAGAAAGAACGTTCTAGTGTAGTGAGATGGGGGAGAGTGGCCGTGGGGAAATCACCTACCCATGATAATCACATGTAGAGTAGGTGTGAGTCCTATTGCAACACGGACCTATCCTGACTGATCGATCCAACTCGCGAGGTGTTAAGCTATTCTGACGATGGCCATAAGTTGACAAGTTGAAAATCATGCATCATGCATTTCTTACATACATTTATTATGAATTAATTGTCTAATTATTATTTAAATTTTGTTTATCATGACTTACCATGTTTTTCTGTCTGTGGTTGACACCTGTGATGACCCCAATTTTTTGGGCGAGCAGACGAACAGTGATATTTACCATGGATGATGCACAAGAAGATGTGATGAGGAATTTGTGATGATTTCTATTTGGCTATGTATTTTGGACTGTTTATGTATTGGACTGTAAGATGATAACTGTTTATGGACTGTACTAATGGACCGTATGCTATGTGAACTCAAACATCGTAGATGACGCGTAAATTTTCATATTTTTCTGTTTTCTTTCAAAATGTAAAAAGAATTAATTTTAAGCTATTACCTTTTATTTTCGAAAAAAAATTAACAAAGAAAACAAATAATAAAGCGAGGTAAAAGCGGTCGTTACATATAACGACAAGTCTAGACATATACGTCGTAGACATGATACCGTTAGACAACTACTCTCGAATGGAATCATCTCAATAGACTGTGTGAGGTCTAAAGAGAACATAGCGGGTCCATTAACTAAAGGGATTTCTAGAGAGTTAGTTGAAAATTTGTCGAAAGGAATGGGTTTAAGGCCTATCAATTGTTGATCATCGCGGTAACTCTACCTTGATGAGTGGAGATCCCACGAACTAGGTTCAAAGAGACAACTAAGTCATGATCGACTGTTAAACATTGTGGAGTTTTTAAATTCATACTCATTCCTATGACAATACAGTGTATATGAGGGTAAGCATAATGACTTTTAATGGTTTCTTAATCTGATGTGTTCAGATGATGTATGTGGAGGTATATCACAAGAAATTACATATGTGAGTGTGAAGTGAGGGCCGCTTCAATGAGAACTTAAAAAGGCCGATTCTCTACAACACTTGCAGAACCAGGAATGTGTCCACGACCAAAATGGACACAACAATGAGGACGAGCAATACTAGAGAAGCAATTGTGTGTCTCCTATTGTCTCGGTATACACCATAAAGGTCGACGGTTCAAGGCATCACGACCACCGATTGACCTAGTATACCCGATAGGTTTACACTAGAGAGGGTTAAAAGGTAACCCTTACCTATCTCGATGCAATTGTTTCTCGCCGAGGAATCACACTTGCATACATATTCATATGCATTTAGTCATGTTGAATTGATCTCTTATTCATGTGGGGGATTGTTGGAGTTTTTGTTTAAACTCCATGGTTATGAATAAGAGGCGGTTAACAATTCAAAATAATAACTACTCCTAATCGCTCTTGAGAAAGGTTAGAAAAAGTAACTACTCTCAACCGCTCTGATAACCAACGGTTATGATGGTTCATCGCCAAGAGTCGCGATGGTTTACTGACAACTCTTCACCAGGGTTGTTTGTTGTCTATAAATAGACACAGAGACAATCAGAAAATAGGAAGTAGAAAACTAATAGAGTTTTGATAGTTAATCTTTTCTGATAGTCTCGCTTAGACACTAGTGCATTTTCATATCACATAACTCTGTGGTTCCTCAAGCATTAGATTTGTTCGTTTGGGCTGTTGATTTGAAGTGCCATCAATCTTCAGACGTTGATCCGTTCTATCCTGGGAGACAATTGTTCATCAACCTTTGGCATCAATTGGAGGGAACAAATTGTCTTAAGGAGACAACATTGTTGGGCTCAGATCCTTTCATCTCTTTGCATCTGTGTCTGATTCATACTTATCATACAGGTTCTATTTAAATTGGTTTTTTGTACAGTTGTAGTAGATTATATTGTTCCTCTTGACTACTCAGATTCTGACTCTTGTGCAATTGGATATATTTCAATTCTAAATTAACTAATAGTTCAAACAGATTTTACCAAAGATTACCTTAATTCTAAAGCAAACAAGAAAAATAAAACAATAAATCAAATACAACAACAAAAATTTGAGTCAACACTCAACAATGAAGGTTATTTCTCATCAAAATCCCAATGAATACAAACCAAAATAATCACGAGAAGTTAAAGAGCTTCGGAAAAGAAAAAGAAAGCGCAGAGGAAAACCTGATGCTTGATCGATTTGATGAGATGAGATGAGAGAGAACAGAGAAGGAGCTGGTGTAGAACTACAGAGAATGAGATGAGATGAGAGAGAACAGAAGCGGAAGCGCAGAGAAGGAAATGAGATGAGAGAACACATAAGCGCAAAAGAAAAAGAAATCTAAACTCGTGACATTTAGAGTATCACACCTTCATAACAAAGATGAGATGAGATGATTATAGGCGGACCCTTCATTCGGCCCAGACATTTACAGTACCACATCTTTTTTATTGTCAAAATATTTTGTTTTAAAATTTTAATATATATATATTTATATAAATAATAAAAATTATATTTTATTATGGGTTCATGGATCGGGTCAACAGGTCAACGGATTTATAAATCTAAACCTATGACCCAACCCGTACATGAATGATTTTGATCGGTTCGGTTCGGTTTGGTTCGATTTGGTTTTGACCCAAATACATAAATGACCTAACTTAAACTGTTCGAATCGGCTCGAATCAATTCGAATTCTCGGACGACTCATACCGTAAACATCCCTAACTATCTCGAATGCATAGGCCAATCCCAAAACATTGTTGATTGGTGAAAATTTCCGCATCAATATTCATTTTAAGCACTCCTTGTGTTGGCGCCTTCCATTGCTGATCATGTTGAGATTCTGTTGCGCGGGTGGAGTGTACAACATCATTTCTTGCTTGTTTCCATTCTTCAAAGAATTGGAAAGAAGAAGAAATAGAGATACTGAAAGGAAGTTCAACATCGTCCCATGTTCTTTTGTTAATTCTTGTCCAGATAGTCCATAGAATAATAGCCATTATCTCCTGCTCTTGCTGTAACGAGTTGAGCAAATCAAATTGCAGCTCTTTTAAGCTTTCAGCTTCTTCTACCTTGTTGTGAATGGTGTTCCAGAAACCCACAGCCTTTCAAATTTCGTGAGCCTGTTTACAACCAAAGAACAGATGCCAATCATTTTCTAAACCTGTATCACATAAAGAGCAATGATTAGGACATAAAATTCCCCTTGTTTGCAACCGGCATCTTGTTGGCAAACACTCTCGAAGAAACCTCCATAGAAAATGATTTTTGGAGGAATATATGCAACCTCCAAATCTGCATCCAACTCCCTTCTGCCTTAAGATTGTCATTCTGAACAATGGAAGTCATAATACAATGGTATGTTGTCCTCACAATGTAAAGACCAGTAGGGAAATATTTCCAAAGTTGATCAGCACATGCAGTATTTAGCAAAGGAATAGATTGAATTTTCAGGACCTCCTCATTATTGAAAAATTGATCAAGAATAATTTGCCTTCATGAATTTGTCTCGTGATCAATAATAGAGTTAACAGTTAAGTGATCCAAACCTGGGGGGCAAAGACAAGATATATGGATTTTGTTGTGCTATTGGCCATGGTTTTGACCAAATGTTGATGCTACTTCCATTACCAATACGCCATCTTCTGCCTTCATTCATTACTACCTGTGAATTATGGATACTACGCCAAATATAACTTGAACTGTACCCCACTTGAGGGTCCAAAAAATTAGTATTTAAAAAATATTTAGCTTTTAAGACTTTTGAAACAATAGTATCTTGGTTAGTTAAAAAACTTCAACCTTACTTTCCTAGTATGGTCAAGTTGAAAGCATATGAAGATACCTAAATTTCATTCCTCCATCCTCCTTAACAGTCATTTTTTTCCAATTCAACCAATTTATGCCAGGAGCTGCTCCCTTTTCTGAATTTCACCGGAAAGACTTCATCAGTTTTCAAGTTAGTTTTCTAATGTTGATGGTAAAACAAAAACACTCATATAATAAATAAGAATTGACTGTCCAACAAATTTGACGAATCATATAATATTTTTAAAATATAAAAATGTGTAGAAAATAATTATAATTTGTAAAAACATTAAGTATTTAGTAAAAACTTACAATAATTTTCTTTTATGAAAACATTATAAATTATCTCTTTGTTCTCAATAAAGAAAATTTTTGGATCAATCATTATATTCACACCTACAAACTTTACCATAATAATCAAAATTTGATTGGCAAAATTAATGAATTTTGTTAAATGTAATCCAAAAATAACTAATCAAATAAAAAAATATTATCTCTGTTAAAATAATTTAATGATCTTATTGTGAGTAATTTAATAATCTTATTGTGAGTGTTCAAAGTACATCTATAATCGAACTGTTTATTCTTTGGACACAAATGTGTGTCACATTTAAACTTTTTTTCCTTGAAAAAAGAACATACTTTTTTTAATTTCTCTTATTAAATTACAATATTGTCACATTGATTCAAAAATTTGATTTTAATTATAATTTTGTACCTGATTTATTAGATGAAATAAATCTTAATTAATTCAAAGTTTTGTCAGAAAATAAATAAAATTAGATAAAAAAGAATTATTTTTGTTAAAAATTAAACTTAAATATTATTCAAATGATCTTAATTTCAATATATTAATCAATTATATTCAAACATTTAGTTGAATTTAAATGTTAATCTACACAATCTCATAGATTACTTGCGATATATTTTGTGGTGCATGAGCCATTGGTAATATTCATGTGCAAGGTTTACACGTATTCACTAATCCTGCAAACATTGATTCTGGTGATGACAAGTCTCAAACAATTTCCATCAGAAAAAGACATAAAAACCCTAGAGGAACCAAAAAGTGTGAGGGCAAAAATGTCACAATAGCAGGCCATATATAATAATAATAATAATAATAATACGAACTATAATTTTTGTTGATAAATTAAGCAAGCAAGGTGGTGATGGACGGAACTAATAGCGGTGATAACGTGAGTGCGGGTGCAGAGCAGAGTAGGATGAGGATGAAGGTGATGGTGGCTATAGATGAGAGTGAAGGGAGCTTCTATGCTCTTAAGTGGGCCCTTGATAACCTCTTCACCACCATGGCCACTGTGGGAGAAGCATCATCACCTGAAAATGATGGCATGGTGTTCTTGGTTCATGTTGAGCCCAAAGTTCACAACTATGTGTATCCCATCGGACCCGGTGGAGCAGGTTAATATCTTTTTATTAGTATATTCTTTTGTTATTAAGTTTAATTTATAAATTAATCACGAGACAATAACATGAATCTTGAGTTTATTATATTACTCTTGAGTTGGATTGAAGGCAGAATCAAATTTATTTCTTTTTGACTTGATAAAAGAGTTGTTTTATCGTTTATAATAATTTTATTTGACTCAAATAAAATTATTTTTAATAGAGGATATCTTTAGTCTAAAAAAAATATTCCTTTTGTTTGTTCGCTCAAAAAATGTAAAAGTTGCAAAAAAAATTATTAAATTTTATTTGAAGATATGCTATATAGTAGAAAGATTTGCATAACTCGGTTTAATATTTATAATTTCAATATGTGTTTACCTTATGAATATATTTTGCTTCTGTGTATTTTGTGGTACGTACAAATAAGATTCTTATATACTTAATTCCCTTCAACAGCCTTTTATCCTACACCTGTAGTGGTGGATTCGGTGAAGAAAGCACAACAAGAACGATCAGCAACTATTCTCTCACGGGCATTGAAAATCTGCCATGATAAGCTGGTAACAATATATGCATGTCTTCTTTCGCTACATCAAAAGTCACTTTTTCAGCAATTATTGTATCTTTCAGTAACAATATATACAATTTATTATATCTCTAAAATATTTACTAGCAATTAGATTATGATTATCGTAATTGGTTGATAAAAATATTACCTGCAATTATAGTGATTTAAAAAGAGAAAAGAACCTCTTTTATCACCAAAGTAAAAGGAAAAAAAAAACTATTTTAGAAGATCCTGCACTCATTATATCCATAGAACAAAGGCTATGCTTGAATTACACTTTGCAAACTTAAGTTTGAATAAAATTCATTTTGCAAACTCAATTTGCAAAAGCAACTCTCGTCTACCTTCTCTTTCAAACTCAGTTTCAAAGGAAAATTATAATAAAACTTAGTTTAAAATCTGACTCACCTGACAATCAAATAAGACGTTTTTTAATTTTGCTTTTTAGACATACTTTTAGTTTTAGGCCTCCAAACTGAAAATCATAAAGTCACGCAATCCAAGAACCGTTTATACACGAAAATGGATTTGGAACAAATTTAATTATATTTTAAAAAAATTAAATACATTACATTTTTATCTATTTAAAAAAAATGCGAAGTTGTATTCACTAATTTGTGTAATATGATAGATTATAATACAGATTTTGATGAAAGTGTATGTTTTCTTAAATTGGATAGGTTCAATTGAAGGGAGATTGGTACATACAAACCCATTTATCTCTCTCCACTAGAGTTCTATTTACTATTCACTGCTAGATTGAAGAGATAGATAAACAAACACGATACTTTTTGTGGATCTCATCATGGTGGGGCTCACAAAAGTCTTGTATCTTTTTCTTTTCTAGTGGATTGGTCCAGTAACCGGATAGGATACTATCAATTTTGGTATTTTTGAAGGAGAGTACAGGGAAATGATTTAGCGAATCAAATATGATGCCCCAATGAAAATGCAGGTGAAAGCAGAGAGTATCATTCTTCATGGAGACGCAAGGGAAATGATTTGTGAAGCCGCAGAGCAAATGCAAATTAATCTCCTAGTCTTGGGTAGCCGTGGCCTTGGCATGCTCAAAAGGTTAGTGTTATCATGATTCTACTCAACTTGCACATAACTTACTTTGGCTATTTATATTATTATATACTTCTCTTTTCATTCTTTCAAGTATAAGAATAAGCTGTTCATCTGAAAGGTAAAATAAGTCGATGAGAAAAAATATATATTTAATTTTACATGACTAGCATAATAAATGATGAATGCATTTCAATATTCACAAGTTAATTATTTTTTAAAGGATTGAAATGAGTTACTTTTAGTTTTACTTAGATTTACTCACCTAGATTTAACTTTCTTATAATATAATAAAAAAGGTTATTATTTAAGTTTAATTTGATCTCATTATTTTAATTGTGTAATTCTTATTTATCTATTAACTTGATGTTCAAATATTTAATGGAAATGTTTGACATAGAAATGCAGTAGACTGTCTAGTCAATATAGAAATTTAAACATTGGATGTGAACTTAAAAGATGAACAATAAATTACACAACTCAAAAAAAATAGAATGACTAAATTCGAGATATGACTAGAGTAATAAGAATAAAAGTACAGTTTAAATCTATTATTTATTTTGGTTTCATTTGGTGGCAGGACATTTCTTGGAAGTGTAAGCGACTATTGTGCACATCATGCAAAAACATCGATCCTTATTGTGAAACCACCATCAGAGCATAGTAAAAAGCACTAACCTCAGTTTTTCTGCTTATGTTTTAAGTACGCATCATCTATAATAAAGTGCTGGATTTATGAACTTTAACGTTTTTTTATCTCTAAGGAAGATTTATTTATAAGCTCAAAAAAGGTTAGTTTGATGCTTATTTGCACTTTTTGTAATGATCAATGATAATATTTATAATTAATTTTAAGAGTTTGAATTTTAAACAAATTACGAATGACTTGTGTTATTAGAAGCTATTAAAAATGTTGATCACTTTTAAAGGAATTAACTCAAATCTAGTGAAATATGCATGAGGCTGATGGTCATCTTTGTTTGCCTTTCTTGATGGCTGATGGTGAGTTAATTTTCTGTTAATAACGCAAGTCAATTCCCAACTAAGAAAGTGATCAAAAAGGTTGATTTTTTTTACCAAGATCAAAAAGGTCGATGGTAAATTAATTATTGAAAATTATTAACAATGTGTCAAAGAGGTCTAGTTCAGTCGATTTAACTTAAGTTAATTGAAATTGATAAAATGAACTTAATAATAAATCATAAATGAGATAATCATAAATGAGATAGAAAGTGAAAAGGAAAGAGAAAGAAAAAAGTGATAATAAGAAATTATTAATTAATATTGTATTTCAATGAAAAAAAAAATTATCATCTTGTTTAAAAGAATTATTTGCCTTTTGATGTAGATGAAAAATACAGTAAGAAGTACGAACATTGACAAACTATTACGAACATTGACAAACTATTAATTAATTCATGTTAATTGAGATATACCATAGTGGACCTTACATATAAAAATTTTCATATTATATATTTGATTTTAAATTACTTCGAGAGTCCTCAAATTTCATTACAGCTATCACGAGAACACTTCAATAGATAATAAATGACGATTATTTTTCTCTAAATTTTATTAAAATTGAATAAGATAAAATTCTAGGGAAAGAAGTAATTAGACTAGAAATTAATATCTCCATTTTTGCATAATTGCACATTCATTTTCCGCTGGTAAATATTAGAAAATATTTAACGGAAAAACTATTCGATGTTATAAACCATACTGAATCTTTAAAATATGTATTGAAACAAACAAAAAATAAAAATTTAGAAAATAAAATACATTATTAATTAAAAAGGTTTGAGTTTAAGAGATTTTAAAAATTAAAAATGAGAAATATCATTTTTTAAATGAGAATATATTAAAAGACTAGGTCAATATAAAAAAAAACTCTTTAATTTAATATATATATATATACTATTAATAAGGAAAATATTTTCTTTTGGTGTCTACAAATTTTAGATAATTTTACTATTTTTTAGTTTTTAAACTTCTAATGCTTCTTTAATAATTACCTATTATTTCTATGCTGTTAGTTATTTTTAATTAGTTTTATTTTTTAACTTCTAAATCCTTTCTTTATTTCTTTTTCTTTACTTTTATTTTTATACTAGGGAAGTGCCTCTCTCCCCCTAAAATATATAATATAAGTGTATTTACATGTAACTAATTTAAGTATAAATTAGATCCTTTTTCTGGAGTGTTCAATGAGTGCCCTGCTGAGTGCTTCTTCTCTTCTTTTAGCCGATGCTTTAGGCACTTTATTTGTTAGATCCTTTTAGTTTCTTTTTGCTGTTGTTTTTTTCCCCTGATAAAAAAAAGTATAAATAACTGAAATACATGTACAAAGAAAGGTTTTTAACTTCAAAATTGAAAATAATTAATTTGTGAACAAAATAATTAATAGCTATGGATTACAATAAATAAATAAATAAATTTTAGTATTGAGAAATTAAAACATTTAATTTGAGAAGGAAGAACCCCCGACGGCTAGGCATTTTGTCCTCCCCCCTACCGGTGCATCAATCCAGCGAGCCATTTCTCTCTTTTTTTTTCGTTATGGTAATGCAATGCAAGAGGTTTTAAAAATACTAACAAATGTATTTCAACCTTTAAGTGGCATGTTGCAAACAAAATATTATCCAACTCTTCAAGCATAAAAACAGTTTTAATTGTTCTAAAAAAAACTGTTTAAATTAAATAAGATGAATTCAAAGCAGGAAGGTCTCATTAGTAAGGTCAATTGAATTCATTTAGCAATTCCAAATTCAAAAATCAAAATCATGAAATCAGTGTAATTTAGGTTACATGAATATTTTTCCCTGCATTTATTGATTTCAACTATATTTAGGTTAGTAGAAAATAGATGATAAGCATGCCTAATTCCATGCTGACATGTTAGAACTGTATTTTGTCTTGTGCAACAGAGTCAATTATCAACACTTGACAAACTGCTCTTAGAAATTAGATTATTGTATATTAACATGATCAAGTTGAAGAAAAATCATTGCTGAACCACACGATTAGATTCTACATCGAAATTGCCCTTAGTAGTACATGCTATCATTCACAATAATCTTGAAGTGGTAGTAGGGTCAAAGATTTACCCCAACTTTCAAATATCAGAAAAGACAAATTTAATCGGCCAATTTGAAACTCATTTCCTCGTAATAATCAAATACTACCCAAAACTGTGCCTATTACTAGAAATTGATACAACTAGACAATATCTCCAACCACCAATGTCAAAATCACACTTGTTGGCTGTTGCCTAGAGGCTAATATTAATTCCACACAAATGTTTACTTCAACGTCCTCTTAGTGGCAGACATGATCACATCCAATCACTCCAACATCAATCAAATCCGCAACTGCAGCTTCATACACCTACATCATAGACCTGCTTCCAACTATCATTTTCAAATTGGAAAATCCAGAATCGACCACCACTTTATTATAGACATACTTTGCTATGCACATTGCTTAGAGCATATATAAGATGGAATTTAGTGTGTGAGCAGCTATAGGGAGAAATATATCAAACTTTTTTGCATAAAATGTGTTTTAGGTTACTCAAGAATGGATCAAAATTTGTTTTAGTTCCTGCATTTAAAAAATGGTTGGTTTTGGTTATAATATTTTCTAAAATGTGGTGTATTTCGTTTCTAGTCAAGTCAAAAATGAAACATAACGTCAGACAAAATCTACCATATTTCAGAAGTACACTATTCAAAATCACTGTTTTAAAAGAGTTATAAAATTGATTTAGTAATAGGAAGGCCGTGTTTAAGGTTTAAAGGGAGGAGGGGAGGAGACAGGCAGTGGGTTAAACATTTTTTTAAAATATAGAAACTAAATTAACTTTTACCAAATCTTGAGAGTTATAAAACACATTTTTTCCTAAACTTTACAGATATCTAATTAGAGACATCAAAGGGAAGGAAACCAAAGAAAAAGTACCTATTTTTTCCACCCTCCTAGTCTCGTTCCAGGGTCATAGTTTGAGAACAGCCGAAACTCATTTCCAAGTTTGCTGGAGTGCTGGGGCCTAAAACCACAAGGATGCAAACCCAAGATCTCTGCTGCTCTTTCTTTCTGCACTTCACCTACATGTAATTGTAATACAACTGTTAGAACACCCAATCTAGGATACAGTTTTATTTCTTAGCAATTCTTTAAACTGATTATCTCATCATAAACATTTCTATTGAGAGTAAATTATTATTTTCAGAGCAGTGACACAAAACATAGCAGGATAAAATTCATTGATACCTGTGAGTAGAAGCAAAAATGACTCTCCAGGTTGTACGAGCAGATGAATTGTTTCAGCAACTTTCTCCAAGCACTCTTTGCTCTACTACCAAAGTAATTAGGTTAAAAAGATCATCAGCCATGTTACTTTGTTTTAAATTGGAAATAATTTATATTGTTAGTCTCATAGTCTCACACTTAATGTCTTTTCTATCTCCCCTTAAAAAGGGAATCTCCCCTTAAAAAGGGAAAAACATTCATCGCAAATTGAATAACAAAGACTCATCAATTACACACTCCTGTTAGTAAAAAGTTTATTTCAT
Source organism: Glycine tomentella (assembly GCA_007407185.1). Classification (NCBI taxonomy): domain Eukaryota; kingdom Viridiplantae; phylum Streptophyta; class Magnoliopsida; order Fabales; family Fabaceae; genus Glycine; species Glycine tomentella. The sequence continues at coordinate 822,968 of PYAF01000666.1, read as the reverse complement.
AAACATTCATGGTAAAATTCATTGCATAAGCTTCCATATGATAAGAGCTTACCAAATAAGCGTGATTAAGCTGTTTACACAAGCACACCCTTTATGCATTAAATCTAACTTGTTTGCTTTAGATTAAAAAAGAAGGAAAAAGGTTTGTCGCGCCTCAAATAAAACTGGCTTGTTCTTTTACACTTGCATCGTGGGTGTGTACTCATTCTGGGTGTGTACTCATTCTGGTAATAAATGTTAGAGTAGTATAGTGCATATAATATAATAGTTCCACATCTTGTATATGATAGATTTAGTTTTTGTACTTATTGACATAAATATATTCCTTGTATGCTCATATTATACACACAATTATTCACACACATTTATTCAATTTCAAGTTGGTATTAGAGCCTAGTTGAGGGATCGTGCTTCGCCAGGGACCAATTGTCCCCGGTGGACCCCTTTGCTTGTTCTCCGTTTGTCTCTGTCACCATCACCGGATACACTATTCACGTTGTCAGAGTCATTGTTCACTCCGCCGGAAACACTGTTCACGTTGTCGGAGTAACTATTCACGTTGCCGGACACATTGTTCACGCTGCCGTAAGCATTGCTATCCGTTTGATTCTGCCACATCATCAAATACACTACTCACGTTGCTGGAGTCACTGTTCACTCCCGTCGGAAAACACTGTTCACACCAACCGAGACAATGTTCACATTGCCGAAAATTTTTGTTCATACTATCGGAAGCATTGTTCTTCATTGTTCCTACCACCATCACCAGATATATTCTTCACATCACCGGAGTCACTGTTCACTCCGCCGGAAAACATTGTTCACTCAACTGAGACACTATTCACTCCGCCGGAAAACATTGTTCAAGCCGAAAATATTGTTCGTACTACCGGAAGCACTGTTCTCCGTTTGTCTCCCTTGTTCTAGCTACCTATATCCACATTCTAGTGAACCTTTATACTCGACTTACCTTTTCTAGCTATCATTTTTCATTTGCTTTTGCTTTCCAGTGACACTTTCCGCTGTGAATCACCACTTCCACCGCTCTAGTGACACCATCGCCTGACTCATCTTCCGCTGATCTCATTTGCACTGGCCCTTGCCCTTGTCTTTGTCCTAATTGCACTGGCCCTTGTCTTTGTCCCAATTGCACTGGCCCTTGTCTTTGTCCCAATTGCATTTACCCTTATTTATGTCTAAGATGCACTAACCCTTGTCTTTGTTACAGATATACTGGTCTTGTTTATGTCCCAGATAATTTATAGAGAAGCCACTGTCAGATATTTGTCTTAGAGGTCCTCGGGTTGAATATATTTGTAACAAACTGAGTGCTCACAATATATATACATCAACTTGAGGGGAAGTGTTAGAATAATACAGTGCATATAATACAATAGTCTCACATCTTGTATATGATAGATTAATTTCTGTACTTATTGATATAAATATATTCTCTGTGTGCTCATATTATACACACAATTATTCACACACATTTATTCAATTTCAAGTATAAATAATTACAATTATTCCTACAAAATAGTGAGTGATGCAGAAATAGAGAAAACATGTGACTCATCGCCAGAAGCTGTGAGGATGCACGAAACAAGCTTTAAATTAGTTCACATTGAGATATAGGAACCAATGTTGTCAAACTCGAGGATCGGAAGGGGGGTAAAATAGAAAATGCATAAAACAATTAAAGGGGTGCAGAAAGTAACATTCTGTTTCTGGCCCATATTAGGAAAAAAAATGAGCAAGAGGAGTATTAAAAGCGAAAGAGGGATACAGGAAGAAAATTGGCCCATGTAAACCTAATTCTAGCGCCTCACTCACTTCTCTCACTCACTTCTTCCGCTGTTCCGCATCGTGCGTGCTTCCAGCACCTTACTCATCTTCTCTCACTCACTTCTTCCGCATCGGGCGTGCTCCTGCTCCTTCTTCTTCTTCCTTTTTTTTTTCTTTTCTCTTAATGGAATCATGGAACACCGACGAGGAGCGGAGATGACCACCAACGAGCAGCTGTGATGACCAGCGGCGGCGGCGGCGGCGGCGACGACGACCAGCGGCGATGAGGCAGAGGACAGCGTCTGAGTTCCAAGTAGCGATGAGGGATCGAAACGGATCGACAATCCGTCCGATTCGCTTTCAAACGCGCAATCCGGGAGCGATCCTCCCTCCGCGTTTGCTCGAACTCCCCTCTGAAGATCGCTGGATCGTACGAGTTTACGATTTTCCTCGCGATTTTGACAACACTGATAGGAACCCTCCGTCTCCATGAAACATGCAATTCAACTTCTTGAAAAGAGATGTTCCGTATAATTTTGTATAAAGCAAAACAAAATATAAGGTTCATATTGATTATTGATTACAATCAAACCTACGAGACTGAACAATATCAGCTTCGTATCACAGTCAAGTCATTACTTTTAATCAGAAGATGTAAAAAAATGTGCACAAGGGAGGGAGTAATTACTTAAGTCCAACACTATGATTTGTTATAAATAAATCTTAGAAGACTTGGAACTTACTCTTCTAAAATTAGAACAAGAAAAGGGTAGTGGTATTGGACATTGGTGCACTCCTAATTAAACATACGCCCCTTTTATAATCTGTGCACAGACTGCGCACAAGATAGCATCTGAGTTTTAACTGAATTAAGTTATACAGTATTACAGTTTAAATTTTCTTTTTTTACAAGTTGCACACTAGAGGTGTAGAAATCATTTTTCACAAGAAAAAAGACATGTTAATCAATTAATCCTCCGCCACTCATATCATTTATACTTTTCTGTGAAGTGCAAAAACAATTGACAGAAATGGAATCAAAAAGTTACTGATGACACCGATTTACAGAGTAAAATATCAGCAATTAATTCTCACCAAGTAAGGAGGATCAGCAACTACAACTTTGCAGGAATGCTTCAATTCTGATGGAATATCCTCAGGGTGATTGTAGTCATAAAATGTGTACTCACTTCCATATTGCCCAAAACGTTTGTCATACTCCAGAAGTTGCACAGACACATTAGGATCCATTTTCTGAATATTGAAGGAAAAAGAGAATGTTACTAATACTGTAATACAGCCAAAGCAAATAGAAAGGATTTTAATATTCACACACTGTCACAATAAAGACTTTTACGTTGTCAACTAATTTGAAATTAGAAATCGCCCTAAATAAGATTTTTAAAACAAAAAGTCAAAAATCTTAGCATACTTGACAATTTATGATTGGATGATAGTATAAAATTTTATATATTACAAGTGTACTCTAATTGAATTTATTAATTACTATTGCTAAGAGTGACTCCCTTTCTCAAATGAGTTTAATTTTCAATTTTCATACAGTTAGTGTAAGAAAATTACTTTGTCAACTAATCAAAGATCATCTCAAATATGATTTTTAAAGTATGACTCCCTTTCTCAAATGAGTTTAATTATAGAAGCCAACAAACATATCATACATGTCAATATGTGATTCAACCCATTCTAATTAAAAGAATTTCATATATAAGACTTTGAAATTGTAAATATCTTTTACATTAAGCCAATGCTCAACACTCCAATTTAACAAATATATACGGGATAACAACAAACTCATACATAATCCAAGCTATAAAGACTGCTTAATAACTTTTCAACTACCTTGTAAAATTTCTTACCAAAATTATGAACGGTAATCTCAATCGTTCTCACTTGAACCAAAAGTAAAAGTATAAAGAATTTTTTTTATACTATCATCCAATCAGAAACCTTCATGGATTGGAAGTTTGTTAATTTTTACAATATATTTTTTTTGTCATTTAATGCAGAATATCCACAAGGCTAAACTCGAGACCTTACTTATGACCGAGTTCAGTACCAACGACTTGTTGGTTTTTACAATATCTATTTAAAAGTGATACAAGCATAATTTTTAATTGATTGACACAGAATATATATACTTAAAAGACAAATAAACAAATAAAAACTTAAATTACGATGGCAGAGGGAAAGGAACGAACCTTGAGATAAGCATAGAGGGTAGGGCAAGCGATGCAGGCGACGCGAGCGCGGATGCCGCCGCCGCAGAGGGCGAGAACTTCTTCGGCGACGGTTGTGGCGGTTTCGGGACTGTACCAGAACTGGCTCAGCCTCCAATCCTCAGACACCAGAGAAACCTCGGATTCTCCGCCGGCGTCGGAGCCGCGTTGCTGCTCGGCGAGGAATTCTTTGAGGGCGGCGAGGGTTTGGGAGCTCAGAGCCGGTTCGTCGTCGTCAGACGGCGCAGAGGACTCACTGAGTCTGGTCACCGAGTTAGGGTTCAGTTCGAGTTGGTCCTCCATTTGTGTAGTAATCTCGTGTGGGGAAGAGTAGAAGTTGGTAGGGAAAAGAAAACACACTGATAGAAGCGGTGTTGCTTGGACACTAGTTGCTCCAATTGAAATAAACTTTCGGGTTCGAGTTCAACTTATCGGATCCAAACCAAACCCTTATGATTTTTATCAAATTTAAAATTTAATTCATTTAAATTTGATCGGTTTAATTTTTAGATTTTTTTTTTTAAACTCAACCCAACTTATTCATGAACGATTTTGTTCGGTTCAAGCCAACTGATTACCCATTTAAATTTTATCTTTTTTTCTTAGAACTACTATTTTATATTATGATTTATCCAAATATTCAATACAATTAACACAATAAGATAAATAGTCATTTTCATCCCTGAATGTATATAGACCTGACAAATTCGTCCCTGAAGGATGGAAATTCAAATTTTAGCGTCCATTTTGTTTAGTGGGTTTTGAAAATCCTTATTTGTTAGAATCAGTCATGTTTGAAAGAGAAGTTGACACTTAACAAAGTCAGATATGCGCTTAATTGGTTGTTGTCCTTTAAGTTGGTAAGACCATTTTTTAAAAGAAACTTTCTCAATTACAGGTTAGAACAAAATTAAGTGTGTTGGTGTTAAATTACATGCTAGAATAAAATCAAGTGTGTTAGTCCAATGGAAAAATTAAATTATATTTTACATGTTAGAACAAAAAAAAGAAAAATGAAGATTAAATTATATTTTATCCTTAAATGAAACAAAAATTGGGGTCTAACAAATCAGTCCAATGGAAACTTATTGACATTTTGATCCAATGGAAACTTACTAACATTTTTGTCCAATTTATTTAGTAGTCATTTTGGCAATCATTTTTGTGATATTTTCGTTCCTCTGTGTCATGTAAGCTCTTTCATTAACAGTAACGAATGAATGGATTTTTCGCATTTTTTTCACTTTCGGAGACTAAAATTTGAATTTCTATCTTTCGGTGACGAATTTTTAGTACTCTACATATTCATGGATGAAAATGACTATTTATCCTAGCACAATATTATCAAAGGTCTGAAAGTAGTAAAATTAATTCATTTAATATCATCAACATAATATTCTAAAATAAACTAATACAAATTAGAGCAAAATATTCTTCAACGATATTTACTATAATAGTCTAAATCACAACTATTTCTTACAAACTAATTTCTTGCAATAAGTTTTGGTGCAACCAGATTTGTTGAAACAAATGAATAAAATATGATTCATTAATATTATAAACATTTGAAGTTTTAACACTTGGAGTTCCAATACTAACAGTATTTAAAGCCAAACAAAACAACTCTAAAATTTTTTATCGGTTCAGTTCGATTTTGATCGGATTTATAGATCTAAATTCGTGACTCAACCCATATATGAATGGTTTTGATCGGTTCGGTTCAATTTTGACTCAAATACATAAATGATTCAACTCAAACTGTTCAGATCTATTTGGGTCAATTCGGGTTCACAAGTGATCCACACCTGTGAACACCCCTAACTGCTATAATGCTACTTATCCATGAAAAATATTCTCTGGATATTTTTTAAATAAAATCTAGATTCATGTGATTATGTGAATCTACAAAGAAACTTCACTTGAACTTTTTATCCATGAAAAATATTCTATCGATATTTTTTAAATAAAATTTAGATTCATGTGATTATGTGAATCTATATTCTACAAATAAACTTCGCATGAATTTTTTAGAGTTATTGGATTTTAATTTTAATTTCATAATAATTATTGATCTAATTCAGTTATGTAATTTTTACTTTAATATTTTTGGGTTATGATGTTAAAATTCTAATTTCACAATAATTATTGATATGATATAATGTGATTTGATATTAATGGAGAATTATTAATTTTAAAAATTTAATATTTTATATTTTTTGTAAAATATAATTATGATTCAATATTTT
>PYAF01000666.1:784644-816600 GCA_007407185.1 Glycine tomentella | reverse complement strand
ATTTTAAAAATTTAATATTTTATATTTTTTGTAAAATATAATTATGATTCAATATTTTTTATTTGTTATTATTATTTTTGTTATTATTATATTTTGTATATTTAGTAAACAAAAATAGAGAAAACTAATAAAATAGTAGATAATATAACTACTGAGAGTAGTATTTGTTCTCACGTTTTTTATTAGTATTGCTTGACTACTTGCTCACATAATAATAATAATAAATGAAAGTATTTTATGATTTTAATGATGATAATACTAATGATAATAATATATAATTTTAATTATACTAAATCAAAGTGTTTTATTTATTATGCGGTGAGTTAATAAATTCAAATCTTTAATATTATCACATAACGAAAATTAATATCTTTAAAATCATTAAAAATATTATTTTAAAATAATTAAAAATTGTATCTATTTAATGAAAATTACACTATTTCAATAAATTTAAAATGAATTTTAATTTTGATAATAAATACATATAAAAATTACTACAGAATAACATTATATAAAAAATAAATAGTAAATTTTAATACTAGACTTGAAATAGACTTGATAATGACACATAGATGTTTGATTATGTTTTTTTTTTCCGTTACTTCATATTGATTGGTCGGCTTGTTTAAACTTATTTATTGAATTAAATGCTTATTTTATTAAAATAAGCATTATACTAGATACATATTCAGATAAGACAATAAGGCACTTGTACAGACATCTAATGCACAGCATGCCTATAAAGTTGAATACCCTTTCGGCTGAAGGGTTCACATATTCTGTACAACATGTTTTGGTCTTCAACATATACAAGCACCGAGTACCATTTGGCAATGATTATAGTTAATAAACTTGCTTAAAGATAATTACCTAGTCAAAAACATCTAAACAAGGTTAAGAGGCATATTACCTAAATGGAAATCAGAACATGCAGGTCTAGAGACCCAAGGTTCAATAAGGTCAGTATATAAAGGGAAGAATCCCCCAGGTAAGTAAAGACCATTGTTCATTTGCATATTCCTTTGACATCATTTGTAGCTCTGGATCGACCCTTTACTTGAGCGTCAAAATGCCTTTTGCATGTACCCCTTTCTCTTGCTTTGGACTCATAGGCATTAAAGATACGAACAAGTTTACATGTTTAAGAACTATTTAGCATAATAAGTAACCCTTCGGCGGAAGAGATAGTATTCGGTCTATCTGTTACAAGAACATTTTGGTGTCCACTGTGGGGCCAAGTAAGTTATATCTCGACCTCAAGAGACTATATCAATAACTAGAACTGGAACGAATACAACAACAATGGAGCAACCAGCAGATCATCAAAATGAGGGGATTTATGTAGAAGACCAGACTGACTTGTCTTTGATCATGCGAAGATTACAAGCTTTTGGTCTCAAAAGTGCCTCGTCATCAAGCCAAAGAAGTCATCGCCCTTCGGCGCGAAAACGCGCATCTACAAGAATGTCACAGGTCATGACAACCTGAGGTACGTTAATCCACCTAAATGAGGACAAGTTGAGTCAACAGCTTTCAGTCTACCATAGCTACTAATTTAAGTGTACATCAAGACAATATCCTCATCATTGCTTAATACTTTGGAGAGACAGTTGCTACAATTCAAGAACGCCTTTATGCTCGACATCATAGAAACAACTCTTCCTTTGAATTGGAAAAACTTGACCATTGAGAAATATGATGGTACTGCAAACCCAGATGAACACCTTGACGTATACATCACCCAGGTAAGTTTTCTCACCATGGACAATGCAATCTTCTGTCAGGTATTCGCAACGTCACTGAAGAAACAGGCCCTACATTGGTTCACGCGTCTACCCCCTAACTCTGTGGATTTGTTTGATACCTTGGCAATCTATTTCAGGACATAGTTCGCCACTAGCTGACTTCACCACTTAACATTTGTAGCTCTTGAAGGGAAAAGAAGGAACCATTACAAACCTCCATTAAGATTTTCGGAAAGGTTGCATTGAATATCCAAAACCTGGACCCCGCAGTGATCATGGACCATTTGATAACTGCGTTAAGACCAAGAGCTTTTGTGAATAGCCTTTGCAAAAAAAGTCGTATCTGATATGGATGAATTTCGAAGAAGAGCGACCAAGTACATGCAAATGGAGGAATTGGCCAAGTATAGGAATCAGGTACGAGCAGATACGATTTCGGCCAAAAAAGATAATGATAAGCCTAGCTTCAACAAAGCGCGAACCGATAGGAGGAGGAATCAACCACCCCAAGAACCCTGTTATGCTCATTACACACCCCTCACTACCAATAGATCGCATATCATGGATCAGGCGTTGGTGGTAGACATTTTGGCCATGCCAAAAAGGGCTAACACTCCACCCAAGGCCAACTACTCAAAACATTGATGGTACCACCATAATCACAGTCACTCGACAGAGGAATGCAGTGTTTTAAAAGTCAAGATAGAAGACTTCATTAAGCTTGGTCATCTAAAAGAGTTCGTCCACAAACCACAATCATACAGACCCTATAACCCTTACAAACTCTTATAGGGGAAGGAGAGAGAATACGCAAGTAATTTAGAGAGGCACAAAAGCTGAAGCCACTTAAGAGAAAGATAGGAGAATCCTCTCAACCAACCAAGACAGGTCATCAACACTATCCTCGAGTTTTCGCTGGAGGAGGGGCAATCGCCCATACATAAAAAGGCACCTACAGTAGGTCCACTATGCTACTATGTTATCCCCTCATAAAGTACCAAGCATGCCTCCTATCACCTTCACGTTAGATGACTTCAAAGTGATCGACCCGGTACAAGACGATCCATGGTTATCAATGTTGAGATAACTAACTACGTGGTCAGGAAGACCCTTATTGACCAGGGGAGCTGGACCGATATTTTAATCTGGAACACTTTCAAGCAAATGGACATTCCTGAATATGAGATCTTGCCACATGACGGCCCACTCTTCGATTTCGTTGGATAACAAGTAAGGACGAAGGGGTGTATTGGTTGTACACTAAGTTCAAGCATGAGGGACCACTACAAAAAATACTAAAGATACGATATGTGATAATGCATGCTCACACGTCGTATAATATACTTCTTTGTCATCCCTCATTAAATGCTTTGGGCGCGATTGTTTCAAACCTTCATCTTGCGATGAAGTTTCCATCGGACAATAGAACCATCATAACTGTGCATGCTGATTAGAGGATGGTCAGGGAATGCTACATGGCCAGCCTTTGGTTAAACCCCAATACAAAGGAGGAAGCCCCAAGAGTCAATGCACTATGTAGAGGTCAAGATAAAGGCCGAAGAAGTGAGGAGCTAGACCTCGATTCAAGAACTAGCAATGACAACCGGGTGAAGCCACTAGAAGAAACATCCACCTCCCAACTTGGTCCTAAGGAAAGGTAGGTCACTCAGTTGGGGAGCCAGCTTTCCAGTGATGACCTAAACCGTATCCAACAAACTATTCGGGAGCATGCTGACTTATTCGCATAGTTTGTGGCAGACTTGCCCGAAATTGATCCAGGTTGTCATTGCCATAAGTTAGCTATATGCAAAGATACAAAGCCCATTGTACAAAGAAAAAGAAAAATGGGGGAAGAGAGGTGCTGAGCAGTACGACAGAAAATTGCCAAGCTTATAGATGCTCAGTTCATCAGAGAAATTAACTATACCACTTGGCTTTCCAAATTGGTCACGGTAAAGAAACCAAAAGGAAAATGGAGGATGTGTACAGACTGGTCCGACCTGAATCGATATGTCCGAAAAACTCTTACCCACTCCCAAACATCGATCGCCTGGTAGATGAGCAGTCGAATACAAATTTTAAGTTTTCTGGATGACTATTCCGACTACAATTAGATAAAGATGGACCCGATGAACGAGAATAAGATGACATTTATCACCAAATCCGCAAACTACTGCTACAGAGTTATGCCATTCAGACTTAAAAACAATGGAGTTACTTACCAGCATTTGATGGATAAGGTGTTCAAAGGTCAGCTTGGTCAAAACCTGGAGGTCTATATGGATGATATGGTGGTCAAGTTTGATGATTTGGAAACCCACATCACAAATTTAGAAGAGGTTTTCTGCCAACTTAGAAAGTATAACATAAGGCTGAACCCCGAAAAGTGCATCTAGGGGGTAGACGGGGGAAACTTTTTGGGGTTCATGTTAACTCATCGAAGAATACACACTAACCCAGATAAATGCCAAGCCATCTTAGAGATGATATGTCCCCAGAATGTAAAGGAAGCTTAGAGGCTAGCTAGTAGAGTAGCCTTCTTATCAAAATTTTTGCACAAGTTTGTCAAGAGGGTCCGACCAATCATGAATCTCCTCAAGAAAACCAAAAAAAAAAAAAAAATAGGATGACGAGTGCAAAGAAGCTTTTCTGCAACTTAAAGAAACATTGGTGACACCACCCATCTTATCCAAACCAAACACTAATAAAAGGTTAATTTCCTACCTTTTGGTTTTTAGTGAAGCTATAAGTGTAGTACTAGTACAGGAAGAACGGGTTGAGTTGAGGCCAATGTATTTCGTAAGCCGAGTCCTATAGGATCCAGAAACAAGGTACCAGATGATGGAGAAAGTAGACCTTGCACTTGTCAACACTTCCCACCATCTCCATCAATACAAAGTCATAGCATCACCATTAGAACTGATTGCCCCATAGCTAAAATATTGTGCAAGCCTGAATTGGCAGGACGAATGAACTTTCAGAGTATGAAATTGTCTACGAGTCAAGAGGAACTATTCAGGCACAGGTGCTAGTTGACTTCATCAATGAATTTCATCCCCCACAACCACAATTTGAGCAAGACTGGTAGACAGTAAATGTCAACGACTCTTCTTGTAATAAATATGGAGCGGTGTTGGGGTTATCTTAGAAGGACCCAATGGCATAGCCCTGGTCCAATCTTTCCATTTTGGGTTCAAAGCCACATGCAATCAGGCCAAGTACGAGGCTCTCCTGGTAAGACTAAGTCTTGCCATAGAGGTTGGTTCACAAAGAGTCAGGTGTTGAAGTGATTCCAAGATCGTCGTCAAACAGATAAACAAAGTGTTTTAGAACCGAGACCCCCAACTCCTGAAGTACTATTATGAATTTGAGAGGCTCAAGGAATAGTTGAGGAAGTTCAGGTGACCCACATAAGCCGAGAAATCAATGACAAAGCTGATATGTTGGCTCGACTGGCAACTTCACCTAAACTGGGGCAACTGAAAACTTTCATGCTCCATTCGATTCTCGTACCCAGTGTTTACAGTTTGAAGAAAGCTCTTCAGGATGGAAGAACGAGATAGTTCAATACTTGAAGCATTGGACACTCCTAACAGACAAGGAGAAAGCCAAAAAACTAAGAACACAAGCTGCCAGGTATATCTTAGTGGTCAGTGAACTGTATATGAGAGGGTTTTCCTCACCCTTGCTCAAATGTCTTGACAAAGACCAGGCTAACTATGTGCTCTGAGAACTACATGAAGGCATATACAACATGCATTCTTGGGAAAGAGCAATGGTCATATGAGTTTTGAGGGTCGGCTATTATTGGTCAACCTTGAGAATGAACTACTCGAACTTTGTTAAAATATGCATCCAATGCCAGAAGTAAGGAAATTTGATACACCAACCGACCGAAGAGTTGCATCCTATTGTCTCCCTATGGTCATTCGTTGTTTAGGGAATGGACATCCTAGGACCCTTTCGCACCGCACTAGGACAAAGGAAATTCCTGCTAGTAGTCATTGAGTATTTCACAAAGTTAGTCGAGGCTGAACCCTTCGCAAGCATCGCAACTCACGCCGTTCAAAAATTTCTTTGGAAGAATGTTATCACAACTTGGAATTCTGAATACTTTTGTTACAGACGATGGATTGCAATTTATGGACCGACGACTCAACGAGTTCTCAAGTGGTCTCGGCATCAAGCAAAAGGTGATGTCTGTAGAGAACCCTCAGACCAATGGGCAAGCTGAAGCAACTAACAAAATAATCATGATAGAACTAACAAAGCAGTTGGATGGAGCCAAGGAAAGATGGGTCAAAGAGCTTACGAAAGTTTTATAAGCATATAAATGAACCCCACAATCAACCACCCAAAGACATCTTTCCGACTAACCTATAGGACAAATGTGATGCTTCCAGTCGAGGTAGGGGAAGTCTCTCTCTAAACTTCATTGAGGCCGAAAACAATGAAGCACTACAAATAGAATTGGACCTTGTCAAACAAGTGCGAGAAGATGCTATCATCATGACTAAGGCCTGTAAGCAGCACATGACCAAACACTTTAATTCCAAACAAGTTCATCAGAAGTTTGAGGAATGAGACTTAGTATAGAGAGCATGCAAAAAAGCTTGAAAGGCGCCTTCAAAGGGAAAATTGGCGGCCAACTGGAAAGAGCCCTTCAGAGTTTGCCTCAATCGAAAGAATGAGGCTTACAAGTTAGAAGAACTATTCGGGAAAGTCATCCAAGGACTTGGAACTCCACGTATTTAAAATATTATTACAATTAGGTTCATTTTTGTAACGAGTGTCATACTTTTTTTCCTACCTCGATTTGTATCTCTATAAGAATGTGAAAGGTTTTTATCGAGGAGGTTCTAACGAGGCACACTCCCACAACCAACTATTAATCAAAATCATCTTATCTCCATCTTTGATTGCAAGTTAACATATTCGTGTATCAAATAGTTCCCTCTCAAGTACCCTCCTTGGCTAAGGCTGAACATATACAATTTGTTAAAAACAATTCCCTCCCAGATACCCTCCTCGGCCAAGGTTGAACTTGTATGATTTGTTAAAAACAGTTTCCTCCCAAGTACCCTCCTTGGGTAAGGTTGAACTTGTACGATTTGTTGAAAATAGTTCCCTCTCGAGTACCCTTCTCGACTAAGGTCAAACTTATATCGTTTATCATTTTCAGCCAGATACCTTTTCAACCGCATCTAAAGTTGAACGAGTTACCTCAGATTAAATTAACATCCTAACAAGCATAAACCTTTGCAAACATAATAAATTTTTCATTAATATTGCACCGAAAGTCGACAAAAGCAAGTACATAACAATCCTAGTTAAATCTAAGAACTCTTATCTTTTTAATCCCTAAGACTTACACTGTCTTCATTATCGGCCTTAGCTTCTTCGACATGATAGTCTTCTGTTGGGATCATCAACCTCTCTAGCGTAGGGGTTCCATCCTTCGAAATGTCATTAGTTAACACTAACTCCCCATGATAAATGTGTTTATTGATATCAAAGACACTCGGATACAAATATCTTGCACAAAAGAAACACCTACCAAATGCAATGGTTGAAACCTGCCTTGTGTGCGTTATACACATCGTCGAAAGCCAGACGGTGGTGTTCTCTTTCTCTTTTCCCGCAACAACCAAGGCAACTCGAAGCCGAGCAATCTCACCATCCTGAGATTTAACCTTAGCATCGGCATTCACAGGGTGTGTCTCCAACCCTTTCGCCTCAGTTGTCAAGGAAAATGCTTGATTTTCCAAGTTCTTCTTATCCACCACCAACTTGGTATTGGCCTGAAGCGCCGAGTTCAGATAGTCTTTGGCCTTCGACAACTTTTAGAGCGTCGACATTTGACGACCCCTGGAGGTGCTAAGCCACTACCGAAGCCCTAGTTAAAAAGACCCAAAAGTTGGCCTAGTTGGAAGCATCATCACTTTAGTTCAACACTTGCCGCCCATGGTTAGAAATCATCTCAAGGTTGATGAGACTGTCTGGCTGAAAATCTTTGGTTAAGAAACCTTGGTTGGTCAACATTGACAGGTTGGCCAAGGTCAAGTGTGGCTGAAATTCAAGCAATTGTTGTTTAAGTCTCTTATCCTGGGAGTTACATCCTTGTGACTAGAAGGTTCTACCGAGCCACATTGGTGTTTGTGGTGACTCCTTTTCTTGTGCTTGCCATCCTTCCCTCTAGGTTATTTGCCCGACAAAGGTACCATGTTAGTTGGCACATTGATAAAGTGCTTTTAGTTGAGTATTTTTCTATCCTTCTTAGTTTATTTGACCTTTCTTGGACCTTTATTTTCCTATTCTCACTCAGTTTTTGGCCTAGGCAAGTAAGTGGGCTTAATTGCTAATTGTTGCGTATTTTCGGATTTTTGGCTCACTTGATGTATCTGACTTGTGCAGGATCTATAGGGTGCTATCGATCTCCGAATGGAGCATTCTATGCTTCCCTGGAAAGATAACGAAAAGATCTACAAGTTTGCTAGAAATAGACCGAGGCCAATTCTGTCATTTAGAGGGTCATTTTAAGCTTTGAAGTTAGCACCTCTGCAATTGTAATTTTGGACTGCGAATTTGACTTTCATGGTTGTAAATAGCAAATAATTAGATTGTTGGGTTTGTTTGTCGCCCATTTTATTTTCAAAACTTAGTCACTACATATATTAGTGACTTTAGTGAAACTTGGAGCACACTTTTCATTTTAATAAAAACAATTTTGCATTTCCTTTTCTTAAGTTTTTAAGATCAAAACCCTTGCTCTCATTTTCTCTCTACTGTTCTTTCTTGTTCTTCATTTTCGTTTTGTTGTGCTTCCATTTTCGTGCAACCATTTCATGGGGCTTTCACTGATGATGATCATGGAAGGCTAAATCCTCAATCAATCCAAGAATCCAACCCAAGCACAAGGAGAATTTGAGTTCTGGTTTAGTATTTCAAATCCTATGTGAATGTTCATCTTCTTCTTCAATTGTTATTCTGTTTTCATGATTATGAATGCGTTTAGGATTGCAAACGGATTAGGTTATGGATTCATTTCCTAATTTTGAATATTAATCACAGATTAATTGGATGATATTTCAGTTAGGGTTGCGGTTTCAATCAATTTAGGGTTAAGTCGATTGAGTTGTTTCTAATGAGATTGAATGAACTTTCATGATAGGATTAATTTCTAAGAACAATGATGATTCGAATTGCTTGGTGAAGTAAATTGGATTGATGTTTTTAATTCTATTTGACATTACTTCTTTTGAATTCTGTTAGTTTTTGTGTTGTTCTTTAATTTTAGTTTACGTTTTCGCAAGTTTTACTTATGCACACAAACTGTTTGATAAAATTCCCCCCTTACTGTTACCATTGAATTGAAGCTAGAACCATATTGATCGTGTCTCTGAGTCGACCTAGGTTATCTCTGTGCTACAAAATTAGCTTAGTTAAATTGTTTTGGTGCGTGTCGACAACGTGAAATCAAAATTGGCGCCGTTGTCGGGGACACGGTCCATTGTGTGCTAGCTTTAATTTGCTGTAAATAGTTCATAGTAGTAGTTATATATATATATATATATATATATATATATATATAATCAATTGCATACATTCACTGCATATTGACATTCTGTTGCACAATTGCATTTTGTCATATATTTGCGTTATTGTTGTTGTGCATTATGAAGTATGAATGATGTAGTTTATGTGTGCTGTAAAAAAAACAGAGAAAACAGTGAAAAACAGAGCAAAAAACAGAGTAGTAGTAGGGAAAAAGTAGTGTAGTGTAGTTGTTTTTGTAGTGTCATTTTGCTGTCCCAAAATTTTTCCAACTTGTGCAATTTAAGTTGCAATTTGTTTCCCAATGTTTATCCCCCATTTTAAACAAAAGCAACCCCTTTATGGGTTGGGTGTGGGTTCAAATTGGCAAATTCGAACTCTAAGTAAGAGTTTTGGACCAGTTTTTATAAGTGTCGTAGGGGCATTTTGGTAATACAAGATGAAGTTTTGTTAGGGTTACATTCAAGATGTGCAGGACACTTATAGTGAAGTCATCAAACGGGACTCTTACATGTAGGTCACGAAATAAGTAATCATACATGTAAAAGAAGTCCATGTCCATCCCCTCTAAGTTCAAAATACAAACTCCAGGGGAGGAGTAGCATTTGATCGTACTATATGAAAGGTAACTAGACAATATTCTGGTTCCATTATTGTACTAATCGGTAACCAACTCAAGAAGTTGAGCAAATCTGACTTGTGGGTGTATTTGGAGAAGTAGGTAACTACCTCACCAACAACCCATGTGTATCCAAAGGGAGAGATACCATTTTCTCCTTCAACATAAGGCGCTTCTTCTGCCAAAGTCCAGCTTTCATAGAAGTCTTCGATTGGGCAGAAGCAACCGCAGTCAGAGCCACAATATTATTGCCCACTCTTTTTGTTAGTTTGTTTAGAAACGCCGAGAAGTCACTTGACTCCCCTACGGTGCAAGAGTTGCCTACAGAGGTGGAAGAATTTGGTCCTGAAGAGTAACCAAAAGACACAACCATAACCTCGTCATCATACCTGCGAACTTCTGATTCGTTATCAACCAACTCCCCCAACGAACTTTCGATCGAAACCATTATTTCTAGTTTACAACACGTACCTGAAAGAAAAAGATTTACAACATACCACTCGATCGAGAGAAGAGAGTAATACAAGAAATGAGAAGTGAATAGGGTATAGGAGATGGGCCTTTGAAGAAGCCTAACTTACAACCATTCCCTACCGTCTGATCGAAATAAATCTATGGTTGGGAGCACAAGGCATTTCGATACCCAACATGAGTAGCTGAAGAGATATGCGATGTAACTGTACATCATGGCATCAAGAAAATGAAACTATCACATAGTGGCATCGAGAAAATGTAACTGCCACATCGTGGCATCAGAAAACGTAACTGTCAGAAGAGAAAATGATAATCGCCTTGGCACATTAACCTAATGTAAAGTCCTTCTTTTAGCCGAGGCCAAAAAATGGCTCGGGGACCAGTATACTAGATAAGTATTCGAACAAGACGATTAGGCGCTTGCACGGACATCTAGCGCACAACATACCCTATAAAGTCGAATACCCTTTTGGCCAAAGGGTTTAGATATTCCGTACATGTCTCGATCTTTAACACATACAAGCATCGAGTACCATTCGATGACAATTATAGTTAATAAACCCACTTAAAGATAATTATCTAGTTAGAAGCATCTAAACAAGGTTAAGAGGCGTATTACCTAACTAGTAATCAAAACACATAGGCCTATCAACCCAAGACCCCATATAAAGACCACTGTTCATTTGAATATTCCTTTGACATCATTTGTAACTCTGACTCGAACCCTTACTTGAGTGTCGTAATGTCTTTTACATATACCATTCTCTTGCTTTGGACTTGTACGCATTGAAGATAAGAACAAGTTACTCGTTGAAGAACTGTTAGACAACATAGTAAGTAACTCTTAGGTGAAAGAGATAGTTTCAATCTATTTGTGATAGGAACAAACATTTTTTTTATTTTTTAGTGCCTTTGTCTAAACTTTTTATGCTAAAAAAATAATTTATACTTATTTTAATAATCAAATATTATGTGCTTCTTAAAAACAATTATATGAAAAGTGCTTGTTTTAAAATTATTTTTTAAAATTTAAACAAACCCACCTTAGGTGTTACAAATTATATAAGTGTGAAATTACTCACACCATTAATATGATTTTTTTCATGAACCATTATTATGACCGTCTTTTAAAAAATAAAAAACATAATACTTAAAAATTCCATTTACAAAGGAATTGTTTATAATAAACAGTAAACTGTTAACAATTTACGTTTTAAATATTTTATATATTTAAGTTATTTTCTTATATTCAAATAAATGCAATGCGTATGTTTAATAAATTTTAATTAAATAATCATTAATTGATATTTATTATATTTCTTTTGAATTTATAGATTTTATATAAGTATTACATCAATATTATTGTTTGGAGTAAAAATAAATTATGATAAACTTCCATAGGCTTAATATTTTTTAAGATAATATATGTTCAATTAAAAATACAATCTTTTTACCTAATTTTGATGTAATTATATTTAATATGATACTAAATATTTTTAAAATGATAATTTTATTTATTTACATATATTTTTATTATTTTACATATATTTTCTAAATAATATTAAATACAAATAATGACCTTATCACATTAAGCTTGTCATTTGTCAAAAGTGACAGACAGTTTGGTGATTAGTTGAACTCAATATTTTTTACAGCTTTCAAAAATTAGGATTAGGGATTTTGGGGTTTCTAAAAATTACAATTAGAGTTAAAGCCAGCATAAAAACTACTATTTTTTACAAATACACAAGGTCCAAAACAAAAGTGCTGTACTGACTAATATTTTTTGCAAAATACACAAAATATAAATAGGGTTAACGGCTCCTCCAATGTAAATATAATAAAAAAAAATACTTCAATGACCAAGACAAAAGAAGCAAGTATATTTCATCTTATGTCAATATTCTCTGCACTTTATTGTAATTATTCATGTAACATCGGTGTGACTACAGTAACATAGGCATGACTTGTTTACACCCTCCAATTTCCTATCTTTTAATGAGTATTATTTTACAAAAGTGCTTACTATATAATTGATTGATTTTGATAAAAATAAAAATTACTACTTACTTCAACTCTACCATGATTTTAAATATCTTAATTGATCCTACCATGATTTTAAAATCAATCCACGCATAAAATTTAATCAAAACCGAAATTAACCCACCTCACCATGATTTCCATGAGAGACCATCCAAACATAATCAAAGCATAAATGCATTCCTTAAACTTTTCTCATCATGAGAGAAGTCCAGCTATGTAATATTTCTTTAAAAAAAATTAAACCCACTTAAATAGATGATAATCACATAGTTGCCCTTAAATTTGATCATTAACTTGATAAATTTAAACAATAGTAAATCTTTTGAAGTAAACTAATAAAGGTAATAACCAAATTTAGCTGACCATAAAGACTTCGGACACTGACTTCAATGCTATGATTATGACAATTCTAATACAAATTAGACAATTAGACTTGGGCTAAAGCAATTTATCACAAGCAAACTCAAAGCTAGAATAAAAAAGCAAGACCATGCACCATTAATATCACGACAATTTATTAAATTGGCCATTACTAAACTCCCATGTATTGGAATATAGTTTTCGTCCAAGAAACAAAATCATTCTTGTAAAATCCTTACGCAGACTAAAAATTAACTAAATTCATCGAAAGTAATACACAATATTCAAAATTTAAATAAATGAAGTACAGAGGTCGAAACAAAATCTTTCTGGTCACCAATACTGGTTGCTTGGTTGGCTTAACGATTAGCCTTGGCAACTCTCTCAATTTCATCTTTCTTCTTGATAGCATAACTGAAATGGAGAAATATTATTCAGCAAAACCAACAAAATTTAAAATGACAAACAAAAATGTATGTTACATGAATAGGATTGCAAAAGTATACCTATTGGATGAACCTTTGGCTGCATTAATAAGTTCATCTGCCAAGCATTCAGCAATTGTCTTGATGTTTCTGAAAGCAGCTTCCCGAGCACCTGTTGTTAGAAGATATATAGCCTGATTGACACGTCGAAGGGGTGAGATATCAACAGCCTGTCTCCTCACCACTCCAGCAGAACCAATTCTAGTTGCATCTTCACGGGGACCACTAAATAAATGAAAACATATATACGACCAAGTCAGATAAAGCATTGAAATTTAAAAGTAACTATATTTAGATAACAAAAGTATCAAGAACTGGAGTATTTTCGTCACTACAATTTATGGTAGTACATTAAAATTACAATCTGCTCACATGTTTATTGCATCAGTGCTCATATTTTGTGAAATATTCTCAGTATACACAATTTACTCATGAAAAATCTAACATTTCAATTCTAACTTATGTTTGGCCTACATGATCTTTAACCTGAGGAACAACTTTTTGCAAATAGTGTGATACATGAAAATAATCCAACAATAAACTATATCAACTTATTTAGGAGAATGATCAGATAGAGCTAATACAAAAGTGCCATCATCCAGGCAATCAAACCAATAGGGAATTGATAAATCATCATCTCAGTCTCCAACACCAACTAACATGGATATTTGATCAAATATTGATCAATAACCAAGGAAAGGTAACTACAACATAACTCAGGTTTCCTTTCCTCCAAAATATAGTTGTAAAGCAATAAAATGAAAATCAGTAAAGCTACCAAAACATCACCCATAGTTACTACCAAAATATCAATGTTTTAACTACCAAGGATTCTATTTCAATTTATCAAGGAGAATGATCTGATAGAGCTAATAGATAAGTGCCATCATCCAGGCAATCAAACCAATAGGGAAATGATTAATCATCATGTCGTTCTCCAACTCTGACTTCCATTTCTCAAAGCCCAAAACCAAGGTAAATATAACATCATATTTGGATTTCCATACCTTAAGAGTACAAAGTGCACCACTTTAGGTAAGGAAAAAAAATCCAACACACATGTTTACATGCTCTAACATCAAAATATGCTGCATGTTTCTCTTCCCATAAGCAAAAAAAACAAGGAGACGAGGAGAATGGTCAGATAGAGCTAATACAAAATGCCATCATAGAGGCAATCAAACCAATAGGAAAACAATGATCATCACTCCATTCTCCAAATCAAGACAGACAGACAGCAGCTGCCAACATAAATTTTATAATCAAAACTAATTCAAATCCATGATACCAAACTTGAAAGATCAGTGTTGGAATCCAAAAATACAAATCTACAAAAGGCAAACAATATCATAAAACAATCTACAATTGATGACACCAGCACCAACAACACATCTGCAATTAAAATCCAAAGCAAAGCCATCAACACAAAAAAAAGTTCTCAGCACCCGAGCATACCTATTGATGACGGCATCAACAATGACCTGAACTGGGTTCAGGTCAGTGAGCAAGTGGATGATCTCCATGGCATGCTTGATAATCCTGACAGCCATGAGCTTCTTTCCATTGTTCCTACCGTGCATCATCAGAGAGTTGGTGAGCCTCTCAACAATGGGGCACTGCGCTTTCCTGAACCTCTTCACTGAGTACCTACCAGCTGTGTGAGGAACATATGTAGCATGCTTTGATGGGGACACTCCAATGTAATCAGCCAGAGACATATCATTAACCTAATATCACACACAAAAGAAAAAGAACTCAAACTAAATACAACAACAAACAAAAGCATTTTTAACTAACCTAATCAACCAGAACAACGTCATTAACCTAATAACAATAAAAATCAGGTAATTTCATAATATAACTAGATTAATAAATATGAAAAACTTCATAATTAATCAAATTTGCTATAGTTTGAAGAAGCATAGAGATAAAGAGTGAATAAAAATGGTGAAAAGCGAAAGAGAAGTGCCTCAACATCCTCGAAGCTCCAGCGGTTGAAGAGTTTGACGTCGATTTGGGTGGGATCTGGAACGGTAGGTTCGATTTCGGCCATGGCTGCACAAGCAATTGAATAGAGAGAGATTAGCGAAGGGAAGAGAGAAAAAGAGAAGAACTGAAGAAGAAGAAGAAGAAAATGGAAGAGAACGAACATGGTGAGGCACAGAGGCTGCGAGGTGCTGAGTGGCGGAAGCAGCAGCAACTCTTAGTAGCTACGACAAAAACCCTAGGTTTTTCGCTTTGACATTTGGGTATTTATAATGATCGAGAAAACCCTAAGGTAAATTGTTAGGCCCGGCCCATTGTTCATCGGGTGTTCTATATGATTGTCCGTGGACTTGGGCCCTTGGTGGATTTTATTTTTTTCAGCCCCCCCCCAACACACACACATATATATGTGTACGGTGTTATGAAAAATTAATTAAAAGGAGATAATAGTGAGAAGGAGAGAATTGAGAGGTCTGAGTAAAGCATGTGATTAGGTGGTTCATGGATATATCATGGAAATTGACTCTTAGATATATTAATAAAAAAAAAATAATGATTGATATTATTAACTTGTGATCGGTTAAAAATATATAAATGTTTTTTAAGTTAATACTCGTATAATAGTTTCAATTTAAGCCTAACAAAATTTAAGTCCACACATTTTGAACACTAGAAAACAATTTAAGTCCACCCATTAGAACACTAAAAACCCTATCACCATTACCCTTTGTTGTCGATGATTGTGTTGAGATAATTTTCAAGGTTTAAAGCGCGTTATGGACGATGTTGTGGTGAAGGAACACACCACCACTTGGAACGATGATGAAGAGACTGTGTAGTGCATTAGCGATGGGAATGGTGTGATACAGTTTTACTACTTTAAATCCTATCGGGGATGGTGTGTCCTACGATGATTAGAACTATTCCCAATAGCGATGGTGCACATGAAACCACTATAGGAGACACAACTATTTGAAAATAATGGATTTTATTGGTCACCGGTGGTGTTTTTGTTGGGAAGGGCTTTAGGGAGGTTAGTGAAGATGACACTATTTTAGATCAAGGCTTAAGGGTGAGGGACCAATCTGCTATGAAAATGTTAAGACCAGACCAAAAAATGGAGTGTGAATATAAGGCCGTGTTTGGCATGGAAATTTCACATTACAAGTGATTTTTGAAACAAGAGAATGTTGGTGTCTTTTGTATTTCAAGCTATAGAAAATTATTGCATTACTTCTATATTTTCAACTAGTGGCTTTTCCTTACAATGTGTTTGAATAAAATATGGGGATTTTTGGGTTCATTATCGGTCATTACATTAGTCTTCTGAATTTATGGGTTTTAATTTGTCATACATATTCCTCATCGTTGTAGTGATTTGAGGAGATATTTTGGCAAAGTTATGTTGTTAGTAGAGAATGGGGAAAGGGAGGATGGTGGTTGTGATGCAAGCGAGAAAGGTGAATGGAGGAAGAGAATGGAGGGAGAAGAAGGAAAGGGAAGAAAAGAAACATCGTTGCATACGACTAACAACAATCATCATGACAATGCTTTCGACAAAATATTTTAAATTTATTTTTAAATTAAAAATTATTTTAATTTTTGTAACTTATTTTTTGGTTAGAAACCTTCTATTATGTTGATTTTAGTACCTCACAAGTGAGACATGTATTTTGAGACTTCACTTACTCGAAGAGTTTCATATATATTTCTTGAAATGGAATAACATATTTATAGGTACAAATTATAACTGAATGGTTACAAAGGATTTAATTGTAACCATAAGTGTCATGTTTATAAAAAATGTGTTTTTTGTCTACAAAAAAAAAATATGAGCGTCATAGTGAGGTTTAGGATGTTTTTGACAAAATTAGCTTATAAGTTACAGGATGTGTGTGCACACACCCCAATGTATACAATAATACAACTAATATGATGTTATAGTTAAGTAACAAAAAGAAACAATAAAGTAGCATGCTATGTGCCTTATTGGTAAATCATTATTGTAGCATTTAAGCTATTATAAATTGGATCTTTGACAATTGACACCACTTAATAATTTAATTTTTTAATAAACAAAAGAGGTATTATTATTTAAAAATACCAAACAATTTAGTGACAAAGTTTGGAAATAAGAGATACAAAATGCAAAAAAATTTAAAAATACACTACAACTCACAACTTGTGTAGTTCTATTTCTAACCAACACGTGTGAATTTTGTTTTTCCTATAGTTTGAAGCTCAAGATACAATATTGTACTAAGAAAGTATGAACCAAACCAATTAAATTAGAAAAGGCTGCTATCAATTATCTCATGTCTTGCTATTTCAAATAGTTATGCCTAAAGACAATAACAAGAAGAATCAAGCTAAGAAAATAGTAAATGTCAACTCATAATTAATTATAACATTAACAAAACAATTCCTACATAAGTTTACTAATTCAAATTATAAATATATTGCACTTTGTTAAAGACTTTTCAATCTTTAATACTTCATCCGATTCAATTATAAGTATAAAAAAAAGACATATTTCACATTTATTAAGGAAATTAGTTATCTTCATTAAAGTGTGAGAGTTTCAATTAAAAAATGGGTTTTTTTTCCTAAATTACCCTTCATTGAAACTTGATATCAAGCATAAAAAAGCCTTTGGTCATACTAAATGAATGATATTTTGAATATAGTCTCATTAAATAATAAGGCAAAATTAATAGAGATTTGCTTATATTTGAGACAACAAAACAAAGGACTTTCATTGCTTATTGGAGACCAGAGAGAGTATACAAAAACAAACTAACCATAATAACAACAAATATAATTCCTACAAGCTTACTTGTATATATCTAAAATTATACATTTTAAATTCTATCAAACACCATTTTTATCTAAAACAATATTAACAAAATTCATCACTCTTAACTGAGTACACATAATGAAAAAATAATGACAAAGTTTGTCATCATACATGATCAACATGAAAGCTTTCACCATGTCATTTTCAGACAGTTTTTTTTTTAACTTTGAGATAACTTGATTTTTCCTTCTAGTTGAATCTTTCTCATGCATAAAACAATATGTGAGTTGTTGGATATTTTGTATAGTCTACCTATTCTAAGAAAATTGATCCCTAGTGTCTTCGTGTTGTCTCCTTACTTTCCCGCTCTCATTCTCAAGCTTCCCCAAACTTTTCCACTCCTTCCTCTTATTTTCCTCTATTTTCTTGTCTCATTCTTTTTTTTTCGGTCTCTTCTCATTTTATTTTTTCATTATTCATCAAGTATTCCCAGCGAAATTGTAAACCCCTTCTCAAATATATCTTTTATCTTTTCCTTTTGCATCCCTCTCATTCACCATTGTTGTCATAAAACAATATATTTTTTTCCTGTTGGGCTCTTTCACTCTTCCTATATTTTCCCATTTCCAAAAGACCTATTCTATTTTCTCAAATGGTCCTATATCTCCTCCTCCTCCTCGGTCTCTTTTATTTCAAAAGAAGACACATGTGAAGAAGAAGAAACGTGAAAGATGTCTTTATACGTTTAATAAAGACTTTGAACAGGAAGAAGCAAGAACCTTTACAGATAGAACAAAAATTTTCTCAAAGAGCTTATTTAAACAAGACTTGAAGAGAATAATACAAGTTACAATTCTAGACAAATAATTTTTTATGCTTTGGTACTTTTTCCAAGTCTCACTTTGGACACAAAAAAGAAGCTTAAACCATACATCCTTTACTTAGAAAGTTAACCTTGTATTTGTGCTAAACTTTCATATCCCTAATCTTTCAATCTTATAATCTTTCAAATTTTTTGTTTGTGAAAGCCTAAAGAGACTCAGCATGAAAGGATACTTGGGTTTATAACATTGGGTGCCTACCTAAAGTGACAAATAAGTAACATTGTTTGTAACAAGTGTGGTTAGTGAAACCCTTTGTGATGAAAGAGAATTGAATGTAGCTTAATCTGAGTGAACCAATATGAAACTTGTGTTTTGTTTATCTTTGTTTTCTCCTCACGGGTTTTTATTAGATGATTGCTTTATCTTTCCAAACATGTTGGTTTTGCAAAAAAAAAAAATTTCTAATCACACACACATACTATTCAATTCCTTTCCAGTAGGCGTTTGCTATTTGATCAATATTATCCACCTCTCTATCTATTATAATTTTCAAAGACTAAATCATCCCTTGGCTCCATAATAGTTAAAGTGTAACCATGTATATGACTTCATTGAAGACTCAACATCTTCTAAATTTCTTTTCAAATGATCCATAATCATTTATTTACTAATATGATTATGCAGAAGAAAAGAAATAATTATTATCCTTCCATGAGTTTTAGTGGGATTAAATTGTTTCTATCTTAATATAACCCAATATCCTTTTAAAAATCCAAAACACATTTCTAGCAAAATAATGTTTTATATTTAAAATTTCTTTAGACATGGTCAGTTGTAAGTCATCATTCCACTCACTAAAATAATATCTTTAGCATTTATAAGGAGTAAGAAATCCTTCTTCATTCATGAATGCAACATCACATAAATAATAATACCCTATAGTTAATAAAAAAATGTTATTATCACATAATATATTATGACATGTATTACTTTTGCATAAAATGTATATCATTGTATCTTGAGGAATCCCTATTCACCTATTTGGTCAAGTAATAACATCTTTGGCATCTGAGGACCTTAGAGTCGACAATTGAACCTTCCCATCCAACACATTGGTAGCTATCTCACCCTTTCTTGTTTTGTATATACTTTTTCCATACTCAAACACATTAACCGTAATTAAAAAAATGAAATTTAATTTACATATTAGTGAAGAACAAATAAATTATATGTTTCTATCTTGAAATTCAAATATTGTTCACATCAGAAGCATACTTGTAGAAAATTTAAAGATTTATTAACTAGCATACTTGTGTATTCTTCAACATTATACTCATATATCCAGCATGGTGTCATGAAATATGTTCCCGCAATGTTATTGCTTCCCATGCTAATGATAAATGTGTTTTGCTAGAATGTTTGTTTTTGTTGCTTCCTCTACAACTTCATTTAGTTTTCCTATGTACTCTTTGAACATATTTAGTTGATCATCTATTAACAACATTGCTAATATATAACACAAATGAAAAACTGTTATGTCATAGTTGTAAAACAAAGATGGAAAAAGAATTTAAATTTTAAAGAGATAGAAAATAGACTATGGTGGTGACTGAGTAGAGTAATGATTAATATTGTTAGTTCTATTGTTAGAGGATCAAATATTGAGCCCACATCAGCAAAACAAATCCCAGTTAAGAAGCCTTTACTCTCCAGATTTAAAACAAAATAGGGTGGCAAGACCTTATTTATTCAAAGTATTTCAGCTGAAATTATATGACAATTTCTAAGCATGATGAATATATAAAACTACCATTTGAGGGATCAAGTTCCACCAACAAAAACCATTAGAGGCAGAGGCTTTGTTGGCAAGAATATCTGCATAGGTATTTCCCGCTCTAAAGATGCGGCCTACCAAAAAATTCATGGAAGAAGTTAATTCTATACAATTTCACCATCTATGTTTAATCAACCAAGGCACTAAGTCTGGGTTCATAAAAGCTTTCACGACACTTGATGAATCACATTCCAGCCTTTGTTATTGGAGATTTCAATTGTTGTAATAGCTTCCATAAGCTCAACTATTAGAGAGTTAGATATCCCCAAAGAGAGCGAAAGACAAGCACCCAAGGAATTCCCCTCTGAAATCCCTAAAAATTCCACTGCAACCCATAGTACTAGGATTCCTTTTGGACGTGTCATCCATGTTACATTTAACCAACCCTTCAACGGAGGATTCCAAAAGACATGTCTGATGTTTTTAGCTTTTCTAGGATGGTCCCTGTTACGATAATTTCCTCGGATAAGATAAAGGCCCAGTAAAACAATTAATCCAAATCTCTCAACAACCCAATATCATAACCACCAGAGAATAGAAAAAGATATAACAATATTATAACCATTAAGATAGTCAATTAACCGCAGATCTCGACCAAAGATAAGATATTGATCAAAGATCATGGGCCTTAACCACCATTCCATCAGGGTCCAGGTCAGTATCCTATAAATATGAATGTCATCAACGAAGAAAGGTACACATATTCTGACTCCCTCTTTTCTATTCACACATAGCACACACTGCACGCCACTCGTGTTGTGTATTCATCTTGTAGTGATCTTCTTCCTTGAGGTGTTTCATCATCATAAGCACCCTCAGAGAGAGAGTCTGATCCCATATTAATTACCCAACAATCCTTGTTGGACATTTCTGTTTACCACGAGTAGAACATTGGCGCCGTCTGTGGGGGGTAAATTTCGATTCCCATAAAATCACAATGGTTAATACAAGAAGCCACCAAGTTGAAGGACGAGACGAACCACCAAGAAACGTAATTCAGGAGAACGTGGCGGTAGAAGATGCTATCTCAGATACCGCTTCGTCCCCAGCTATACCAGCACTGCGTTTGCCTGCCAATCCACCACCAGTTGGCGAGGCCGAACCAGAGGCAACGCAGCGCCTTATTCATAATGTTCTGGACTCAATTTTACCTTGGATTGAGAATCTGGAGAAACATTATGAGCTTCAACGACAGGAAGACATCCAGAACCTGATTGCCCAATTGGACGAATGCAGTACCAAATGGAGACATGATGCAGAGCGACGCATCTAGTTCATAGAGCAGCGGATTAGAAGTATGGAGAGTCCAGTAGAAGAAAATCATAGACCACACCATATGACAAGAAGGCGCTGTCAGGTGACCTCGGCTCCCACTGCTGAAGAGGGAAACCCGGAATTGGTCAGTCATTCCGAACCGGGGAAATTGTCTCATTCCCAACCACATAACGACCAAGGATTCCATATCTCCCCAACCGAGATCCCAAACCATACCGCAGAGGAAAACCAAGCAGCAGCAGTGATACCCCGGCCCAAGAGAGAAATGGCACTTATCGAAGGAAATACCATCGAGTCAGCAGAATAACAGCCCATTTGTCGATGAAATAGTAGATGCTCAGTTCCTGGAGGACTTTGATGGATCATTCTTACCAAAATATGATGGGAGCCAGGATCCTCAGGTGCACATTGATGAGTTCGACATGCAAATGTGTATCTGGGGTATTGATGAGCCGATAATCTCACAGATTTTTGTTACCACTTTAACTGGAGCTGCGCAAACATGGTTTCACACTTTGACACCGCTGTCGATTCGAAATTTTGAAGATTTTGGGCAGAGATTCCTATTGAATTTTGCGACCAGCAAGAAACAGCCGAAGTCTGAGTTCGCTCTAGGAAAGATACGCCAACAACCCGGAGAAACCTTGCAAAGTTATTTGGATCGCTTCAAGGAGGCCACCCTACAAGTCCAAGGTTTGGAAGAAAGGGTACATGTACATCTCATATCCGCTGGGCTCAATGGATCATCCCGTCTAACCAAATCGATCTACAAAGATCCTGTAAAATCCCTCATGGAATTCAAGATGCAGTCAAAAAAGTATTTGGAATTGGAGCAAATGGATATCGCCAATTCGCTTCCCAAGGAGAGTAGAAGAAAACCTTCTCCATCGAGGAACCGACATCAGGAAAGCGCACATGCCAATCGACATCTTGCGAATGTCCACAGTGGTCGACCTCCGAGAAATGTTCCTGACCCCGACTTCAGGCCCAGAAAGTACGAAACAAAGGTTGACAAATACGCTTCATTGAATACTTCTCGAGCCCAGATATGGAGAGAAGTGGCCTTAACGGACATGAGGAAAGTATATCGTCCTCCTCCAGTTTTCAAAAAGGAGGGACTAGACTATTCCCGATTCTGCGAGTTTCACAATGGACCGGGTCATACGACTGATCAATGTTGGGATCTCCGTGATGCAATAGAGAAGTTTATTCGTGAAGGTAAACTACGACATTATGTTATCAAGACCCAGGGGTAGCAAGGCAAGAGAAAAGGCCAACACGACGATAAAAGCCGAGACGAAAAGAAGAACAAGAAGGATGATGATTTCTCGTAGCCCGAATTCGAATGTAACGTTATTTCAGGAGCCATGGGAGGTAGAGGCGACACTGCCAACCAGCGAAAGAAATACCTCAAAGAAGTCATGTCAGTGAGGGCTCAACCGAAATTCAAGGAAAACAGTAAGAAGACCGCTTCCCCGCTAATTTATTTTACTGAGGAAGACATGAGAAGGGTGGTTCCTGGTCACGAGAATGGCCTCGTAATAACGGGAACAATAGCTAACTGCCGAGTTAAAAGGATATTCATTGATAACGGTAGTTCTGCCGATATCATTACTTGGAGTGCATTCAAAAAGATGAACTTGGATGAAGAAGATTTGAAACCGTGCAAAACCATGTTGGTAGGTTTTAGTGGTGGAGGCACCGGTCTCAAGGGATCCATTGACCTCAGACTCACATTAGGAACAAAGGAGAGTTTTAAGTTAGAAAGAGTCACATTTACCGTCGTTGAGTTCTCGTCACCATATAATATTATCCTGGGTAGACCGACTCTTCATAAATGGGACATATTGATGTCCACAAAATATCAGAAGATGAAGATGGTCGGAAACTGTGGCCAAATCATCACCATATGTGGCGATCAAAAGGAATCCAGGCAATGTTACTATAATATAGTAAGAGAAAGTGGTGGTGGTCCCTCAGCACCACCTCGGATAAGGCAAGGGGACCCAGCGAAACAAAGAATCGAAGAATATCCATCCCAAAAGCCGATTAACCTGGTGGAGCTAGATATGCATGATATTGAAGAATGGAGACCAAAACCAGTAGATGAACTTGAAGAGGTTCAGATCGGAAGTTCCCTAGAGCAAGTCACAAAGATAGGCAAGCAGAACGATCCAGAAACCAAAGGCAAATTAATCCAATGCCTCTGAAAAAATCAAGATGTGTTTGCTTGGAAAGCTTCCGAGATTCCTGGAATCAAGCCTACTTTCTGCTGCCACAAATTAGCTATGTACCCCGGTTCTAAGCTAGTGGCGCAGAAGAATAGGAAACTCGGCCCAGACAGAAGGCAAGCTTTGGAGAAGCATATCAAGGAGCTGTTGGAGGTCGGATTTATAAGAGAAAATCAATACACCACATGGCTCTCCAATGTGGTAATGGTGAAAAAGTCCAATGGGAAATGGCGAGTTTGTGTTGATTACACAGATTTAAACAAAGTTTGTCTCAAGGACTCATACCCAATGCTGAGTATTGACCAACTAGTAGATAATTCGGTCGGGTTCTAACTGCTGTCATTTATGGACGCCTACTCTGGATACAATCAGATACCCATGTACCCGGATGATCAAGAAAAGACGGCATTTTGGGGCGTTGAAGCGAATTACTGCTACAACGTAATGCCATTCGAATTGAAAAATGCTGAGGATACTTATCAACAGATGATGAACAAAGTCTTCGCCAGTCAGCTTGGATGCAATATTGAAGTATACATCAATGACATGATAACAAAGACAACTGCAAGTGGGGATCATATCCGAGATCTAGAAGAAACTTTCCACAAACTGAGGAAGACCAACATACGCTTAAATCCGCTGAAGTGCGCCTTCGAAGTAAAAGCCGGGAAGTTCCTATGATTCATACTTACCCACAGGGGAATAGAAGTAAACCCAGACAAATGTAAGGTTGTCCTGGACATGCAATTCTCATCCAACAAGCGAGAAGTCCAACAGCTGACGGGAAGAATGGCCGCCTTAACACGGTTTATCCCAAAATCCGTAGGAAAGGCACTTCCCTTCTTCAAATTATTGAAAAAGGAGGCTAGCGCGGGATGGAACCCAGCATGCGAAGCGACCTTTCAGGAGATTAAGAGATGTTTGGCCTCGCCCCCAGTGCTCTTAAAACCAGATCCCGGAGAAACGCTAATCTTATCTCGATCGAAGAAGAAGCCATAAGTGTCTTACTAGTCAGAGAAGTTGGCAAGTCCCAGTCGCCAGTTTATTTTGTGAGCTGAGCACTCAAGAACTCGGAGTTACGATACCAGAAGCTTGAAAAAGTGGTCTTCGCTCTCCTTACAACGGTGAAAAGGCTTCGTCCATACTTCCAAAGCCATATCGTTGTTGTTTGGACAAATCAACTTATCTGACAAGTATTACACAAGCTGGATTTGGCTGGAAGGATGATGAATTGGGCCATCCAACTATCCGAGTTCGATATCAAATATGAAGACTGGCATGCCATCAAGTCTCAAGCCCTAGCCGACTTCGTAGTGGAGCTAACCCCGACATCGTCGAACCAACAGGAAAATCCAATATGGAAACTATATGTTGACGGCTCGTCCAATTCCAAGGGAAGTGGAGCTGGAGTCATCATTGAGAACCATGAGGGGGTGTCACTCAAACAGTCATTACGGCTTAATTTTCCAATATCTAATAATCAAGCAAAATATGAAGCACTGATTGTCGGGCTAAAGCAGATCAGAGAGCAGGGAGCGTTGAAGGTTAACGTTCACCGACTCACAGCTTGTTTCAGCGCAGATTGAAGGAAGGTATCAAACTAAAGGGCCTTTACTAGCTAAATACTTGGCTAAAGTAAAGGAAATAATAGCAGAATTTGATGAAGTCATCATCGCTCATATCCCAAGGGAAGAAAATGCTTGAGCCGACATATTGTCAAAACTGGCAAGCACGAAAGGTACGAGTAACCACCGAACAGTCATTCAACAAGAAGTTGTTCAACCCGCATGCATCATGATGATCTCAGTGGCTGAGGGTTGGAGGAGGCACATCATCAATTATTTAGAACAAGGGATCATACCAGATGACGGAATAGAAGCAAGGAAACTAATTCGAGATGCTGTTATGTACACAATTGTTGATGGCGAGTTATACTGTAGAGGCCTCCACACTCTGATGCTGTTATGCCTAAACCCGGACCAAGCCGAATACGTACTTAAAGAAATACACGAGGGCATTAACGACCAACACATGGGTGCAAGAGCATTAGCATTGAAAGCCCTTCGTGCCGGATACTTTTGGCCGACGATGAAGGCGGACGCTACAGAGCATGTAAGGAGGTGTGATAGCTGCCAAAAGCAAGCAAAAATATTATGGTCTCCACCAGCTGAGTTAGCTTCGATCACGGCACCGTGGCCTTTCTACAAGTGGGGAATGGACCTTTTAGGACCATTTAAGGCAACGGAGGGTCAGATGAAATGGTTAATAGTAGTCGTCGACTACTTTACAAAATGGATCAAGGTTGAGCCCCTAACCACCATTATCTCGGCCCGAGTTCAAAAGTTCTTTGAGTGGAGCATAATTGTAAGATTTGGAATTCTGGCAGAAGTTGTCACAGATAACGGAACACAATTCACAGATAAGAAGTTTCAAGAAATGATGGTCGGGTTCCATATAAAACATCACTTCTCATCATTGGATCATCCGCAGTCCAATGGTCAGGCAGAAGCGGCAAACAAAATCAACTTGGACGGATTGAAAAAACGAATGCATGAAGCCGACCCAAACTGGGTCGAGCAGCTGTATTATGTCTTGTGGGCATATAGAACCATGACCCAAACAACCACTCAAGAGACCCCATTCAGAATGACGTATGGCTGCGAAGCAATGATACCCGTGGAGATCGATTAACCATTATGGAGGAGGCAACATATGTCTCATGCAAGAGAAGATAACAACGCAACACTAGCTGCCGAGCTAGACCTAATAGAAGAAGTCTAGACTCTAGCACATCGTCGAGATTTACATATGAAGCAGATCAGAGCTCGCAAATTCGACAGAAAGGTAAAGCCGAGGTCCTTTGAAAAGGGCGATATCGTATTACGTCGAGCGGATATCAGAAACAAGAATGCCCGAGATGGGAAGTTAGCATCCAATTGGGAAGGACCATATCGAGTCACACAAAATCTCGGGCAGGGAACGTACTGATAGAGTGCTTTTAGTTGAGTATTTTTCTATCCTTCTTAGTTTATTTGACCTCTCTTAGACCTTTATTTTCCTATTCTAATTCAGTTTTTAGGCCTAGACAAGTAAGTGGGCTTAATTGCTAATTGTCGCGTATTTTCGGATTTTTGGCTCACTTGATGTATCTGACTTGTGCAGGACCTATAGGAAGCTACCGATCTCTGAATGGAGCGTTCTAGGAGTCCCTGGAAAGATAACGAAAAGATCTACAAGTTTGCTAGAAATAGCCCAAGGCCAATTCTGTCATTTAGAGGGTCATTTTAAACTTTGAAGTTTGCGCCTCTGCACTTGTAATTTTGGGCTGCGAATTTGACTTTCATAGTTGTAAATAGCAAATAATTAGATTGTTGGGCTTGTTTGTGGCCCATTTTATTTTCAGAACTTAGTCACTATATGTATTAGTGACTTAGTGAAACTTGGACAACACACTTACAATTCAATAAACAAGTTTTACATTTCTTTTCTTTAGTTTTTAGGATCAAAAGCTTGTTCTTCATTTTCTCTCAAGTGTTCTTCATTGTTCTTCATCTCTTCATTTCCATTTTGCTATTCTTCCATTTTCTTACACTCAATTCATGGGGCTTTCCTTGGTGATCATCATGGAAGGATCAATCACTAATCAATCCAAGGATCTAACTCAAACAAGAGAAGAATTGGAGTTCCGGTTCGGTATTTCAGTTTCTACTCGAATATTCACCTTCTTCTTCAATTTCTATTATGTTTTCATGATCATGAATGCATTTGGGATTGAAAGTGAATTAGGATTATGGATTCATGTCTTAATTTCAAATGATAATCACAAGATTAATTGAATGATATTTTAGTTAGGATTGTGGTTTCAATCAATTTAGGAGTAGAATCGATTGAACTACTTCTATTGAGATTGAATGAATGTTCATGTTAGAATCAACTTATGGGAATGATGATGATTCAAATAGCTTGGGTTAGTGAATTGGATTGATGCTTTCTCATCTGTTTTACTTTACTCCTTGATAATCTTGTTAATTTCTGCATTGTTCTTTAATTTTAGTTTGTGTTCTTGCATGTTTTACTTTACGCATACCAACTGTTTGACAAAATTCCCCCATTATTATTACCAATGATTTGAAGCTAGAACCATATTGATCGTGTCTCTGAGTCGACCTAGGTTAGCTCTGTGCTACAGAATTAGCTTAGTAAAATTGTTTTTGATGCGTCTTGACAACGTAAATATCACGTACACACTAGAAACTCTTGAAGGAAAGAACGTAAAGCGCACTGGAATGTCGACAAGCTGAAAACTTATTATAGCTAAAAGTTCCTAGCCGTAATAAATATTCATGTGTTTACCCTTAATTGATAAGTCGGGATACGATACATCGGTACCCGCGTAAGTCTTTCATGGGGATCATAAATTAATACTTAGTTTATATTCATGTGTTTCTCCTTAATTGATTTTATAAACCGGGATCTGATATACGGGTACCCATTTGAATCTTTTATGGAGATCGTGAAGCAATATTTGAAATTTTTGTTCATGTGTTTCTCTTTAACTGATTTTTTAAGCCAGGAATATAATGCCTGTGTAAATTAATCATTGAGATCATGAACTTATGTAAATATCTTCGAAGAATATCAATAAAAGTACTTGTTACAAGGAAGTTATATATATATATATATATATATATTGTGCACAAATTATATTAGCCTAGCAGCTGTTCTGTGTGTTAATTCGACCCTGATCAGGCCGACATAACAATTTACTCGTGGATGAGTGATTTAACAGAATCACCTCCATTGATTAATGTCTATGTGATGCCTTGATCGTTGCTAAGGTGGGAGCCCGATTTTGCAAAATCGAGGTCCAAAAATCCGATATTCAACTCCCAGCTACTAGTTTGGGTAATATGTTACTTGGTCATTGAAGCCAAATTAATATGCGAGCATATGAATATATACAGGCCAGATAAAAGTAAGCAGCAAATCAAGTATTAGATAAATGCAGTGACTATACGAATACCAAATAAAAGCTGACCATGGCAATATTAGAAAGTGTATGAAAGAAGAAATTGTTGGGAAAAACAATTAAATTACAGAGTTGAAACCGACATTCCAGCCCTTCAAAGTTACACCATCTTCTCACCATCAGCAACTTCGGGATCTTCAACAGGAGAAGGGACGTAAGGGACTAACTCGCCCCCTTCAACATATGCCCGGCAATGAGTCCCTTCCAAATTTAAAGTTATTCCCGGGTTCAAACACTAGACTTGTTCCAAGGCATTGGAAAAAGCCTCCTCCGCCACTGACCCCAACACCTCTTGGAGTTCAGCCATCTCTTTCTTAGTGTGCACGACCTCCATTTGAGATTTCTCATAGACAACCTTCAGATGAGCAAGCTCTTGAGCCAACAAAACAGCATAATCCTGGGCCTTGCTAGCTTCAGTTGAGGCAGCGTCATATGAAGCTTTCAAGGAGTCGGCATGGCTCTTCACCGCTTGGAGTTTGCTGTGAACAGAAGTAAGATTCTCAATCGCAACAGCTAACCCCTCGCGAGAAGAAACGAGCTCTTCCATTAGTTTTTTATTCTCCTCTTGCAGCTTCGTAGGATGGGACTTCAACGAGACTAGACTCGGCACCAAAGAGGCACACTTGAAAGCTTGCAGGTGCAGATGGTTGAGCTCTCGAAGATCATCGTCAGAAAGGGGGCTCGAATCAGAAAAGCGTTTGAGGGCCTTAGTAAACAGGAAAAGGTCTTCAACTCCTTTCTCCCATAGGCACCCCGGTGATAACACGGAGGTAGTCGCGGAAGAACTGACGGTGGTAGCAACAATGGTAGCCAGTATGTCCTCTGTGGTACTCGAGGTAGGGTCAAGATGGTCATCTCGGCCTACGTGCCCGGCCACAGATGCAACTTTGCCCATCCCTTGTTCAACGGGGATTATTTCTTGAGAACCACTGGCCATGACGTCAACCCGACGTCTCTTGGCAGAACTTGCCGCCGGCAGTTTCTGAAGATAGCAGAGACGTCGGCTACCAGCAACCTTCTTTGGTGGGCGATGCACAAGGTCAGCAGACGGATCTTCCATCTCGGCAGCTACAAAACAAATAGTTAAGATAATGGCTGAAAAAGGTAAAACACAATATTTTCTTTTAACATTCAGTAAACCTTGAGCTTCCCAGTGCAAGTTAATTTGGATGAGCGCCGAAGCCTCTACGTCTGAGAGGCTAGACTCATCAAAGCGGTAGGAGGCAGGAGTATAGGTATGATGTTCCTAGGTCCAATAGAGCGGGAATTTCCACCCGACATTAGGTGATTCTGGAACCCGGAGGAAGAACGGTTGTTTGTCGGTTTCAGCTACAACTTTGAAGAAATTATTTTTGAAGTTTTTAAAAGAATCAATAAAAATAAAGAAAAGATGACGGTCAGAGCGACTTCGAAGAGAAGTCCACCCCTTCCAAGTTGTAGGTTCCTAGCCAGTGCGGCCGGTGTGAACATTAAAGAAGCAAAAGAAAAGAGGAACAGTGCAAGGAATACATAATTCCACGCACAGATCCTCGAAAGATTTCACAAAAGCCCAATTTTTTGGATGTAATTGAGAAGGGGCCAAGTGAAGATGGTTTAGAAGCTGCATTTCAAAATCCGACAAAGGAAATCGGATTCCTAGACGTGTGACCACGTCCTTACAAAAGAAGAAATAGCTAGGCTCGCCTTCCCCAGCACATGAGCAAATGGGCTCATCCGGGTCTGGAGGTCGGACAAAAAACCTGTCTTGGTTGCCAACAGGGAGCGTTGCAATGCTTTCTCGGGTCAAAATAGAGGAAGTATGAAGCACTTCGTAAGTGACCTAAGGGAATTTAGAGATCGGAATGGGAGAAGGACCGTCGGGTTGAGATCCTACCGATTGTGACTCGTCGACCATTTCCACCGACGGAGTATCCATAACAACCTACGACAAAATAAAAAGAGAAAATTAGTGATGAATACCTGGAGGTGCAGTTGAGAGATGAAGAGTTGGAGAAACGGTCGGCGTCGAGCTAATACAGAGTGAGGTCGGCATTCTGGTCTCGGCATCCGACAAGAATGATTGAGAGACCCCAGCCGTCGTAGGAATGGCCCTTCGGACCGGGTTGTGACGACATGATGCGAGGATCTCACCGGTTCGTTCATATTGTCCGATTTGGGCACAATAATGAAATTCATCCATACACTTTATAATAACCTGGTTTCTAAAAACAAAGATTTAAATAAATAAAATAATAATATTTTACTGTAGCATGGCGCTGATAGCGTGGGAACGACGTGGTTAGCGTGGGATGCGGCGCCAGTAGCGTGAAATTGCACCAGAATGCCATTTCTTGTGGTCTGATGGCGCGGATAGCGCCAGTTTGGCGCGATTAGTGCCACAGAAGCGCCCAGTTGGCGCGGTTAGCGCCGTAGTGGCGCGATTAGCGCCATAAGTGCCCAGGAAGCTTTTAGTTGCGCTAATTTGGCGCGAATAGCGCCATATATGGCGCGATTAGCGCGAGAACGTCGGCAGAACCAATATTTAAAGGCCATTTTACGAAATTTTGGCCCAAAAATCATGGTTTCTCCTTCCCCACGACCCCAACCTCCATTGATGCATGCTCCAAGCTTCCTTAGACCCCTTTTCTTGGCCTAAACACCTCTCTAAGACCTTTGAGTGTGAGAGGAACCTTTGGGAAAGCTTAATCCTTCATTTCTGCT
>PYAF01000666.1:733028-769603 GCA_007407185.1 Glycine tomentella | reverse complement strand
GTTGGGGGGGGGGGGGGGGGGGGGGGGGGGGGCAATTATGGAAACTAAAGAACATTTTGTCACAAAAAAAGGGAAAGCCAGTGTTGTAAAACTTGGACAGGTCATCAACTCAGTCATGGTGCTGGTTTTGTGGGTCTCTTGTGAGACTAGTGGGTCGCTTCTTGAACCGTTGTATATTAAATTTTGGCTTAAATATTTTTTTGGTCCCTAATAACTTTTAGTTTTGCGTTGAGTCCCTAATAAAAATTAATTTAAGCCTTAAATTTTTAAATTTTTATATTAAAAATTATATAAAATAGATTTATCATGTGCATATTAAATGATAAAAATTAATTAAGTGCCATTAGAATTTTATTATCTTTCATGTCTTGAGTCCATAATATCTGTAATTAAACCCTATTTATATAACATAGAACACTCAATCCTACTTCCAAAACCTCTAAATTGAATAGAGAAGAAGAGTTCTGTGGAGCCTGCATTTTATCTTCACAAGGTTGTTGAATCATTCAGCGTAAATTTCACGAATTTTTCCTCCTTTCATTTGCTCTAAAAGTTGGTGTTAGTAGGCGGTTTGAGATATTAGTAGACTGTTCAGTGCCCACTTTCTGATTTTAAGCCCCAAAAAACAGATTGTTCACATACAAGGAAAATAAAAGAGAAAGATCCCCAAAACTCTTCCCCCTGCCATCTAACAGTATAGCTTTACCTGTTTTCAACTTTTAATATTAGACGGCATAAGATATAACCTATTGTGATCAAAACTACAAGTGCTTGAAGATATCTATGGCAACATAAAATGTAGTATTTTCACTGTATACATCATTCTTAAGATTGTGGGGCATGGTATGCTGATTAGAGTGTACTGACTATATATGCTTGTTGATATTATAAAGCAAAGCATTTCACCACAGTAGTGTTGTTGAGATTTTGTCTATCCTGTGCACTATGTATGGTTATTGGGACCCAAGTGCTATGCAAAAGATACTTATATGTTACTTTCTCATTTTTCTGTTTCTTTCTTTCTCCAAAATGCACACAAGTTGTGAAATTGTAAAATAGCCATGACTTGTTTTCTTATATTTCAGGCACGGATATTAGAACAAGCAAATTATACCAAGGTAGCTATTATATCTTCTGTAAGAGAATAATTATAGCAACTTATTAACTGTTTTCAATGCTCAGATATCCGATATCTTGTCTCTGACATGAATCAGTTCAACTACTGATCAATACCATGAACCTCCTCATGGCACATTAGTTAATATGACGACTTATTGGTTGGTTAAATACTCGCGCTGTGGCACTAAAGAATAGGTTGATTGATACAAATTTCATGCTAGTTAGTTTTATTATATTTTTAGATCAGGATGACACAACCATGTGAATTGGTTTTTAAAAGAACTTGCTTTGCTTGTTCTGGTAGTCCCATTTTGTCTTTTGGGGATATATATATATATATATATAGAGAGAGAGAGAGAGAGAGAGAGAGAGAGAGAGAGCAAGATTTTTTATCAGTGGAATATGAATAGTTCAATACTAGATTACTCTAGGTGGCAAAATACAGTGAC
Source organism: Glycine tomentella (assembly GCA_007407185.1). Lineage (NCBI taxonomy): Eukaryota > Viridiplantae > Streptophyta > Magnoliopsida > Fabales > Fabaceae > Glycine > Glycine tomentella. The sequence continues at coordinate 768,035 of PYAF01000666.1, read as the reverse complement.
CATTTGTTTTTTCAAAAAAAAAAAATAATATCTAGACTCCCATATCAATGGTTTAATAATAGGAAAATGAAAACACTTTTTGAAATATTATTTTTGTATATAGCTTTCTGGACACCATCTCTTCTAGTCTATGTGGTGAACTTTTCATTCCTTATCTTTATTTTTCCACTATCGTTTGCAGGATGCAATATCAGGATTCTATCGATTCATATGGAATCTGTTCTATGCTGAGTATGCAATATTTCCTTTCATATAGCAAGCCTTGCTACATTTTTCTTGGGAAAAGGTGCATACGTGCATAGTTAGAGAGATCTTCTTTGTTGTCTCAAGTATCAATTAGTAAACTAGCTATTTTTTTTTAAATGAATATTTTTGTATGTAAATATGTGTGATGCTTTTGCTTTTACTTTGATGTAATGCCATTGACATATTTCATAATGTTACACTGACAATATTTTGCATTGTTTTTATACCTCCAAGCTATTCTTTGTCGATCATAAGCTCGGATTTTTTTTTAAGTTGTCTGTGCAATGTAGTTTATGTTACAAGCAAGCATAGAGATGTAAAAAGTAAAACCAAAGTGTGTGTATGGCATTTTTAAATTTTTGGATTTCCCTTTTGGGCGATGGGCCTGGCGACCAGGGAGGATAATTTTAAATGAAGCATGATGTAGTTGCACGTTTGTTTCTCCCCCAATAAATATGGCTAAGTATCACTAGGAAACTTGTGTATGCTTTAATTGATATTTGCACTTAAATGTGTGCATTATTTAGGACGTGATCGGTTGATCTTCGAGTTTAGGTCTAACTTAATCTCACAATGCTACTTATATATATATATATATATATATATATATATATATATATATATTACTATTTTGGTTATATCATTAATTGATGTGAGATCTTGTACCTCTTTCACATTAAGGGCTAAACATCTTGAGAGGAAAGTTTGTAAGACTAATAAACATTTACATGTGATTTGATAATGGTTCCATAGTGGGTATTGCCAGAAGACAAATAATAATTGTTAGTATAGATTTTAATATCATTTTAAAATTTGAATTTTGGCATAATTACACCATTAACTTATTATAAATAATTGTTTGTGATTGAATGATAATATAATAATATCAAAAAAATGATATTTAGATGCATTAAAAATAAAAGCAGTTTAGAATAACGAGAAAATAGCTTAGAGGAATACACATTGTGAATAATAGATGAAGGTAATTAAATGGTAAGAATGACGAAAAAAGTAAAATAAGCTAATGGTTTATATCTTTAGCAAAATAAAATTCTTTGTTAGTTAGCTGTAAGAAAAATGCTAAGTTCAAGGAAATGAGAAGACAATGTTGGTGGTCACTGGTCACGAAATAAGGAAAGTCTAGCAGAAAAATGAATTTGTTTTCATTATGGATAGCAAAGGAAGATTGATAGGAAAAAGAACATTCGTGATTCCATAGGCAGCTTAATTGCAAAAGCCTTTTAATAAGTAATGTGTCCAATTTATAAGGAAGAAAGAGGAGTCTAAGAGTAATAAAACAGTGAATAATCGCAAACATGAATACATAGAAAGGAATGAGAATGTAGGATTTGATAGAAGAAAGAAAGTGAAGGCGTACAACTAATTAAGTAAGTGTTTTAGAAATTATATATAAATAAATTGTAAATTCTATATATATTACATTTTAGTGGCAGATGTAACCTAATCTCTTTATTTATGTTTAACTAAAGAAGAATTAATTGCTTGAACTTAATGTTTTTCTATTGTTTGGAACTGTCGTTTATAAAAGAAGCTATCATATGGTGATAAAAAGTGCAGATGTGTAATATAACTAATATTGGCCATGGAATTTGAGATTTGCTTGTTATGCGGCCAATCATTGCAACTACCAATTCCATCATCAAATGCATTCATCACCGGTTCTTATTTTAATTTTCATTTTCACTCATACATATTATCAAGATAATACTTCATAATGTAATTTTTAAGTGCACCTCTATCAGTCGTAATTCCACTTCAAAACATAGAGGCAGGTATTATTATATACATTGCACATATCTCAAACCTCAATCTAATCAGTGTATTTATTGATAGATATTAAGGATTGAAAACACTCAGTAACAATTTTGGTGTTGGTAACAATAAAAATTAATATAATCTTACCCTACCTATTTTCATCTTGTCTATTTCCTCCTCATGTTATCATTTATAGGATAAATAGAGTATTTGAAGGATAACACAAAGGTGATCAGCAATCCCCAGAGAAATTTTCTGCATTACTATACATGTTATTAATGATTTGCAAGTTGCTACTATCTCAATCTAGATTGGATGAAAGACGCCAATCAGTTTGTCTCCTCATTTGGAACCAGAACTTACAAAGTTCTTATGTTCCTCATCCATCACATGACCTACAAAAACTATATGGCTTTGAAGAATGGCATCAAAAGCATTGCAAAAAGAACTCCTATGTCATTTTCTCAACAGAAGTGACACCCCTTAATTGCTACTTCATCCTATGTATTGTCAGCTTAATATACTAGACGCTTCAGGCACTTGGAGCATCAGCCAAAGGAGGTGGAAAAGCAACATGAGGGCTGAAGCGAGACAACGGTGGGATCCAGGGTGATGGAGCTGTTGTTCTTGTCCTCGGAGACAAATTTTGCTGCTCCAGAATCAAATTCTGAAGCTCTAGAGGGTAGTCTCTCATGCAACCAATTCGAGGGCCTGCACCTGTTGTCCATTTGGTAGACAAGTGATTGGCCAATTGATATGATTTCCTTCCTTTATGTGAATCTATCCTCTTCAAGATTTTCTCCTTTGGAATAGTATTCTCATCTTCTTCATCTTGATCTTCAGCAAACATGTTTGATTTGGAAACCATGAATTCCGCCTCGTTTATAAATGATTCTTCTGCTGTCTCATAACCGCATTCTGATACTGCAGTTGGAGAATAAAATTTGGTACGAGGACCATGTGCTAGCTCTCCAAAAATGTCATACACCATGACTCGTTTTGGTATCTCAAGTTTAGCTATTTTTGATCCTAGTCGTACCGACAATCTTGACAAGGGTTGTTGATGATTTGAATCAGCATTAGAATCCTCATTTCTCAAGTTAGGCAGATCTTCAGCTATCGTGTTGGAACTTTCAGTTTCAATGTTTGGAGGTTCCACGACCTTTGAAGGATTGTCTCGGAAGAGATCTTGGTTAATTTTGGCTAAGTCGTCTTCTTCAACTGGATTTTTCTGAAAATAAGAAAATGGCAATTAGCATTCCAGAAGGATTTTTATTTCTGTGGTGTGATAAAAATGACAATTAGCTAATTTTCTATGCATGATGTCATGGCTAAAGTTAATACCTATCTAAATATAACTCTCTATTCCAAGTAAACTAGTATGAGATTATGGTGAGTGTGGAGTTATTTTAATATAGGAGTTTAAGTTTCTTCGGTCATGTAAATGCTGAATGGAAATTTGTATTTGATTGATCTTATTCTGCAGCAAAGTCACCATTTAGACATTTACCTTTACATCTGTAAGATCCACATTATTCTCCTTAAGGAATGACATGAGTTCCTCAAAATTTTCTTTTGTTGGGAGATAGTGCCCACTGTGAGGCCAAACTGCCTTTGGAGTTGAAAAAGTCTACTGTCAGTATGTGATACAACGGCATATAGAAAGCAAAGGAATACAATATACTAAATCTGTTGTGAAAATCTTGGGTTTATGTCCTTTTTCATACCTTAAGAACACCATCCTCTGCCACTAATCTACCAGCAGACAATGTGGCTCCCCCTGCTAGGAAGCTTGAATGTTGAAATGTGCCCTTGTTCTTCTGCCCGACATAAAGAGTCTTGGATGTACTAAGTACAAAAATCCACTTTGCATCTTCTGTTGTTTCAACAGGTTTCCCACTAATTTTGTAGAAGAGCCTCCCATTCTCAATAACTACTTCATAACATTTTCTTTCCACCTGCAAAAGAAACAACTTCTAAATTATTTTACGTGTAGCTAGATGGTTAAGCTATATAAAACTCTGAGTTTTCCTCTAAAATAAAACATTGTGGCCTGTTCACAACCTTTTTTAACATGAGATTGATCCTTCTTGTTGATAAAAGAAGAAAAAAGTGAAATCAAAGGAAACAAGAAACTCACTGGACCCAGATACTTGATGCATTGCTGCTGAAGTTTTGTCCTAGTACATCTGTCAGAAAGTACCTCCTTACCATCCCCAATATCAAGCCTACACTTGTAGATTGATTTATCCATCAGTTTGATTCAAAGTTACTTGTTAAACCAATTAAATTTTTCATTCTGGTTTCTATCTTACCAATAGAAGAAAGGTTGATAGCTATCACAGCGAAGCCATTTGACATAATAAAATTGAAGATTATGACCATAGCGGTGTCGGGGGTCAATCTGTTCAAGTTGATAACCAGTTAGAGAAACTAGCAGTTTAATTTGAAGTATATCACTTTAGCTATGAGACTTACTGCCTCTAGCCAGTGCTGCAAAGCAAGTTTGCGAGCCTTCATATCCTTAGACAGACCCTTTCCAATCTATTAAACACAGAAAAAATTAAAACAAATTACTAATCTTTCAACCTACAACATTAACAATTCAACATATTATAATGGCAGTCATGTGAGAACCTACCTTGGCAGCTCTCTTTCTTGCCCTTGACCAACGTGAAATGGCCGTCTCAGGTTTCTCAATGTCAAAAAATGATATAGAACTGCGCTTTAGTTCAGCAAAATCCAAAGCCTTCCACCTATACATATGAAATTAATTCAGTAACATAAACAAGATTATGAGTTATGAAAGATTTTTTTATTCCCTTCTCTTTCAACTTAATTTGAAAGTACTCTATGAGATTGCTCTAAGACTCCTAATCTAAAAGTATACACCCTCATACAAAAGATGATGAGAGTATATGCCCTGACAATGTAAAGAATCTTTATCTTGTCATCCATTCACAAGCTGTCATGTATTGGTAAGTTTCTTGGCTTTTACAATAATTACCTTACAAGTTATACCTACCTTGATTTCTGATTGGTTGACAGTGTAAATTTTTAAACTGATAAAGGAAGTATCAAATAAAATGGGCAATGTTTCATGTAAATTCCAATTGTGTTTACCCAGGTACATGTGTTGAAACTAACCATCTCTGCTCTGCAAGAACTGCACAATCTGCAAGTTGCCTCCTTGTCCTAAAACTTTTGTAAACTTTCTGCAACCTCAGTGCAGCTTGGTTCCATTGATTCTGTGTCTCCAGCGATGATGAATAGAAGTTCTTCTCCAACCAGTCACTACAAGCGTCTCTACTCTTTGTGCTCATTGGTTTACCAAACAAGTCATCATTTTCCATATCTGCTGTAGGAGATCTTAAAGAAAGCACGGTCTCCAACTCAACCGATCCTTCGAGCATCATCTTCCCTTCACAGTTTGATTTCTTTAAGTCAAGTTTTGAGTTTCATTCACTGAAACTAGCTAATCAGAAAATATGCTTTGTATATAACTTCTTGTCTGAAGTTGATTCACCTCAGGTTTTTCTCATTTAACAAACTGCTATATATATATATATATATATATTAAATCTTCATAGCAGGAGGCATTGCTTGATAAAATTACTAGCCTCATAAGCATTAATCAGAAGGGGGGACGGAAGAAGGTTGTGCGTTTGAATTACTTCCACTAACAAAAATTAACAATTAACATTTTGCCGATAAAAAAGCATTAATCAGATTTTCTGTTCCAATATCTTATCCAGAAAAAACCAAATCATAAGTGAAATTAAGAAAACAAGTTGTAGCAATAATTCCAAGGGATAGTAGTTTTAAGAATTGATACACATTACAAAAGACTTATCAGTTTCTTCAGACAAAAGGGAATCACCAGAAAGGATTCCACACAATCCAAACAAAGGAATAAAGAATAAACGATCAAATCTTCAAATATCAATGTTAGCGAATGTTGTAAGGGAAAAAAAAAACATTTGAAACATTATCCAACATTTCAGAAGCAACAATGCAAGAGAAGAGGGGTTAAGGATATTGTCATTGTTGGTATAAATCAACAATATATAACCCTCAAAAAAGAATACCAGATTGTCCTTTATTCCCTTAACAAGGCATGTTGCTCAATTATATTGGTCATGCTTTTAAACCATTAATTTCCTCCTCCCTTTACACCTCCAACGTAGCAAAACCAAAAAAACAAAAGAATGACATGGTTGGCATCAAACCCAGAAAACATGCAATGCAACTAACAGTCCAACATGGCATATTTTCAATCATAAGAACCAGAAAACATTGTCACATTATTACTCTCCATTACATCATGTTTGAATATTAAAAATGACAACATCCTAGGCTAATGCCATATATACTATAACAACAATGGTATTGTTATTAAAATTATGAAGGAGCATATACCTAAATATTTGACACTGGGACCAAGGGAGAAGAATGGCTCAAGGAGGTGTTGGTGCGAGAGAGAGAGAGAGGGTTCGACAACAAACAAAAGGGTGCAGAGAGAAAATGAATGTTAAGAGAAAAGAAGGAAGGGGACCCCAGAAAGGAAGTGGCACAAATGGAGGTGACAATGTGTGTGTGTGTGTGAGAGAGAGAGAGAGAGAGAGAGAGAGAGAGCGCAGAATGAGGGAAGAGAGGATCGAAGGGAATTTTGCGTGAGGAGAAAGAAGAAGAAAGATGTTAATTGACTTCTTTTTTCGGAGTTAACAGGGTGGATAAGCTAGGTGTATGTATTGCTCTCTCTTTGCAATGCTTAATGCAAACACGTCATGTTATGTTATTCTTGGCTTTCTTGCACCATCTTTATATAGAGAAAAGAAAAAAAAAGAATGAAAGGGGTGGAAACACTAAATTAAAAAGGTAGGTTTGTTTGGACTTTGGAGTTAAATGAAACATGCAAGCTGGTGTCTCTGACTCTGACTAACCCACATGGGGTTTCCCCTTTTGCCTTTTCATTCTACAGGGACTTGCATGGTACAGTTCAACGAGATCATTCATCTTATTTTTCTTTTTTCATTTTTTTTCCAATAAAAAGATATGCATCTTCCTAATATTTTCGTTTCTTTGTTATAATTTATGGAGAGTGTTTTTTGGTACAGAGCATACCTGTCTTTTCCCAAAGACAACTTTTCTCGAGTAAGATAGAATAATCATGAACATTGTCTTCTTTTTATTATTGAAAAGGTGAGACAAAATTGTAGAATGAGACCACACTTCCAATATAATCATACAATAACAATGACATGTTGGAACTGCCACTAAAGTTTTACCTTAAAGATTACTGCATTGTCCCAAACTGTAAGTAGTTTTATTCAATTGTAGTTATTTAATTAGTTTTTAGATGTCAAGGGATCTCCCTGAGAAGAATTGATGATATTAGAATGATTCGAACTCATAATTATAAAAAAAGGTGAAATTCTTAACTTGCATTGTCATGAACACAAAATTTTTCTTATAAATATTTAATGTAATTATATATTCTAACTTTAAACTTAAAACCATTAATTAAACTAGAATAATCCTATCTCCATTTGATTAACATGATCCGTGATAATTAATATACATTTTTATTTGTTGATAAATTTTACTTAAATTTAAAAATTGATTATTATAAATTTATAATTAAGTTCTTTAGTTTTTGGACTCAGTTACATTTTTTTATCCTTTATTATGATAAATGTGCAATTTTGGTCTTTCAATATTTTGTTTTTTTTGACGGGCCGGTTAAAAAAAATATTTTGTTCAAATATAATCATTATTTTGTTGTTTTTTCAATTATCATCACAGATAAAGTAAGTAACCCCGTAGGTTATTATTGTTTTTAAGGTGTAACATCTTCGTTAAGAATATCTAACATTGGTAATTAATCAGTAATTAGCACATAAACAAAACTACAAGTAATATTTTAACAGAAAAAATCATAGTTTAAAAAATTGGTATGGTCACCCAGTCATGTCATTGGGTCATCGAACTTGTGGGTTAATAAATTATAGTTTAATAAAAAAATATAAAATTTTTATATCTATTTTAAAATCTTTCTTCTAATCTATTGAAATTAAAAAATCTTAAAAATATAAATAAAATATAAAGAATATAAGTCAAAAAATGATTATTATCTCTAATATTTAATATCAAAGACATTGACCGTATATATCAATATCTACATTAAAATGAAACATAACCATATCCCATCAATGTAAATTATAAAATATAAAAAATCAATCTAAAGTTCTGAACCACAATTTTAAAAAATGATTCAAAATCACAATTTCACATGCAACTCAATCACAATTGCGACTACTTCTAAATCAATTTAACTCAATAAAAAATACAATTGTGCCCACAAAAAATATTTAAATGAAGAGATCAATTTAACTCAAAAGCACACAAAAAAACTAAAATAAAACAAAATGAAAAAAAAAAGATAAGGAGGACCCAGTTTGGGTCAACAGTTCGACTGCAAATCCATCCGAGTCAATCCAGGTCACTTCAGGTTGAAAGTATAACAGATTGAACTTATGACTTGACTCGGTCCTAGATTGCAGTTCAACCGATCAGATCGACCGGGTCGATATGAGTTTTAAAACTCTTGAAAAAAAATAAATGTTAAACTTATCCTTATTAATAATATTTAAAGATCTAAAAAAAAGTTATCTATTAATACATAGATATATTATGAAAAAAATACTAGTTTTTTAGATGTCACAGTTCTTCTTCTTAAAAAAAATGTCATACTTTCATTTGAGAGAGTATCACTTATATGATTAGAGAACTTTAATTATATGTATATCTTCTTTATTTTTTCCAATTATGTAAATTCGTAAGTATTACCTTACATTGTATGATTAGATTATCATGCTTATCGCACTAGTAAAACACAGACAAATAATCAAATGGATAAATGACTATTTTTCTTCTTAAAAGTATAATGTGATAATAATTACTCGTTGAAAGAATAAAAAATATGATTTAGTTTATGAATTTGTACAAAATATGATAATTACGTTCTGTGGTTAGATTTTGTGAAATCAATTTGACATTAAACTATATTTTTTTTAAGGATCAAGTTGATATTCGGTTATAATTTAAGATGACTGATTTAATATTAAGTTATACAACATAACGTAATTGTCATATATTTTTTATACATTCAAAAAGTAAATTAGAATTTCCATTTTCTCAATTATTAAATTTTCATTGCATTATATTTTAAGGATGGAAGTGACCATTTATCCTAATTAAATTTTTTAACATATATATATATATGTTGGCCAATATTCAATTTTTTTTATTACGTATAAAAAAAGATTTTATTAAACTTAAAAAGAAATTAATCTTAGTTGTAAAAGATACCTTGAAGTGCAAATAAAAATGTTCGATTACCACCTCAACTAGATGTCGATCGGTTATCTTCATCAAATTTTATTTATATTTTCAATAAAACTAGTGTGGTGCATAACTAATAACTAATGATTAAAATAAGGAAAACCTAATCACTTGCTTTGTTAGCACGTAAAAATCTCTTAATATGTACAATGTTGTTAATGACTACATGCACGTGTATGAATAAAAATATGATTAGGCTTCTTAGACTGCTTTTATATAAAAATATCCCCTTGCTTGGATAGTACGTGAAGAAAGAAATTGAACACCTATTAAATACAATAGGAAATAAAAAGAAAATAAAAAACTAAAGGTAATATTACTTCCTTTCCATCTCCCCTCATTAATTGAAAAAAAAAATGGAGTTAGAAAGAAGTTTGCATTTCGGTGATAACCATCATATATTCCAGGTGAAATTAATGTTTTTCTTTTTAATATATATATATATATATAGGTAGGTGAAATGTTTTAGTATGATATACTTATAGCCTCCGTTTAATTTTTATTTTGATGCATATAATTAATTTTAAATTGTTCAATTTATAAGAAATATCTGAATATAGATTAATTTATAAGAAATATCTGAATATAGATTAATTTATAAGAAATATTTGTATATAGATAACCTTAATCATTATTATAAATTTTTGAATTTTCAATTGTTGAATTTAATAGAAATATCTGTATATAATTAATCTTAATCATTATTATAATAATAACATACACAAATAATTTTATAACAATTTTACACTAACCAACTTACCATCTTAAAAATATTTATGTACATATATATAAAAAGTTACCAAGGTAGGAGGGGGCTAGGACGCCTTCACCCCTAAATTTGTTCCAACCAGAGGTAAGGGTTGACCCTTCTCCTTCTTTACAATGAGTGTTATCTAATAATTTTTGTTGTTGTTCTGCCACATGTTAAGTCGTGGTGTTTATTGATTGTGCACCTAGGTACAGTGGTGTATTCCACCTTTCTAACATGTTATTATTAGGAGGTAATGCACCTTCGGCTAGCTCGTGTTTTCACATCTAACATGTCAAAATTTAGAGTTTGTCTAGGTACATACATAGATATAGAAGCTAGTCTTTTGAACAAGTAGTTCTTTCAAAAGGTCATTTCTTCTATTTCCAAACTTTAAATTAATGAATCATGCTTATCTAAGTTAGTATACAGGAGCTAGATACGATCGTGATTAACCATTCATATGACCAAGCTTTGGCTTCGAGATTAACTGGTATGAGAATTGACTTGTGTCAGTGAGTCCTCATTAGGACTGAACGACCCAAAACTTATTGAGATAAAAAATAAAAATAAAAAAAACAAACTTAACTTTAAGGTTTAAATTATTAACAAACAATATAATTTATAAATAAATGAATTTTAATCATTAATATTTTACTCTGGTTTGCAGAAAATACATTCATTAACTGACTTAAGTACCCAACAAGAAATACATCCTAATTTTTTTTTGAAGAAATTAAATTTAAAGAATATTATTCTTCAAATTAAAAATACAATAAAACAACTCTTATATGAAGTTTTGTAAAAAAATCTAGAATGCTACAATTGATATCAAAAGAAAATAAAAGAAAATATAGATTTTGACGAACGTGGAACTTTCTTAATTTGTATAAATTGAATTTGAGTATTAAAAGACTAATAGCAACTTACCAATACTTGCTCAATCAATCAAATTAAATTCTCTTATATGAATGAAAAGTTCAGTAATGTAGTACACGTTTAAATGGTAGTAAACATCAGTCTGAGCCAAATTTTAGTTTGTAAACTAAATTTACAAAAATATCTTAATAATAATTTTTTTCCAACCAACGTAATATCAAATTTTTTTATTCTCCAAATTAAGTTTGTAACTTTCCATCGACTAACCGTATTCGGCTAATGATAGTCGAGGGATGAGATTATTATAATTAATTATTGATAATATTACTATTAAAGTATGTTTAGAAATAAATTATAAATATTTTAAAAAAATTTCTATTAAAAGTATAAAATTTATTTTAATAAAAAATTCTAAAAATATTTCTAATCTTATATTCAAACATATTTTTAATATTAAAGATTAAAGAAGAAGATAGCCGTTCGTAAACAAAACATTTCTGACAAGAATAATGTGCAGCATTCATGTTGACAGCTACTACTACGTACGTACTTTTATTATGTACGACCCATGGTACGGACCTTCCACCATAAACAACACAAACCAGCTGGACGTAAGTGGTATTATTACACTGTTGCTAACTTTTTTTTTTTTTGTTTCTTTCAAGGTTGGTGGAGGTCGTAGAAACTTTGGTCAAAATACCACATTCTGTAAAATTATTTGTGAATATGCCACGCCAACCAAACGTATTGTCCATATGCCACATGTGTTAATTTGCAGGACCACAAGGTGAATTAGGTGCATGCATTACTACACAAAAGGTCTACGACGACGGTTATTTAGGCCATACCACGACGGTTGTTGAACCGTCATTGATGTGCGAGACTGGACTGGACAATCTTACAAATTTGATTGAAAACTGGTGCCCTAATCGGTCTTGATTGGCTATGGGACTAGTTATGTAATCAACGCATATCAACCCGATTTGGTCAAAACCAATGGTGACTAGGGTCGGTTGACCTGTTATGTCATCAATTAAGGCTATTACTTAACATCAAAGACTAAAATAAAAAATTTCAAATCTTCAAAGGACAAAAAATATCATATTTTACAGGGATCCAAAGGTTATTTAAGCAAAAACTAAATAGAGGGAAAATAAGTAAAGATGATAAACAATATTATTTGAAATGAAGATAGAGATAAAAGAAAAAATAAGACACAGAAAAAAGAGTATGTGAATGATGTTGGCCATAGTGAAAACTGAATTAATTAGTTGGATCCTTTTGATTGGAAATCATTCCCCTAATTGGTTTGGTTCGACTATCAGACTAGTTATGTAATCAACCCAAATCAACCCGGTTTGGTCAAAACTAGTGATTACCCAGACCAATTGACCTGGTCTGATTTGATTTAGCAATTTTGTTTTTAATTTCTAAAACAAATGTATCTATTTGAAATTTTTTTCATGGTACCATTTGAAATTTGAAACGCATGGTAGAAGCTTGGTAGTTCACATGTTGAATGCTTGATATCCATAATATTATAATAAAGCTTTTTATAAAAAAAAGAAGGTAAAATCTCTTTCTGAATTATTAATAGCTAATTGTTGAATATATAATAATATAATAATATGCTCCTATAACATGTTAAATTGTTAAATAGCATATAATATGCTTATATATTATTATTTTGATCTTGATGATATATAATAGTAAATTATTATTATCTTGATCTTTATATGATTTAATATTTATGTGTTCAATACATCTTTATCAGACTTGTTCATGACCCTTTGGCATTCAATAATTTGGCCATGACAATTATTTTAATTTTTTAATATAGATTATAAATTGATCACATTTTGTTATCTATTTTATATATATACACCAATTCAATCAATCACTTATTTTGACAATCTATTCTTTAATTGGTTGCCAAATTTTTCTTTCTTTTTCCACTAATGTAATAACTTGTGCCATACATGGGTATTGAGTCTACAATCTACAATTTTTTTTAATTATTATAACTTTTTAATGTATTTCTTATTTTTTTCAAATTTTATATAAAATGTATATGAATATGTAATATATATATATATATATAATTATGAATATTGATATATATTAAAATGATTTTGCATTCACATATGTCTTGTATCATTTTATTTTATATAAAAAGTATTTAAAGACTATCATCTTTAGGAATATATTTGCATGTTATATAACTTACATATATACATAATTTTAATAAAAAAAACCTTAATTGTAAAAAATATTTATGTAAGAATTCTCAAATTTTTAAAATCTTAATTATACCTTAATTAATGTAATAAAATCCAAATTCATAAGATTTTGTAATTTAGTTAAAAAAAAATATATTCATTGTAACCATCTTAATTATAAATTAAAAAATTAAGGGCATTTCAATGTGAAAAGAATGAATGTGACATTGCTACCTTGCATCTACTTAATTAACATGGAAATATGTATTACTCATCATGGAAATAAAATTTGGTGGCATCCACCACGTGAAAATCAAATTCCTTGTATTCATAATACTCATTATGGAAATATTTTAAAATGATTTTCTGTTGTTTTTTCAACTTCTATTGTAGGAGGCAAATAAATAAGGGTTTTTTTCATCATTGTGTCAATAGTTGAAAAATATAATAGATAATTACTTTTTTAGTATAGTAGAACTTTTATTTGTTTTAAAAAATCATCTTTATCCTTTATACATCTTCTCGAATCAAAATAAATTTTAGCAAGTAAACTTTAGATGTTATATATATAGAAGTATAAGCTCATCTTAGAAGAAATGACAAAAAAAATGGTGAAATTTGTATTTCTTATTTGTATTTATCCATCCGTTAAAACTGAATATAAGGAATAAAAAAAGAAACATTTTATTAAGAGAGTGACTATTTTAGAAATATACGATGAAAAATGAAAAACAACAATTAATATATAGGTATATATAGTAAATTTAATTGTATCTCTTTTTATTTCATGAAATTGCTATTATACCATAAACAAGTATACAAGCCATATAAGTAATATAAAATAGAAGTTAAGTATTGTATTCATAGGAACTTGTTCAATAATTGACAAAATTTCACAAAGATAAGCTACTAGAACAATAAATATAAAGTAAATAGACAATGGAATGGATTTACAGTTGGAATAAAACACTAAAAACCTAAACTACTTGACAGTAAAATCATAGAGAAACTATTTTTGGGATTTTATATATGCAGAAAATATAAGTTTCAAGATGATCACTACTAGAAAAATAGCATTTAACATTGGTTATTTTTGACATTTGACATCGATTTTGAACCGATGTTGAATCAGACGACGTTGAAAGTGTGGAAGTTAACATTGGTTTTAAAAATCGATGTTAACAAAATTGTACAACATCGATTTTTATTGAAAACCAATGTCGATATGTAACAAATAAAAACGTAAAAATGTAAAAGATTACACTACAACATCGATTTTCATAATAAAACTGATGTTAATGTATCATACAACATCGGTTTTCAAAATCAATGTTGTATTGTAGGTTAACATCGGTTTTCTTATAAAAATCAATGTCCCTATGTAGGTAACAACATCGGTTTTCTTATGGAAACCGATGTTGTTATACACATAGGCACATCGATTTTCTTATGAGAACTGGTGTTAACTTACAATACAACATCGGTTTTTAACGAAAATCGATGTTGTATGATAAGTTAACATCGGTTTTCCATAAGAAAACCGATGTTTTTTTTTTTTATTTTTTTTAATATTTTTTCTATTTTTTTAATTAGTGCAGTTCTTCAACCTGTAAATGAAAATTCAGACACATACCAACCAACCAATTTCATAATACAATTCAATAAAATAAAAATTTAATAAAATAAAATTTGAATAACAAATAAAATTCAATAGTGTCAATGTACATAAAAATGATTTCCTAACCTAATGTTTATACAATCGTTTAAAAATCCCTTAACCAATTAACCTAATATTTGATCTCTAACTCTAAGATAAAATTTAGCCCATTCAACCCTAACAGCCTTCAATGTCTGGGTTTCGAGTGGTCTTTCATCAGTGAAATACTGCATGACATAATAAAACATAAACTAAAAAGTATAAAACAAAAACAAGTAAAAAAAAATTTCAAATTAGACAATTACCATGTTCCAGTTGTCCCTGAAGCCTCCTTGCACTGTCGTCCACATCCACTGCATGACATAATAGCCACACTCAGTGCTTCCTCTTTGCTTATTACACTAAATTCAATAACATGGTCAAAGTTAAACGGAAAATTAGTGTAAATAGTAATAAATATTATTTTCAATACATGAACCATGATTTATTAAAAAACTTACTTTAAGCGCAATCCATTCAGTAGTAGCCTTTGATTTATTTCCTTTAGTGTCATGGACTGCCTTCAAAGCACTGCTTAAGATAAAAATGCATGCATATTGTACAATTAACATATTCATGTGTTAGAAATAATAATAGAAATGTGTTACAAAATTACAAACTACCTGTTAATAATTGCTTTCAGGTAGTTATCAGGCCTATTGTGCAACGAACATAACCACACAACAACATTGACCTTAGGACACATGACGACCAGTTGCCAATGTGAACTGCGTTGGAGAAAAATAAGTTATTATACTGCATACATTAATTAAATTTTTTTGTATATTTTTACTTACCTATTCAAGTACGCTGCAAGGTAGACATCTTTATGTGAACTCTGCATCCATTTCTTGAGATAGTCCTCGGATTCAAATTGAGATTGCCCAAATCTCTGTATAGACTGTGGCTTGATGAATCCATACACATCGGGATGATCCGATTGCAGACATAACCCATTCATATGCCTATTGTTTTATAAATAAAGTCAATTATGCATGAACCTAGAACAATGTGTTATGTAACGTTAGGTACTGGAGAGTGACTTACAGAATCCACAATTGTATAACAAAGATGTTCAAACATTGACCACCATGGATGATCTTAGAAATATCCTCGTGCTTGATGTACAATGGCAACCTGTCATTATGTACCCCGAACATTTCCAGGTCCCATGGCACCTGCAGCGGTCTGAAGAAAAGATTCGAGATGGTAAATGCAATCTGGTACAAGGGATCCTCAACATGTTTTGGCTTATTTACAGGTTTCGCTGGTCCATGAGGTCCTTATTTATCCTACACAGTTAACAAACATAAGTCAACGACAAGAAAGATGGCATAAATGAAATACCTTATTAAAAATAGGTTGTACAAGATGTGTTGGCCAAGCAAGGAAGGTGTTAAGGGTCTGCCCAACTAACTGAACCTCGCCAGTAGGTACAGGGACGCGAGCATCAGCATCTCAACTTCCTCAACACCCACCTTGACCTGATCACTGCCCAGAGGGATGTTGTGCACGGTTGTTGACCCCTCATAAAGTCTTCCAATAGCAATCAGGTGAGGAGGATTGTTGTCGACATACAACTGACGCCTGTCAGATGCATCGGTGTTTGGGTCATTACCGGAGGGATCGACACAGCTTCCCTTGGTGCTGACACGGGCACCATAAGGACTTGTCTGGACTTCTGGAGGTGGCATGGCTCCCTGAGTAGGCATCTACGACTGCATCTGGGACTGCAGCTGGCTGAAGGACATCATCAGCTGCTCGGTAACCTTCTCAGTGATCGACTGCGTTAGTCTATCAGTGATCGACTGCTCCAGCTCTTCCCTGATGTTTTCTTTCAGTTGAGACAAATCTTCAGGTTCCATTGATGACTTGGACTTGCGAGAGGCTGATGGGGCCGGTCCGAAGTACTATGTGATGGTCACATCAGCTCCAACAGCACGGACACGTCTGGGGTGCTCTGGTCGTCCAATGGCAGCAGTCAGGACATCCTGACGTCTACTGGGGACAAAGCTACCCTGTGCGGATTGCTCATCCAGGGAATCCTACAAGGAAATAAGTAGAACATTAGTTTTGTAATTTGAGTTAAAATTCATTAAAGGTGTAGCAGTTTGTTGTTTGACTTACAATTCTCTCAGCAATCTCACGTGCTGCCTTAGAAGTCATTTGGCCGGTTTTTTTGGTGCGAACCAGCTTCCACTTCATGTGTCGTCGCACAGGGGACGGAAGATGAATGATGGTCTCCGTGCTATCATCACTAGTTGCTCCCTCCAATTGCTTCTTTTGTTTTTCCTCCATCAATCTCTTCTCCAGCAACTTGTAACCCCTGCGAGACAACACGTTAGGGGCAGTGTTAAGTTTCTGGATAGCCTGAGCCTTTTTTCTAACATCCTGTAAGAATTACACACATAGGGTTAAAAATAAATAACCTGTTTGACTACATAATTATGAAATTGTAAAACAATGTAAAACAACTAACCTCCCAGGAAGCGGCTCGCTGACTCTGACAGAATTGGGTCCATTATTCCTTACTAATGTCGTATTTTTTGCATACAGCGTCAACATCGTCGTTTCCTTCTGTCAAGACCCATTTCCTTGTCAGATCTGATTTGAATTGCCTCAAGCGCTCGCCAACGGTTTGGAGAATTTTCTTCTTTGTCCGATGGTCAGACGTTTCAGGTATATCAAATTCATCCTGCATTACAATGAAGTCAGTTTTACAGTAACGTGAACAACATTTAAATTGTGTAATTAAAACAAACGACAGTACACCTTTAATGAATTTTACCTGAATGTCCTCCCAAATCAAGTCCTTATGCACTAAAGGAACTTCCTTGCAATTAGGAAGGGTGACATCCACCTTGTCTCTAGCCATGATCCCTAGATATGTCCTCAATTTCTTTGCCTGAGGACCATCAGCCTTCCTAGTGCCAGGATCCACATGGACCACTGGTCTGTCAAAATTAATGAATCCAGGAGGTTGATCAACATAGATTTCCTCATCAATATATCCATTTAAAAAAACACTTTTAACATCCATTTGAAACAATTTAAAACTCATTAAGCATGCATAAGCAAGTAGCAACCTAATGGCCTCCAATCTTGCAACTGGAGCATATGTTTCATCATAATCAATGCCTTCCTCTTGGTTGTATCCTTTAGCAACCAATCTGGCCTTCTTCCTTGTGATGATACCATTTTCATTAAGTTTGTTTCTAAAAACCCACTTGGTGCCAATAGGTTTATGAGAAGAAGGTCTAGGAACTAATTCCCATACTTCATTTCTCTTAAATTGATTTAATTCTTCATGCATGGCCATCAACCAATGTTCATCAAGTAAAGCTTGGTCAATGTCTTTTGGTTCAATTTGTAAAACAAATGCCATTGCACAACAAAGATTTCTTAAAGAGGATCTACTAGAGACTCCCTTTGATACTTCCCCTATGATATTGTCAAGAGAAAGATCTTTAATGGTTCTCCAATCCTTTTGCTCTTGAATGGGTGTTGAATGTTCCACATTGTCATTTGAATCAAGCTTTATCTTTTCATTAAACTGCATAACATCTTCCAATTTTCCTGCATCATCATCACATACTTTTTCCTCCTTGGAGGTGTTAGACTTATCACAAATTACATGCACTGATTCTTCTACACATGGTGTTCTTTTATTGAAGATTCTATATGTTTTACTTTGTAAAGAATAACCAAGGAAAATACCTTCATCAGCTTTAGCATCAAATTTGCCAAGAGATTCTTTGCCATTATTTAAAACAAAACATTTGCAGCCAAATGCTCTTAAATGTGAAATGTTTGGCTTCCTTCCTTTGTATAGCTCATAAGGTGTTTTCTTCAAAAGAGGCCTTATAAGAAGTCTATTGAAAGTGTAGCAAACAATGTTCACTGTATCAGCCCAAAAATGTTTTGACAAATATGTTTCATTAAGAAGAGTTCTAGCACCCTCTTCAAGGATCTATTTTTCCTTTCCACAACACCATTTTGTTGAGGTGTTCTAGGAGCAAAAAAATTGTGGTTTATTCCATATTATTCACAGAATTTTTCAAAGTTTTCATTTTGGAATTCACCACCATGATCACTTCTTATTGAAACAATGTTGCAAGCTTTTTCATTTTGAATAGTCTTGGCTAATTTCCTAAATGCTGTGAATGCTTCATTCTTGGTTCTTATGAACAAAGTCCATGTGTATCTAGAAAAATCATCAACAATGACAAGACCATAGTAGTTACCTCCTAGGCTCATTGTTCTTGAAGGACCAAATAAATCCATATGCAATAGCTCAAGGGGTTTTGTAGTTGAAACTACATTTTTGCTTTGAAAACAATTATTTGTTTGTTTCCCCTTTTGACAAGCATCACATATTTTATCCTTCTCAAACTTGAGCTTAGGTAAGCTAATTACTAAGTATTTTCTAGTGAGCTTATTCATATGATGCATGTTCAAGTGACTTGCTCTTCTATGCCATAACCAAGTATCATTAGTTTTACTGATTAGGCAATTAGTATTGTGAATAAATGCATGCTTAATTGAAAGTACATAAATGTTACCTCTTCTCTTTCCAACATGTATAACCTCACCATTTTGGCTATCATGTATCAAACAACAATTGTTGTTGAAGGAGACATTGAATCCTTTATTACATAATGACTTATGCTTAGAATGTTATGCTTTAATCCTTCAACATATAGAACATTTCTGATCATCGTTTTGATGTTGTTGAAAATAATAGGAATACTCACAATAACCAAGAGGGGGGTGAATTGGTGAAAACCTTTGTATTTTAAAATTAATTCAAATCATAGTTTAGGATCTTTATCACTTTCAAAACCAAGAAATCTTTTTACTCAATCAAATAACTCAGCCCCAAGAAATCAATAGCTCAAAACAGAACTTGTTGGACAATGGATATGAATCAAAGAATCAATGAACAAGATGAGTAATAGAGATAGAAAAACAAAAACACAAGCAATTTATACCGGTTCACTTCACAACAGAAGCTACATCCAGTTTCTTCTAATTCACACTAAATTAGAGTTCCACTATTATAAATTTTTGTTCTTACAAGCTTTTACAAAACCTCCCTTTATCAACACTAGATAAAGATAGAAATCTAAAACCCTATTAGACTTCTGAAGAGCAAGAACCAGAGAACACTACTCTGGTTTTTTAGCTAGAGAACCCTTCTCTAGACCCAAGCAAGAAGAACCCACTTAAAATAGCCAATTACAACAGAAATTCAAAACGAATTTACAACCAAAGATTAAGGAGAGAGACAACCTGATGATCCAATGAATGTAATGCACATGAGTTACCAAGTCAGGTTGAATAGCAAACAAAATAAGAACATGCTTTTCCTTAACCTTGAAAAGTTTCTTGCTCAAGAATCATCCAAAGACCCATGAATGTTTTGAATGAAGCAAGAAGTAATAAAACTCAGAAAATCACTTTGAAAGACTTAGAAGGCTTGTGTATACTCAGAAATACGAAGTGGTCAAGTTAGAAAACAAGCCAAGCCTTCAAACTTATTTATAACAGATTTTGTAACTAACTGTAATCGATTAAACGCGCTAGGTAATCGATTAAAATGCTTATGTAATCGATTAAATTATCATCTAATCGATTAAA
The DNA here is from genome assembly GCA_007407185.1 of Glycine tomentella. Taxonomy (NCBI): domain Eukaryota; kingdom Viridiplantae; phylum Streptophyta; class Magnoliopsida; order Fabales; family Fabaceae; genus Glycine; species Glycine tomentella. Next base: position 747,427 of record PYAF01000666.1, on the reverse strand, counting down.
AAGTTCAAGAAGGTTTCTAGGTTCCAGTAACGAGCAAAATAATCAATTAAATCGAGTTGTAATCGATTAAGGCAGAAGGCTCAGTTTCACAAAATAAATTGTGTAATCGATTAAGTGTTGACTTGAAGTTCTTTGAGGGAATCAAAATAAAAGGCTTGAGCTTTTTCAAACCTGAAAATAATCACAGTCTTTTTGCCAAGAACAAGTGTTAAGATATCTGCTTGCTTTATCCATCATTCATTAACTTTTATATTTGACTTAATTTGTTAATTTGGTTACTTAGCTCCCCCTTAATTTGACAATCCATTCAATTTTTGATTTGTGCAAAAAATGTGCAGAAAAACAGGGTAGAACAGAGTACAATGCAGAGCACACAATCAACCATTTCTCCCCCTATTTGGCTTATCAAAGTCAAAAAAATACTCAGCACAACGGATAACAAGTAGGAGAAACTGAAACATATTCATTAATCATGGAGGGAACTATTACATTGCTTAAAAATAAAAATAAAAAGCATAAAAAGAGAAAACAGAAAATATAAAAGAGGAAATACAAGGCTTATAGAATAAACTTGAAAGATTCAGACCCTTCAAACATCAATGTTGTTTCAATACTTTCTAGCCTAGTCTTAAATTATTCTAAGGTTGAATTGGTCTCAGCCTATATGTTCATGATGAAGAGATAACAGGCCATCCATCTTTTGAATCATTAAGGATTCAAATGGACTATAGGCAGGTTGAGTAGGGCCACTTTCTTTAGCATCTTCATCATCATCCTCTTAAACTCCAGCAACAACAGCAGGAACAACTTGTTGACCAGTCATTTGCCATCCTTGAGGTGTCTTAACCATCTCTAGTTTGGTTAGGTGCTTCTCCTTGATGAGATTGTTGCTTGAGTTGGTGTTGTTCACCACTTCATTAGAAACATCTATGTTGAAATAGTCTATGAATCTAGAGACAAGCACAACATATGGAAAAGGATAGTTCATAAGCCTCTTGGACATTAGCATAATTTCCTCAAGAATGAGAATCCAATTCATCTGAATTGAAATCTTGAGACCATACACAAGTTGCAGGTCATCATTAGTGGCTTGGGCATGGTTTGTGGCTCTAGGAGTAAGAATGTAAGTAATTATATAATGAAGAAGTCTGTCTTCATGGGTCATGAGGCCAGTGTTAAGCCTAAGCTTTAGCCTCATTTGGGGATCAATCAGCATTCCCCTATAGGTTTCTACCCTATTATACCCCTCAGCCTCTTCCTCAAACTTCCTTTCTCCTTCAAAGGAAATACCAGCCACAGCTTCCCATACTTCTGGAGTTATTTCCATGACAACCCTAATCACTTGGGACCTAAGTATCCCATCCATTGAACTTTTGGCATGGGTGTAAAACACCTTTACCAATTCAGGGTAGAACGTACCCTTCATCTCCAAAAACTTTCTCAATCCCTGAGTTTCAAGAAAAGCAAGGAATTGGAAGCCTTCCCTAATGAACCAATCTAATTCTAGGTGTTTGGGTGGACAAACCAGTTTGGTGGCATTGAATTGGAGATATGTCATTTTATCCCTTTCAGCAGGGAACCAATGATCCAACCTACTAACTGTTGGGTTAGAGGTTTCTCCAGCCTTTCTCTTAGAAGACTTAACTCTCTTAGAGGTAGACATCTTTTGGGCAGAGATAGTAAACTCAGACAGAAGAAAAACATAGAGATGTTTGAAAGATATGAATGAGAGTAGGTGTGATTTCTTCCTTCAACAATAGGGTGTATTTATAGAGATTTTTAGGCTCCAAGTATTTGAATTTTGAATTAAGGAGCAGTTAGTAAGAATTAAATCACTGCAGAGGATTCAAATTTGAATTAGGTGGGAGTTGGGCAGTTACAACTTCCAAGAAAATCTGTCAGATTTTGCAGTAACTCCACGAATAATCAATTATTTCATTGTGTAATCGATTAATTCGTAAGCCAAATCACTTTCTGCAGATACAGTAATTGATTAATTCGTAACGTAATCGATTATTTATGTAATATTCACATGTAGAAGAGAAAGTGTAATCAATTATTTTATGATTTAATTGATTATCATAGAAAAGATTGAATTTCAGAAACATGTTGAGGCTTGTGCAATCGATTAATTCAACATGTAATCGATTATTCCAGGAGGTTTTGAAATTTGAAAAAAACTGATTCTCAGCAATTTAATCGATTATTCCAGTGAATTTTCACTTTGTAAAAGGATTTTTGATCAGTGTAATTGATTAATTCGATGCTTAATCGATTATCACAGAAAGATTCAATTTTCTGAAAATATGTTTTTGAGAAGAATAATCGATTATTTCGTTTATGTAATCGATTACATAAGCTCATATTTCATTCTAAATCATGATTTAAGTGATCTTAATCGATTAATGCGATACTTAATCAATTATTGCAGGAAACATATCAGATAAAACAAAATTATGCAACACAACTTGGAAATTTTAAGCTTTTGTGATGATGGATTCAAATGACAAATCATTTCACATGAAAAGGTATACAACATTCAAGATAATAGAGATTAGATTCATCCAAGATTCCTAGCATGTTTCTAAGAGCATAGAATCTATCTTTAGCCAATGGTTTAGTAAATATATCAGCCAATTAATTATGAGTGTCAATGAAATCAATTTTGATATTACCTTTCTGAACATGATCTCTGAGAAAATGATGTCTTATCTCAATATGTTTGGTCCTTGAATGCATTATTGGATTCTTTGAAATGTTGATAGCACTTGTGTTGTCACATAGCAAAGGTATTTCTTTCAATTCAACTCCAAAATCTTGTAATTGTTGCTTCAACCATAGACTTTGTGCACAACAACTTCCAGCTGAGATATATTTAGCTTCAGCAGTTGACAAAACAACACAAGATTGTTTCTTGCAATGCCATGAGATTAATGAACTTCCAAGTAGATGACAAGTTCCACTAGTGCTTTTTCTATCTATCTTACATCCTACAAAGTCAGAATCAGAATAACCAATAATATTAATTGATGCACCTTTAGGATACCAAAGACCAACTTTTGGTGTTGTCTTGAGATATTTGAGGATCCTTTTGACTGTTGTTAGGTGTGATTCTTTGGAATTTGCTTGATATCTTGCACACAAGCACACACTTAGCATTATGTCTGGTCTACTAGCTGTCAAATACAATAATGATCCAATCATTCCTCTAAATTTTGACTCATCAACCCTCTTTCCATTTTCATCTGAATCAAGATAGGTTGATGTTGCCATTGGAGTTCCAACATCTTTACTTTTCTCCATTTCAAACTTTTTGATCACTTCAAGGCAATACTTGGATTGGTTGAGAAACATCTCATTCTTCATTTGCTTCACCTATGATGTTATCAAGTGAGAGATCTCTTGTTGTTCTCCAATCTTTTGGCTCTTGAACAGGTGTTGATGGTTTCATTTCAGCACTGGTTCTTCTTTCTCTTTATTTATGGAATCATTAAGCTGAATAAATTCCTCCATAGGACTTGCATCTACATCACACTTCTTTTCCTCTTTTGAGGGATTAGACTCATTACATATCACATGTACAGATTTTTCCATGCACATTGTTCTTTTATTGAAAACTCTATATGCTTTACTATGTAATGAATATCCAAGGAAAATTGCTTCATCAACTTTAGCATCAAATTTTCCAAGTGATTCTTTCCCATTGTTTAAAACAAAACACTTGCAGCCAAAAGCTCTCAAATGAGAAATGTTTGGTTTTCTACCTTTGTATAGCTCATAAGGAGTTTTCTTTAAAATAGGTCTTATAAGTAATCTATTCAAAGTGTAGCAAACTGTACTTACAGCATCAGCCCAAAAATATTTTGGTAAATTTGTCTCATTAAGAAGAGTTCTAGCTCCTTCTTCAAGAGATCTATTTTTCCTCTCCACAACACCATTTTGTTGAGGTGTTCTTGGAGCTGAAAAATTGTGGTTAATTCCATTTTCTTCACAAATTTTTTCAAAATGTTCATTTTGGAATTCTCCACCATGATCACTTCTTATTGAGATAATTCTGCTACCTTTTTCATTTTGAGCAAGCTTGGCCATTTTTCTAAAAGCATGGAAAGTATCACTTTTGGATTTCAAAAACAGAGTCCAAGTAAATCTAGAGTAATCATCTACAATGACAAACCCATAATAATTTTCTCCTAAACTCATAGTTCTAGAAGGACCAAATATGCCAATGTAAAGTAATTCAAGGGGTCTAGAAGTGGAAACAATGTTTTTACTTTGAAAAGAATTTTTGGTTTGTTTCCCCTTTTGACAAGCATCACATAGTTTGTCCTTTTCAAACTTGAGTTTGGGTAAACCAATTACTAAATCCTTTTTAATTAGCTTGTTCATATGATGCATGTTAACGTGACTTGCCCTTCTATGCCACAGTCAAGATTCATGAATCTTGCTTAATAGACATGAACTGTTGTGAAAGAATGCATGATCAATTGAAAGTAAATAAATGTTACATTTCCTTTTACCTATGTGAATCACTTCACCACTTTGCCCATCTCAAATCATGTAGCAGTTCTCATTGAATGAGACTTTAAATCCTTTATCATAGAGTTGGCTTATACTTAAAAGATTATGCTTCAACCCTTCCACATAAAGAACATTTCTGATTTTGGTTTTGAAGCTATCTCCTATGTTGCCTTCTCCAATGATCTTTCCTTTGTTATTATCTCCATAAGTGACAAATCCCATCTTTAAGAGTTAGATTTGTAAGCATAGACATGTCACCCGTCATATGTCTAGAGCATCCACTATCAAGGTACCATAATGAGGATCTAGCTCTTAGACATACCTACAAAAGTCAAATCAATTTATAAAGGAAGGTACCCAATTGAGATTGAGTCCATAGGGGTTAGCAGCTTTCTTTTTCTTTTGAACCCAAATGCAATCTCCATTAGGCACCTAGAATCTCCTAGCATAGAATTTGTAAGATGTATGTCCTTTTTCCATACAATAGTTGCATGTTACAGATTTTGATGATTTTCTCAAGAAAGCATTTTGATTGATCTTTGAGTTTTTAAACTTCTTTTGATTCTTCTGTTTTGGAGGCACAAATACAGTTTTTCCAAAAGATTTTGAACCTTGTTTGTACCCCAAACCAGAAGTATCTCCAGCATACTTTTGCACACTTAACATTTCAGCCAAGTTGCATTTCCTTTTGTACAACTTTCTCAAAAGATCAATTAAACAACTATTCTTGGATAAAAGCAACATATATTTTTCTTCTTCACTTCTTTTGTACTCATCAAAATCCTTTTCCAAAAAATTGTATTTGTTGACATTAGTAGAAGAAGAAGCACATACACATCCATTTAATTTGTAACTTGAAACAAGTTTTTCATTCTCTTATTTCAAGTTGCAAATTTCAGTTTGCAATTCAGTAATCTTTGCAACATGCCATCTAAGATTTCCTTTGAGCTTGTTATTAGATTTTGCAAGCTTTTGGGCTTCTTCATGCATTTCTTGGAAAGCATTAATAGCTTCTTCATCAATTGATAGATCATCATCTTCTTCATTGATTGTGGAAGTGAGACACATGTTTGCTTCTTCATTTTCAGTTGAAGATTATGAAGTTGTTGACTCATTATCTTCCTAATCTATGTAGGCTCTTTTGGATTTTGCTTCCTTCCTCACCTTGTCTCTTTTCAAAAAGATTGACCATTCTGATTTGACTCATCATCTTCTTCATTGATTACATAAGTCAATCCTTTTGTTGTTGTTGTTCTTGTTGTTCTTTATGAACTTTTTGTTCTTGTTTTTCCTTAAGAACTTGCTGAACTTCTTGATTATCAAGTTCATGTTGTCCTCTTCATCCTCTTCACTTGAATCTTCCACTTTTTCAGACTTTGATGATGCATCTTTTAATGCAATACTTTTATTTTTCTTTTATGCATCTTCAGCACAAGTTAGTTGAGACATTTCAAGCTCATATTCAAGTAACTTACCAAATAGTGCAGCCATGGACATCTTGGATAGATCTTTTGATTCCTTGATTGCTGACAACTTTGGTTGCCAAGGTCTTGTGAGACACTTCAAGATCTTGATGTTTAATTCTTAAGCATCAAAGATCTTCCCAAAAAAGATGATTGACTATATGAGTGAATCTTGTTTGTAGCTGAGAAATGCTTTCTGTGGTGTTCATCTTGAACATCTAATACTCATGGATCAAGACATGCTTTCTTGATCTTCTAACTTCTTCAGTTCCTTCATGAGTTATTTCCATCATCTCCCACATTTCTTTTGCACTTGTGCATCTCACTGTTCTAAAAAATTCATCAGAAGAAAGTGCAGAGGTAATCATATTTTTAGCTTTAAAATCATATTGGACAACTCTCTATTCAGCATCTGTCATTTCATCCCATTCTTTGGGAATCATTTCATTGCCAACAGTTTTAATAGGAATCAAAGGACCCTTTTCTATAGCATTCCAAGCACCTGGGTCATTTGATTGAATAAAGATTTTCATTCTATTTTTTCAAAAACTGAAGTGCTCTCCTTCAAACATTGGCGGATGATTGAGAGAAGCACCTTCTTTAAAGGTAATTTTTCATTTTTCTTTTTGAAGAAAAGATAGTAATCTTGAATAACTCTCAAGAACCAGCTCTTGATGCCAATTAAAAATAATAGGAATACTCACAATAACCAAAAGGGGTGAATTGGTTAAAACCTTGGTATTTTAAAATTAATTCAACTCAGAGTTTAGGATCTTTATCACTTTCAAAACCAAGAAATCTTTTTACTCAATCAAATAACTCAGCCCCAAGAAATCAATAGCTCAAAACAGAACTTGTTGGACAATGGATATGAATCAAAGAATCAATGAACAAGATGAGTAATAGAGATAGAAAAACAAAAACACAAGCAATTTATACCGGTTCACTTCACAACAGAAGCTACATCCAGTTTCTTCTAATTCACACTAAATTAGAGTTCCACTATTATAAATTTTTGTTCTTACAAGCTTTTACAAAACCTCCCTTTATCAACACTAGATAAAAAATAGAAATCTAAAACCCTATTAGACTTCTGAAGAGCAAGAACCAGAGAACACTACTCTATTTTTTTAGCTAGAGAACCCTTCTCTAGACCCAAGCAAGAAGAACCCACTTACAATAGCCAATTACAACAGAAATTCAAAACGAATTTACAACCAAAGATTAAGGAGAGAGACAACCTGATGATCCAATGAATGTAATGCACATGAGTTACCAAGTCAGGTTGAATAGCAAACAAAATCAGAACATGCTTTTCCTTAACCTTGAAAAGTTTCTTGCTCAAGAATCATTCAAAGACCCATGAATGTTTGAATGAAGCAAGAAGTAATAAAACTCAGAAAATCACTTTGAAAGACTTAGAAGGCTTGTGTATACTCAGAAATACGAAGTGGTCAAGTTAGAAAACAAGCCAAGCCTTCAAACTTATTTATAACAGATTTTGTAACTAACTGTAATCGATTAAACGCGCCAGATGATCGATTAAAACGCTTATGCAATCAATTAAATTATCACTTAATCGATTAAAAAGTTCAAGAAGGTTTTTGGGTTCTAGTAACGAGCAAAATAATCGATTAAACAGAGCTGTAATCGATTAAGGCAGAAGGCTCAGTTTCACAAAATGAATTGTGTAATCGATTACGAGTTTTGGTAATCGATTAAGTCAGAAAATAGACTTTTACCAAATGGTCTATGTAATCGATTACGGATAATGGTAATCAATTATCACAGCAAGGCTCAAAATATATTTTCAACTATGTAATCGATTACACTAAGTAAATAATTGATTAAAACATTTAACAAAGCAGTTCAGTTTCAATCAAAGGCCAAATAATCGATTAATCTGATAGGTAATCGATTAAGTTGTTCATGAAGGTTTTTCCAGATTGAACGAAGAACAAAATAATTGATTATACCATTAAGTAATCGATTAAAACAGTAAAAAATCATTTTTCCAAAAACCTTTTAATCAGATTAAATCCTTAACCAAAAAGATAAAAGCTTTGATGTTTTAATGAAAACCATTTAAGCCTGTTAATGGATGAATGAATGCAATACAAGGATCAATAGATTGCCTTTCTCTTACACTTGATTCATTTACAAAACCTCAAGGCACTTCAAGCATGTTGAAAGCTCAAAACACATTTCTAAATCAAAGTCTTTCACTCTTCATGATGCTCCCCCTATATCCAACAATTGTCTCCTATATTGCCTTCTCCAATTATTTTGCTTTTGTTATTATTACCATAAGTGACAAATCCTCCATCCTTTAGTTTGACATTTGTTAGCATGGATATATCACCTGTCATGTGTCTAGAGCATCCGCTATCAAGGTACCATATTGATGATTTTGCTCTAAGACACACCTACAGAATTCAAATCAAGTGGCAAAGAATGGTACCCAATTGAGGTTGGGTCCATAGGGGTTAGCTATTTTCTTTTTCTTTGACACCCAAATGCATTCTCCATTTGGTACATAATATTTTATAGCAAAACACTTATAAGATGTATGCCCTCTCTTCATGCAATAGTTACAAGTTAGAGCTTTTGATGATTTTTCAAAGTAAGCATTTTAATTAAACTTTGAACTATAAAAACTACTTTGATTCTTCTGTTTTGGTGGTACAAATACAATTTTTCTAAAAAAGATTTGAACCTTGTAAACCCAATCCAAAAATATCTCTGACATATTTTTGCACACTTAGTATTTCAGCTAAGTTGCATTTTCCTTTATAGAATTTTTTCAAAAGATCAATCAAATAGCTATTTTCAGAAAGTAGTAACATGTACTTTTCTTCTAAACTTCTTTTGAAATCATCAAACTCTTGTTATAATAATTTTCATTTTTCAATCTTAGAGGAGGAACAAGGACATGTGCACCCATTGACCTTGTAGTTTGAAAGAAGCTTTTCATTCTCTTCTTTCAATTTACAAAGGTCACTTTGCATTTCTGCAAGTTTGGTAATATGTCATCTTAAATCTCTTTTAAGCTTGTTATTAGATTTTGCTAACTTTTGAGCCTTACTATGCATATCATGAAAAGCACCAACAATTTGATCGTATTCAGAATTTACCTCAGATTCGGCACTAGAGAACTCTTCATCATCATTTAGAGTTGATGTGAAACAAACATTTTCTTCTTCTTCATTTTCACTAGTTGATTCGGATGTTGTTGATTCATTATCTTCCCAAGCAATATATGCTTTCTTTGGCTTAGTCTCTTTTCTACTCCTTCTTTCACCTTGTTGCTTCTTTAGAAAGATAGGACAATCAGATTTGATGTGGCCAGGTTTACCACATTCAAAACATGTGAAGTTAGTGGATTTATTGTTTGTGTTGTCCTTTTTGCTGATGAACTTTGATGGTTTTCTGTTTTTGTTCCTCTTCATAAACTTGCTGAACTTCTTGACTATTAGATTCAGGTTTTCATCACTTTCATCTTCTTCACTTGAATCTTCGTTTTTCTCCACACTTGGTGATGCAACTTTTAATGCTATACTCTTTTGTTTTTTATTTGCATTCTCAAAATGTGTTAATTGAGACATTTCTAGCTCCTATTCAAGTAGCTTACCGAAAAGTGCAGCCATAGACATTTTGGAGAGGTCTTTTGATTCTTTGATAGCTGTCACCTTAGGTTGCCATGATCTTCTAAGACATTTCAAAATTTTGATGTTTAACTCTTCAACATCAAAGGTCTTTCCAAATCCAAGAAGATGATTTACTATGTGAGTAAACCTTGTTTGCATTTGAGATATGGTCTCTGTGGAATTCATCAAAAACATCTCATACTCATGAATCAAAGCGTGTTTCCTTGATCTTTGTACATCTTCTGTACCTTCATGAGTAACCTCTAACATATCCCACATTTCTTTAGTACTTGTACACCTAACAGTCCTGAAAAACTCGTCAGAAGAAAATGCAGAGGTGATCATATTTTTAGCCTTAAAATCATATTGCACTATTCTTTTCTCAACATCTGACATTTCATCCCAATCTTTGGGAATCAATTTACCATCAATAGTTTTCATAGGGACCAAGGGACCCTTTTCTATAGAATTCCATGCACCCAGGTCATTAGATTGTATAAAAATCTTCATATGATTTTTCCAAAAGCTAAAATGCTCTCCCTCAAACATCGGTGGACGATTTAAGGAGGCACCCTCTTTGAAATTAATCTGAGTAGTGTTCATGTTTCTTATGAAAGATAGTGATCTTTAATAAATCTCAAGAACCAACTCTTGATACCAATTGAAAATACAATAAACACTCTTCAAATAACCAAGAGGGGGGGTGAATTGGTTATTACCAACTTTTAAAACTTTTCTTAAAAACAATTTTGCGGAATTAATACAAGGATCGTATCACACAAACACCCTTAATCCAAAACAAATTTTATTTCAATCTAATATGACCATGAACTGCATGTAATGAATGATATAACTCTTATTGATTGTCAATTGATTTCTAACCAAGAATAATGAAAGATATACTGATAAAAATTCAATCACACAACAATTTATATTGGTTCACCTCACAAACATGGAGGCTACATCCAGTGTCTTCCAACCAACACTAGGTCAGAGTTTCCACTAAATCAAAATATTCTTTACAAGCAATTTATAACAGGTCTCCCTTGTCAAACCCAAACAAAGAATCAAAATCTAAACCCTATAGATTTTTAAGACCAAGAACCAAAGAATACTTCTCTGTTCTACCCTTTAGAGAACTATTCTCCAGAATGCTTGATAGAATCAAATTGATTTATCACAAAAGAATTATAGAACAAATCATTAAAATCTTAAAAATAAAGATTCAAGATAGACATAACCTAGGATCCTTCATGTATGAATGAATGAGAATGAAATGAATTACTGTAAAATATGGGAACACTTCACACTTAACCAAGAGTAAATTGGTTAGACTTAGTAAATTAAAATTTTCTTTAACAAAATCAATTTTTCCCTTTGGATCTTTATCACTTTTGAAACCAAGAACCTTTATTCAATCTAATGCTCAACCCAAGGTATGCAATAGCTCAAGAACTTTGTTGATAACAAAAACACACAATCAAGAATAATAGAATATAACCAATATAAAGAAAATAAACAACACACAAAGATTTATATTGGTTCACTTCAAACACTATGAAGCTACATCCAATTTTCTTCCACTCAACACTAGAATGGAGTTCCACTATTGCAATTTTCAGTTCTTACAAGTTATTACAAAGTCTCACTTTATCAACCCTAGATAAAGTTCAGAAATCTAAAACATTCTTAGATTCTTAGAGACAACCCACCGAGAACACTAATCAGTATACCCCCTAGAGAAACTCTATCTCTAGATTACAAGCAAGAAACCTAATTACAATAGTCAATCAAATACAAAATTCTCAAAAGAATTACAACCTCAAAGTTTTAAGGAAAGAAATTACCTGATGATCCAATGAATGAAATGCATATGAATGAACAATCAGGGTGAATTATGAAAACAATCTTCAGAACGTCACTTTCCTTATCCTTTTAAAAGAAACTTCTTGCTTCAACACTCACCTAACAACCCATAAGTGTTTTAGTGAAAGCAAGAAGTCAATGAACCCAGAAAATCACTAAGAGAATGTTTTGAAAGCCTTAGAATGGTCAGAATACGTATTGATCAAGTTAGTAAAATAGCTGAGCAAGAGTTCTATTTATAACAAACTTTCTAACCGTCAGTAATCGATTAAATACGCTCCTGTAATCGATTATTTTGCTTATGTAATCGATTATTTCAAGACTGTAATCGATTAAACTGTTCAACAAATTTTTGGGTATGAGCAACGAACAAAATAATCGATTATTTCAACTTGTAATTGATTACACCATACAGTTGCACAAAAATAAATACACTGTGTAATTGATTACAAACTCTGGTAATCGATTAAACCAGGAACCTGTATAAAACTGTTTTGAACTATGAAATCGATTACAACATTTGGTAATCGATTAAAACAGGAACCTGCATAAATTGATTTGAACTATGTAATCGATTACTACAATTGGTAATCGATTAAACCAGCAAAACATGTTAAGTATAGCATATAATGTAATCGATTACTATTACTGGTAATCGATTATGACAGGAAGGTGATATACTTTGATTGGCCTATGTAATCGATTAAATTGTTCATTAAAGCTGTTTATAAGAGAATTAAGGTAAAATAATCGATTATTCCGATACGTAATCGATTACATTGTTCTTGAAAAGTTTTCCAGAAAACATCAAGAACAAGATAATCGATTCTTTTCTTAATATAATCGATTAATCTAGTAGAAAACATTATTTTTCCAAAAACTCTTGATTTATTTCAAAACCTTAGACAATTTATCAAAGCCTTGTAAATTCTTTTACTCAAATTAATTCCCTTAATGAATGATATGAATGCAATGCACTTGGATCACCAGAAATGCTTTCTTCCTTTTACATTCAATCACAAATTAATCTTCAAGGCTTCAAGGCATGTTGAAAGTTCAAAACCTTCCTTCTTGAATCAATCTATGCTTTGTGCTTCAAGCAGCTCCTCCTGAGTTCAACAATTACCCCACGTTCTAGGTTGAATGAATTCTAATGCTTAGAATCACTATCTTGAAAAACTCTTTTCTTCAACACATCTTTATTAGAAAAACTCAGAAATCTTGATCTTCACAAGATATGTTCTCACTCAGAAATCAATCTTTAGAACTCTTAGAAAGCTTAATATACTTCGTGAAATTTGCTCATCTGTTTAAAACAATTCGTACAAAGTCTATTTATAGAAAACAGACTCAACAAGCTTTTTATAAAACAGTTTTAACTAACAATAATCAATTAAATCAATGATGTAATTGATTATTATGTTTATGTAATCGATTAAAACTACTAAATAATCGATTAAATAGTTCCACAACTTTCTGGAAAAAGTTTACGAACAAAATAATAGATTATTATGACAAGTAATCGATTAAAGCAGCAAAGCATTGTTTTCTTTTTGACTTATGTAATCGATTTCAATGAATGGTAATCAATTAAAGTAGAACAACATGTTTTCCAGGTATAGCCTATGTAATCGATTACAATAAATGATAATCGATTAAAGCAGCAATGCATGATTTTGATTTTACACTATGTAATTGATTACAAGAACACTATAATCGATTAATGTGTTCTTCATGCCTTTTCTAGATTTAAAACGAAAACATGCAATCAATTAAATACTGAGTTAATCGATTAAAACAACAAGTTTTCATTTTGTCAAAACATCAACCATGAAAACATGAACTTTGAAAAATCATTTAAACACTTTAGATAATTAATCAAAGACATGTATGCATGAGGATGAAAATGCAAATGCAATGAAGGATCATAAGAAAATGCACTTGAGCCACTTAGAAAATTACAAATGCCATCAAAATGATTGGGCATGTAAACAGCTAAAACTTCAAGTAATCCTTGCTTCAATCTTCTTGTAGCTTCCTTTAAATTCAACATAAGATTGGAGTACTAAAGCTCCAAAAGGATCAGTTTGGACAACAAAAATTCAAGAAGAATGAAAATTGACATTTGGCCAAGACAAAATCCATGGTTGAACGATTTTGCACACAAAATGGAAATCTTGCCTTTTGTATTTTTAGTCTTAACTTGTGAATATATTTTTGATTCCCCCTCTCTTTTGTATAATCATTGTATCAGTTGCAAGTTTTGTACTATTGTATTGAGGGAGAGAAAGTTCTCAAGTGTTCATGTGTTCTTCAACCATTTCATACCTTTCCATGTGTAAATTCAAGTACTCATCTCCATGAGTAGTTGATTTCCATTGTTGTAAGGGATAAATGTAGCCACTTTTGAACTCTCATGTGTCTTTTGATATGAATGATATATATTCCATATATTCATGTTATATGTTAGCATTTTGTGTCTTTTCTTAATGCTTGTTGTGGAATGACCAACCATGTCACGATTTTGGGATATAAATGATGCTAGGAAACACTTTAATTATCTTGAATTTAACAAAATATCCATGGGGCTTAGTGTCTAGGATGGGATTGAGTTTCTTGGTAATCTTATGGTCACAAAGCTTAAGGCTAGTGCCTTCATTAAGTCTTTGAGGGATCTTGGCTTAGGGGAGGCATCTAAGGATCTTTCTGTAAGGACTTTTATTTTCGGCGCTTAACCCCGCGCGATAGCGCGGGGATTCAGGTCAGAAAACCCTACTAAGGGTGCGGCGCCGGTGGCGCCAAGATTGGCGTTAATGGCGCCAAATGTAATAGCTGGAATTAGTAAGCATAAATACAAGTTTTATGGCTGTTCTGGCATATGGCGCGACCCACTTGAAGTGTGACG
>PYAF01000666.1:653482-712075 GCA_007407185.1 Glycine tomentella | reverse complement strand
TGTTGGTTGGAGTTTGAGGGCGTTAATTCCATTGTAGAGGCAATAGTGATCGTGTCTTAATTGTACGTGGAAATATTGTTATATGAGAGACAGAGAGAGAGAGAGGGTTTGAGTTGTGATTATTGTGAGAAAGTGGGTTTGTGTTGATCGATGCCATGGGTTTGCCTTGCTGGTTTTTGAAGGGTTGGCAATGTTGAAACGTAGCATGAGAGAGGGAATTTTTCAACTTTTTAATTAAAGAGAGAAACATCTTGTCTTGATTTATGCTCCTTATCTTGATTTCTTGTGTCGGTATGTCTATCTTTAGTTAATTATTTTATTGTCATTTAATTTAAATTGCAATTTATTTTTATTTATTTATTTCGTGACAACAAAAGCCTAGTTCTTAGTTAAATAATTACATGAAATCCCTCCTTTATTCCTTTGGGAGGTAACCTAAACGATAGTTCAGTTACGATATCAGATTGGGTTACACTTGGCCTATAAGTTAAATCTAACGTGAAATAAAACCTAAACCAAACCATCATGAGATGTACGACTTCCAAAAGAACCACTTTGTTGCTTATGAGAAGGCAATTTAAATTACATTTTTTATAAGGGCTTTATCCCTTCAAAATGATATTTCCACTCCCATTTGTTAGATCTAGTATAACGTTTCATTCTACATTATTGGATCATATTTCACCTTTATGAAACTCATTCTTTTTTCATTTCCTTTCATAGTTTTGCATTTTCATTATTCCCTCTACAATGGTTGTGCTCTGTAACCACTTACCTTCGTTACACATAGACAATATTCCAATTATTCTTCCTTTCCATCTATCTATGATGATGATTTGGAGAACACATGGTTGGAATGAATATAAGTTTCAGGTTTGATAAGTTTAAATTAGAATCGCTTTAAAAAAAATTTCCCTAAATTGCAAAAATGCCATTGTATTTTTTGCACTAGTGCTTCCATGAATTAAATTTCAATGTCAAGTATTAAAGGCTTTAAATGTCACATTGTCAAGTATAATATGTTCTAATCCTTAGTTTTAATGATGATATACAAAACATTTAACTATTATATTTTGATAAAAACTAATAATCTTTATGTGTTACAAATCATTTGATTTATTCATCTAATGTACATGATGATGAAGAAGAAGATGTTGTTATTGATGATGATGATGCTGATTTGGAGAGCACATGAGTAGAATGAATGAGTTGTAGGTTTGACATCAGTTCAATTTTCTTTTTTGGAAGGCAAATTATATATATATATATATATATATATATATATATATATATATATATATATAGGAGAGATCAAATTACACTAGTGTAACTTTGACAACTATTTCACCATTTTTATAACTTGATATAGAATGTAATTTTTATTGATACAACCATTTAGTTATATCTACATATTATCAAGGTGGTATATGTCAAATTTTGTCAAAACTGAACGACAACAAGAAGGTAATCAAATGATCCATATTTTAGTATATTTTCAAAAGTTTATATTACGTCGATTTTATTTTATATGAATGGCGTAGCAAATGATTTTGGAATAATATGAAATTTTGCATATGTGATCTATGTGAAAGAGTTGAATCCAACAGTGAGTTTTAAGAAAAAATTATTCAGATGAAAGTTATAGAATTGTGTAATAGTTATCAAAGTTACACCGCTGCAATTTGATTCATCCTCTCTCTCTCTCACACACACACACATATATATTAGAATAATATATATCAGATAGCAAAACGGTGCTCCTGTACAAGAACGTTATAGTCATAAAAAACTTATGCAGATAAGGATTTGCTATAATCCCCTTTACAAAATGCCCCTAAAACCTCCTCTCTATATTAAGGTAAAACAATTGTCCTAAATTGAAAAAATGTCACATCATTTGTTTGTATAATTTAGAAACCACTTGATGCAACCTAGCAAACTTTTTCTAACACATGTTTTAGGTGTAGTAATCTCACAAGCGCAAAACTCATTGTCTACTTAGAAGAGAAAAAAAAAGAGTTTAGCAAATCTCGTATCTTGAAAAATATGTTGGACACTAAAACAAAGTTGACATAACAACATTGTAGAAAAAGTAAACTAAGTATAACCACAAGTATGGAAACTTCTAATTGCTAAACAAAGTATAAAAAGAGAAGAAAATATATGTGTTTTATCTAAATATTCTCTTTAGAATGAGAAACATTTAATGCATATCAATGTTTATTTCAAAAAAGTGGAAGAAACTCTCACAAGAACTAGTTTTTTATGTCATTTATAATAGATTTAAAAGTTAACAAGTTATAAAGATAATTAGAGAGTTTCAAGAACTTCTATTTACTATGTTCATTAACTTTTAATCATTTTAAGAACATTCTCTATAAACCTTGTAAATAATTTATAAGCATTTAAAATATCATTTATTGTACTCTAACTTAAATAGACAATTGTCTAATGTTACATGGTTATGTTCAAACTTTTGAAGTTTCGTGACCCTAAAAAGGCTTGTTGAAAAAAAAAATACTTGAATTAGTGTAGCTAGAGTGACAAGTGAAAACATACTTGGATGCTTTATTCTCTAAAAGAAGGCAAGGTAGGAAAAATACTTGTAACATTGTGCAACAAGGTAGAAAGAATACTTTTGTTAAGGACTAAATGTAGCCTCGGATTATAAGATGAACTAGTATAAAACATGTGTTCTTTTCTCCCTTCCTTTATCTTTTTTATATATTTCAACTAATGTAAACGAAATTGAATAAGCATGTGAGAAAAGGAATTTTGTAGTCATGAATATGAAAATACCCTTGGTTTTTCTTATCGAAGTCATTCATATTTTCAAAATGCTTCCCATGTGTGCTTTCAACATGTATATTGAAAAGATTTGTGAAAATATTTTAAGAACCACAATTCAATCGCCTTCTATTTTTCTATGCTTTTATAGTTTGTTCTTATATATCATCCACTAGGATTTAATACCTTAATGTTTCAAAGGGAATGATCCATAAACTAACATAACAAAATCTTGAAAATTAGATCCTTTCTAAATGAGCGTCATTACAAGGTCTCCAACCTTTTTGTAGACAATTATCCCTACTAGAGTGATAGGATGCATATATTCGTTAAGTCTACACATTATGATCCATGCAAAATTATAATAAGGAGAGATTTTGAACCACCAAGAAATATGATGAAAATGGATATCTTGTTCTAGAGTCTAGATGGACTCAGAAAGATACCAATAGGATGTAGCTTAACACTAAGATAAGTATCAATTACTTGTGCCTAGCCAAGATCAAATATAGCAAAGATTTTGGTTGAAAAATGCAAAGGGAATGCAAGATTCTTCTCAACTTGTTGCACATTAGATTAGGGTTATACAAACTTGCATGTTAAGTATTATTCATTTATTGCACATAGATGATGTGTACCTAAGGAACAATAAAAAAAAAATAGGACTTATGTGTGAGTTAGCATAATCCTAACCACAAGCATTCAAGACTTATACCTGAGATACACATCAAATTGTAAGTTGGTATAATCCTAGTCCACAACTACAATAGTGTACCTAAGTAAATGATAATAGTTTTCCGTCATCTATAACAATGAATACCATCCAATCCAATAAGAAATACAGAAATGAATGCTCACAAAGGTGAAACAAAGAGTTCTTATATATACTTAAAAAGAACTTCAATTAATAACTTTGCATTTGATGATTTAATTCTCACATATAAATAGTAATAATATACCAAAAAATATAATTAATTATTATGCATATGAAATAATTGCTTGAAAGAAAACATTTGTAATTAGTTTCATGTGTGAGATATGGTTAGGACTAATTATCTAAGGTTTAAAGTTTTCATTTTCTTGATTAATATTCATAAGTTGTTGGTGAGTTGTGTTGTGTAAATGAAATGACATCTTTTATAAATAAATATCAAATTCTATATAAAAGTCCAACCTTTTGAACTTTAGTTGCAGATTTTGATTTTCTTGTCTCAGTCTAGGGTAGGTCGAGTTTGGAGGTAGGTAACAACAATTAAAACTCAATTCCATTTTAGTTGGGGTCAAAGAGTCTCATAGGAAACTCATACTTCTTTTTTAAAAAAATTAATTTACTTATATATAATTCCAAATAAAATATATACTAATTTGTTAATTATATTTTTATTAATATAATAGATAATAATTAATAAACAATATGAACAATAAATTAATAAATTGTGCAAGGTTAATTTTTAAATTTATCATTATTATGATTTAAATTAATTATTTAAATAATTAATATTTCATAGTTATAAAAATATAGCATGAATATATATATATATACTTAAAATCACTAATATATATTTTAATAAATAATATATATACTTTTAATTGCACATTTGGTCCCTTAGGTTTATCACAATTGTGCAATTTTAGTCTTTCATATTCCAATTGTGTTAATTGGTCCCCTTAGGTATCGCAAATATGAGAGTTTAGTTCCTCATATTTCAATTCTGGAAACTGAGTCCCTTAGATATTGCAATTGTGCGATTTAAGTTCCTCACATTTCATAATTAAACAATTAGAACTAATTTTTTTAGGAAAAAAATCACACAATTGTAATACTTTCAAAACTAAAATTGTACATACTTGTAACATTGTGTTTTTTTATAATGTATGTTAAGTTCATGATAAATATTACAAGAGAAAATTAAATTAAAATTCATGATATTTATAAAAGAATTTAATAAATAAATTGTTTTGATATGCACCATAGTGTTATTGAATATTGATAGCTTTTCATAAAATTGTAAGTGTTGGGTCTTATTAGTGAGTTTTAGATGTAGAAGGGGGTGTTTAGAGGAAACTTCGGGTGCAAATAGCAAACATATTGAAACCCCCACCCTCTTGAACGTCCAAACTGCTTTTTATTTCTCATTTCTTTCATCTTTTCTTTCTTCCTCCCAGTCTCTTCTTTTGAGTGGGAGAGCCAAATCTGCACCATTTTGAAACTTGGTTCCTTCATCTCTAGAGTTTCCTTAATTGATTTCAAGTTTATCTCTTCTAGTTGATCCCATATTCATATTGTTAAGAACCTCAAAGTTTCTTTTTCTAGCTTTTGTATAAAGGGATTTCTAGATTTTTGGGTAAGGAAATCTTTACCCTATACTTTATTGTATTGTGAAATTGAAATGTTGATTTGGTTGGATGGTTATTGTGTTGTTTTTTCCTTTCAACCTTTCAAACCTAAGTTAGGGAATTC
This sequence comes from Glycine tomentella, assembly GCA_007407185.1. Classification (NCBI taxonomy): domain Eukaryota; kingdom Viridiplantae; phylum Streptophyta; class Magnoliopsida; order Fabales; family Fabaceae; genus Glycine; species Glycine tomentella. Next base: position 706,827 of record PYAF01000666.1, on the reverse strand, counting down.
ATAGATTTTCAAGATTAATTTGATTGAGGATGTTTTTGGGTATATTAATCGGTTAAAAAGCATAAGGAATCATTGTGGGTGTAATTATTGTGAGTTTGGATGCTTGGATAGCCATTAATGGCATTGGGAACTTGGAATTTGTAAAATTTGCAAAGTGCAATTTTGTACCCGCTAGCTAAGCTAGTGACATTTCAAAGATGCCTCAAACCAGCTAGCTAATCTAGCAACACCTCCACCTAAGGGAAAGTATGTTGAAAACATATGTTTGTTTTATTGCCTTTCCTCCTTGGCTCTTTATGATATTTATGATACTTTGATGACTATAAGTAAGCTAAACTCATATGTTGATGATTTTGGCATATTATATGATCAAATAAAAAAGGAAGAAAATTTAAAGCTATTTTATAAGGATATCATGTGATTCAGAGGATTATTGATGATGCAGAGCTTGAAAGAAAATAGGGAATGAACCACCATTGTTTCCTAATTTATATGTGCAATTTAAGACCTTACAAAGGAAAATATTTACAAATATGCATATGAAAAAATCTTTGCTAAGAAATACAATTACTTTGGTATTGGAAATGATTTTATTAGATGTGATGTTAAGATGTTTATGATATTGTTGAGGTGTTTATTGCATATGAGGAATTATGATTTCTATTTGTGAAAGTTGATTATGTATGTGTGGTGAAAAACATTGTTGCTTAAAATTATCCCTTTAATGTCCTAAATGAGTTAACTATGTTCTTCTATAAGAATATATCTTTTTAAAAATGGCTACTTAGGGAGAGAGAGTTACACACCATAACTATGATACACTCAAGCAATCATGGAGTCTCGCTTAGTGGGTATCCTCCAGAGTATCCACCCACATTTTTTTATTTAACATCGATTAGTGTGTTGGAGTAACAAAATTGGTTTATAAGAGACTTAGTGGACTCATTTAAGTGCGCTAGGGATGGGATGGATATTGTTGAGATGTATTTGGATCCTTAAGTCAGGCCATAGGAGATGGCAAGTACGAAAGTGTCGTATCTAAGACTGCAGGGAATTCCAAATATGTCATTGTTGAAATATGGTGGGTGCACATAAATATTTTGAATGTTGTATATGCATAACTAGTGCATAGTTGTGCACAACTGGTGCATAGGCATATGAGTATACACATAAGTTGAGGGTGCTCACTTGTCTCTCAACCTATTGTTGGGGATTTTTGTAGTGACTAACGGGAATGAGCCTGTAGAATAGACAAGTGGACAAATCCCTATAGATGTAAGGTCTTGCAAACCTATATAGGTAAGTCATTATCCACACTTGTCTTTTTTTATATATAAAACTACACTTCCCCGGTAGGATTAGCCAAAGAGACTCCTTGAATGGTCAAAGAGTGAGACTATGTTAGGGCATGAGGCTCATGGGGACCACTCATATGGTGTTGAAACTCCATGGAGTAGAGTTAGTGTTTGATGATTGAGAATATTTTGTGATACTTGATGCTTTGATGTGTATGTGTTTGTGTTTGTGTGTGTGTGTGTGTGTGCTTATTTAATAGCAAATTGTATTTAAATATGTTTGTTTGTTTTAGTAAGCTTACCCTTGCATGTGACACATGTGATTATGACTGTGATGATCCAAAACTGTGTATATGGGGGAGCAGATGTCTTTTAGGTGGATTTTCCTCTTGGAGACATTGTAGATGGAGAACACGCAGAATTGAAGATGCAATATTTTCTTTCTTTAATTTGGTTTAGACATGTGTATATAATGGACTAGCTTAGGAGTATGATGTATTTATCTTGTGAAAGATCTATTCATGCATAGTTTATATAGTTAAACTTTGTGCATGAGATGTTTAAAATTTACGCTTTGAATTTTTATCTATTTGTTGTGGAATTGTGGAAAATTCATCAGTATTTTCATAAATAAATATCTTAGATAGTTTATAAAATTTAATAAAACAATATTTTAGCTTTGTTAGTTATGTAATGAAGGCGGGTCATTACAATAACTGGAGGACTAAAATTGCACAATTTTGATGCCTTAAGGTACCAAAAGTGCAATTAACACAAAATGGATCTCTTAAATGCATGCATGTTCAATTATGATATTATTTTGTTTAGTTAAAATTTTGAGTGAATTTATTAACAATTGAAATTATTGTGCATGTTCAATTATTTAACTATTGTGTTAATTAATTATTATAGTATGATTATTATGATGTTTATATATTAATATTTATAATTATCGATATGTTTGAAACTATAAAGAGTTTAATTAATTGATATGTTGTGTGATTGATGGGCCAAAGGAAGATTAGAAAAATAATTAGAGTTTGGGCTAGATGCTAGAAAAAAGAATATGCTAGGTGGAGTGTATTTAACAAAAATAGAGGTGTAGCTAAGAAACACGAAAAGAGATGTGTTTAGCAAAGTTGGGATAGAAACAATAACAATTTGGGCTTCTATTAAGTACTAAAACATTTTTGACATGTAGAAAACAAGATAAATAAATTTTAGGAACTCTTGAATACAACCTCTTTTATTGCTTGATACTTGAAATTCATTGGAAATGACAACATTATGTGAGTCCTATGTCATATTTAATGACTCAACTAAATTGCTTGTTTTCAATCAATTTTAACTTCGGATTTTAAAAAAATATATTTATCTGTCATTCATAAAGTTCAATATCACATTAATTATTCCTTTAACAATTATACCCGTACTTATCTTCTATCTTTAATTAACATACACATGCATTTATCATTGGATGGAACGAAAATTGGATAAAATAGGAAATACCACAATTTTTTTTATTGGGATCAAGAAAATTCATTGCATTTCTTGGTTTCTACAAAATAACCTTAAATGACAAATAAAAAGGAACAGAGGGAGTAATTTAAAAAAAAATGATTTGAGGTGATTTTTAAAATCGATAGTATTCATTTAGCATAAAATTTACTAGTGGTAGTCAAGTGTACCAAAACATTTTTGACGTATAGTAAACAAGATAAATAAATGTTAGGAACACACTCTTTTAAACACATTGTCTTTTATTGGTTGAAATTCATTGGAAAGGACAAAATTTTGTGGGTCCTACATCATATTTAACGATTCGCTCTCCTGAATTTATATTTTCAATAAATTCTAACTAATTAGAGATAACATGTTAGAAGGAGTGTGTTAGACAATGTGTTCATAACACTTCTCTAATAAACAATTGTCTATCAGCTTCCTTAATTGATTATTAAATAATTTATTTCCTCTAAAGAAGTTGATAAGATAGAGAGTGTGAATAGAAAGTAACCATAAAAAACTCACCTACAAATATTCACACACACACACACCCAAAAATGTTGGTTATAGAAGGTAATGGATACATACCATATATGGCATTAAAATGAGATTTCCATAATCACTTAGTCTAGAAACCACTTTAATATAGTCAAAATACAGGTTGGAAATTACATAGGTGAATCTGGTGAGCCAAATCAGACATTAGTTAACCAAACCAAACTTTCTCCTATTAATTTAACTCAACCTTTCCTCTAAGTCGCACCTCATATTCATATTTCACATCATGTAAGATAGCAGAGCTTGTGACACATGGATTCAAAAATCATGCCAAACTTGAATGATGTCTCTCAGAAGACCCAAGGTCAGTAAAAGATCGAGACAAAGAGGATGAGAAATGAGATTAACCTTCAGGTGATGTTCTTGAAGCGTCGCCCTAGGGTTTTCAAGAAAGCAAGTGAGCTTGTAACCCTCTATGGTGTGGACTTCGTTGTGATTATGTTCTCACATAGTAATCGTGTTTTCTTTTGGCAGCCAAAATGTGGATTCTATTATCCAACGCTATACGAGGCAAGGCCTACCTCCCATCCTCACCCAGGACCTTAATGAGTCACCGTGGATGAAGGTGAGCTCCATGCTCACCTCAACTACCTGTCCAACCAAAACACTGCAAATAAGAAGCACATAAAGGATTTAAACTGCTTGTTGAAGGTCGTTGAGGATCAATTTTGGTGGGCTCTCACCTATTGAAAGCATGAATGATGGCAACTTGACAAGCATAAGAAGACGTTGGAGGAGTCAAAGAAAAATCTCAAAGAAAAATTCGAGAACCTCCATTGATGATACCATGTTTAATTTTTTTTTTGTGTTATGTAATTTTGGTTTAGAATAAGCACTAGCTTAATCAATTTCATGTGTTAGATATGATTAGGACTGATCATCTAAGGTTCAAGTTTTAATTTTCTTGAGTAATCTTCATCAAGTATTGGTGAGTAGTGTTCCATTCGTATTGTTTCTTTATTTTATGATTGGGGGTTGTAATTGTGCGTGTAGTTTCTACATGTTGTATTGTTTGAATGAAAGGACATCTTTTATAAATAAATATCCAATTCTATGTAAAATTCCAACCCTTTGAACTTTGAATGTGGATTTTGATTTTCTTATCTCTGCTAAAGGTAGGTCTAAATTGGAGGTAAGTACTAGCAATTGAAACTCAATTCCATTTATCAAAGAGTCTCATAGGAAACTCATACTCCATTTAAAACATAATTTAGTTATATATAATGCTAATAAATTATATACTAAGTTATTAATTATATTTTATTCAGATAATAAATAAAAATTAATGGAAATTATGAAAAATAAATTAATAAATTAACTTTAATAATTATAAAAAATAGCATGAATATATATAATTAAAATAACTAATGTATTTTTTTACTAATGAAAACATATACTTTAATTGCACATTTGATCCCTTAAGTATCACAATTGTATGATTTTAGTTTTTCATATTTCAATTGGGCCAATTGGGCCTTTTAGGATCGCAAACGTGGGATTTTATTTTCTCATTTCAATTGTGGCAATTGAGTCTCTGAGCATTGCAATTGTGCAATTTATGTCCCTAAATTTCATAATTGTACAGTTGGAACTAATTATTTTAGGGTAAATCGCACAATTGTGATACCTTCGAAATTAAAATTATACAATTGTGATACATAGAGTACTAAAATTGCACAATTACGATACTTGAGGACCTAATCAACTAATTTCTTAAATCATTATTTTGTTAGATTATTAATGCTTGATTTAATTGGTAAATGGATTCATTTTGTGTACCATATTATTTTGTTTGGTTAAATTTTAGAGTGATTTGATTAACAATTGAAATTATTATGGATGTTGAATTATTTAACTAGTGTGTTAATTAATTGTTGTGTTGATTATTATGATGTTTCTAAATTAAATTTTATAACTATCAATATGTTTGAAACTTTAAAGATTTTAATTAATTGATATGTTGTGTGCTTGATGGGCCAAAGGAAGGTTAGAAAAATAATTACATTTGGGTCTAGATGCTAGAAATGAAAATGTGCCATGTCGGGGTGTATTTAACATAAATAAAGGTGCTGCTAAGAAACCTGGCCAGACACATAATTGGGCTTCTATTTGTTTTACGGCCCAACAAACTTTAAAACAGTTTGTTCTCACCAAAAAAGCATTATATCCTCCAAAACTTAACCATTTGATTTTAATCAAAATAGAACAAAACAAAAAAAGAGAGGAAGAGAAAGAGAGAGAGAGAGGGGGTACTCGATTAAACCGATTTAAAAAATGCTATTCAGACGGATACAGGTCGGGCGTCGGATTGAAAAATATAGATAAAGTGGTTAAATATGGATACTATTGGGTGGTTATTGGTCCAGAAAGATGAATTTGTAAAAACCCATACCCGATCTCATACAATGTAACAAATAATTCATTTTGTTTTGAGTAATATACAAAAACCACCATTTATTTTAAACATATCACATGTATTTCTTATTTCTTTCTCTCTTTCTATTTCAATCATATCATAAACTTTATAACTCTAGTGTTGAATAGCCTCTTGAGTATTCATCAACCATTTTTATTTTGTTTTAGATGTATCTAGAACGTACATCAGATAGTTGGCATGCATTGTGACTGTGAAATTTTTTAAAATTAATTCTTACATTGACTCAGTCAAAACACCCTTCTTTTGGGTATAGCGCCAACCAACTACAACTTCTTCCTTTCCTATTAGACATTACCTCCTCCTCCTCCTCCTAACATCCCTTCTATGTGTAACCTCTTCTCCTCAAACCGATAGAACCCACTTACATGACTCGTCACCCGCATTATCCAACTCCCGAAAAAATTGAAACTCTAAACAGTTGATTGGTCTCATATTTGTTGTTGTCGGGTTTCATCAGTTCAAGTTTTTTTGGCCTGAATCTGAGATAATCGACTGATGCTCAGGCCTTGCATGAGACATGCATGCAATGCCTTGTCTTGTCACTACTATCCTAGCCTTACAACCTAGCCTTCTACCTAAGCTAAACTCACCCTACAACAAGCAAACAAAAGTCATTGGTCTCTCTTGTGCTAAAATGGTGGGTAAGAGAAAACTATGGAATGATTTGCTAATGTCGAAAAGAGGGTTGGAAATTCAATGTGGTGTTTGGGGTGAAACTTCAATGTTGTTACTAACAAACATGAAAGGAAACAGAGGCCTAGAGAAATTAATATAGCATAAACAAAAGGCTTCAACTCCTTTTAGTGATATGGAACTTGTAACGACCTAAAATTATTCTAGATATTATGTTTTTACTAGGGTTAAATTTTTAAGAATAGTTAGATAATTTTTATTACTATTTTATTTTTACTGAACGAATACTAGTATAAATTCTAAAATGTATAAATTCTAGAAGTTGTTAAACTGATATATATTATATGTAGCCACAGTCCTTGTTAGAAAAGTCATTATTAAACAAGTACAAGATTTTCCATACACTAGCCTACTTCATATCTTCATTTCTACGCCATCACCAATCCAGGACATCAAGGAAATTGACCACTATTGCCATCTAAAAAAAATGAAACAAATCTAGTGAGAAATAAAAATTTCTCAGTAGGCAAAACTAAACCACCAAACACATTAGTACATTAGTGAATCATCAATATATTCAAATGAATCCATAAAATAGTTATGCAAACTATATGAATGCATGAAATGAATTTTCCCAGGGTGCACATGACCTCTACATATTGTACTGTATGTAGCTACACCTCATACTGGATGTAGACGCTGCGATAGTCTTACGCAAACATGCATGATTTATGTCATATATTTGCACCTGATTACTACATATCGTACTGTATGTAGTATCAGATTCTGTTTCACAAAATCTCATACTGGACTTGGAAACATGAATCAACCTATCATCACATCAACATACATCCTTAATAAAATCCATTAGCAAAAGACATACCACCTTATGGAAAAATGTTGTTATCATAACATCATACGTACCACAAGTATGGTTAAACCACTATACCTTATTTAAATAAGATCATTACCACTTAGGCATGACCTTTGAATATCCTCGAGCTATAAAAAAATCATGTTAGTAATCTAATTAATAAACCACAATATATCTCTCAAATAATTTCTAATTCCTTTAAACCTTCACAAGAAAAGATTAAAACCTAGCATGCATCTTAATCTCCTTTCACCTACCACCTTACTACTTCATCCTCAAGTTTAATCACTCAAACATTTGAACCATTTAACTACATACCATTCAACCTCTACTTCTAAAAATTAATTCAAAACAATCTCATGATAAAAATGTGAACAAACAGCCAAAATATCATCAAAATCACTTCCGAAGATCACCAAATATACTTCCAAACATCACTATATTTCAACCTATAAATCATCACCTATTCTATTATTTAAATCAACATTTTCACATCATAAAATAACCTTCAAATAACATGAATTTCAACTCTAAATGGTAACCATAAATCTGCCTAATTAAGCATATAAATTAATCTAAACAAATGCTTAACTAGAGATTGAAGCCTAGCCTACCTCAAGTGAGTTTGAGTTTTGAAATGGAATGGAGCAAGGGCTATCTTCCTTAGGAAATCCTCCAAGAAATGAGATCTTAAAAGAAGAAATTGGCTGATGTATAAGTGTTAGGGAAAGGCACGTCCAAAGCAAGGCAAAGGAGGTAAAAAGGAAAAGCTTGGCAAGAAATAATTTAGTGTCCTTAGAGTGTATTTTGGACAACCATCTAACGTGCAAAAATTCTTCATATCCCTAGCTATTTATACTTCTTTAATCAGTTGGGTTTTAAGTGATTTAGTTGAATTATAACTGAATTAGGATTTAGTTTAGTTTGAATTTAACTAGGTAATCATTACCTTAGAAGATATTATGCCTAAACCTTATCTTGACTTTGATTTTTCTTGATCAAGATTCTTTAATCCATTGTCTTGGGGGCAGCTGGCTTCTCATACATGGAACATGGCTGGGCTACTGAGTTTATTTACTTGGCTCTTGTAATTCCACATACACACAAGGCCATATTATATCTTTCTCCTTTCAACCTTAAAAATTTACAGCAGCTACACCTTCACAATTTTCTTTTGGCTTATTGTTTTGGTGCAAGATTCCCTTATTTAATGTTCCATGTGCACGTGGAAAGGGACCTTTTATGAGTCCTCTTATGATTGGTCTGATTGTTGGCTGAAGCTTCTAGCCTTTGTGCCAAAGTTTTAGGAGCTACAAATTGCCAAGACTAAATTTTTCTAAAAAAAATGTTTCACAGAACATGGTTCATTCATTGTTTATTCTATACCAATCTACTAGTTCAAAAGTTATCATCTTCTAGTATATTAAAATAGACTTCCAAAGTTTTCCAAAAAGGTATTATATGCATTATTTGGAGTTATAAAAACTCTGGCTATAACATTTTTAATCTAGACTTCAAAACTGCCAGCAAGCTGAGAAATTCCACACTGACATCTCTTAATGTTTTAATTACTGCAATCAGTACACAAACTATATTTATCTAAAAATTTTTATATGTTGTAGTAGACATCTAGATCTTTAATTCCATATATCATACACTTAATTTGGATAAGAATTGAGAAAGAAATAAATTTTTCAATTCGGGTGGCAGATGTGGAAGTTTTGGGCAACTTATGTTCAAATAAAATTTATCCTATTTTTCTTGTATCCAACTATCATCCTACTTCCATAATTCAATCATAAATATAACTCATAATATAATTTTGAGGATGTTATAGAACTCATGGAAGTCCCCACCTCAGGTAAAAAATTCACTTGGGTTAATGCATATGGATCCTTAATGAGAAGGTTAGATCGCTTCCTCATCTTGGAAGATCTATTATAATTGTGGAACATCTCAGAGCAACGGATTGGCAAACATGACATTTCGGATCATTGTTCGATCCTTTTGAAAATTAGGTTAAAAATTGGGGACCGAAGCCTTTCAAATTCTTCAACAGCTGGATGGGGCATCCTAGTTTCAAGAAGTTGGTGCTTAAGAGCTAGACAAAGCCAACTTCATCATTCTAGAAGCTTTCAGGGCTTTGAGAGAAACTAAAAACTCTGAAGCGAGATCTTAAGAGTTAGTGCTCGAATGTCCATGGAAAAGTTGATCTGAAAATTGAGTCATTGGTCTAGGATTTGGACGCCTTTGACGGAAAGTTGATGGATGGAGAAGAAGAAGCGGCAAACAAAAGGAAGGAGGTTCAAAAAGAATTCTAGAGTGTGGTCAAATAGAGGGAGGCAGGCCATGGTGTTTCAAAAATCGTGTGTGAGTTGGCTAAAACTAGGGGATTCTAACTCCCATTTCTTCCACCACACATGCGAGGGAGACAAAGGAAAAATCAACTACTAACTTTAATTTCTGATGCAGGGACAATAAATGATGTAGCAGGAGTCAAAGCTGAAGGTACACATCACTTTCAATCTCTGTTTCAGGAGGTTCCTATTCAGCAGCCAAATCTAGATGGGATTTAGTTCAAACAAATTTTACAATCAGCAAATGCTGCACTCATGGCTCTATTCTCTATGGAATAAATCAAAAGTGCAGTGTGTTCTTTGATAATGCTTTGTCGAGACACATCAAAAACAATTTTACTAAGCTGATTCTGTAGCATAGAGCTAACCTAGGTCAACTCAGAGACACGATCAATATGGTTCTAGCTTCAAATCATTGGTAATAATAAGGGGGGATTTTGTCAAACAGTTGGTATGCGTAAAGTAAAACATGCAAGAACACAAACTAAAATTAAAGAACAATGCAAAAATTAACAAGATTATCAAGGAGTAAAGTAAAACAAATTAGAAAGCATCAATTCAATTCACCAACCCAAGCTATTTGAATCATCATCATTCCCATAAGTTGATTCTAACATGAACATTCATTCAATCTCAATAGAAGCAATTCAATCGATTCTACTCCTAAATTGATTGAAACCACAATCCTAACTGAAATATCATTCAATTAATCTTGTGATTATCATTTGAAATTAAGACATGAATCCATAATCCTAATTCACTTTCAATCCTAAATGCATCCATAATCATGAAAACATAATAGAAATTGAAGAAGAAGGTGAATATTCAAGTAGAATTCGAAATACCGAACCAGAACTCCAATTCTTCTCTTGCTTGAGTTAGATCCTTGGATTGATTAATGATTCAGCCTTCCATGATGATCACCAAGGAAAGCCCCATTAAATGAGTGCAGAAAAATGGAAGAATAGTAAAATGGAAATGAAGAAGATGAAGAACAATTAAGAACAAATGAGAGAAAATGAAGAACAAGCTTGTGATTCTAAAAACTAAAGAAAGAAATATAAAACTTGTTTATTGAATTGTAAAGTGTGCTGTCCAAGTTTTCACTAAAGTCACTAATATATTAGTGACTAAGTTCTGAAAATAGAATGGGCTATAAATAAACTCAACAATCTAATTATTTACTATTTACAACCATAAGAATCAAATTCGCAGTCCAAAATTACAAGTGCAGAGGTGCTAACTTCGAAACTCAAAATGACCCTCAAAATGATAGAATTAGTCTCGGGCTATTTCTATCAAACTTGTAGATATTTTCGTTATCTTTCCAGGGAATCCTAGAACACTCCATTCGGAGATTGGTAGCACTCTATAGGCCCTGCACAAGTCTGATACGTTAAGTGAGTAAAAATCCAAAAATACGCTACAATTAGCAATTAAACCCACTTACTTGCCTAGGCCAAAAAATGAATTAGAATGGAAAAATACAAGTCCAAAAGAGGTCAAATAAGCTAAGAATGATAGACAAAAATTTAACTAAAATCCCTCTATCAGTCTTGTGGCTATTTTAGTGTAGAATTCTTTAAAGCAAATTCTGACACAGTAGGTTGGGACGTCTGTGATGCGAGACAAGAGTTCTAGCACAACGCAAAGATCCCCAAGTTAGTTACAACCTCTTTATAGCTTTGGTGCCAAAATCCACGCCATCAATGACATTGTTTGATTTTCGCCCTATTTCACTCATTGGGAGCATCCACAAATTTACATCCAAGATTCTTGCAACTCGTTTGAAAAACGTCTTGGCATTGATCATCTCTCCATGTCAAACAACCTTTCTTCCAAATAGAGAGATTCTAGACGGGGTGCTAGTAATGAATGGGCTTGTGAATTGGGCCAAATGAAACCAAAGACAACTATTTATGTTCAAAATCAACTTCCAGTGGGAATATGATTCAACTAGTTGGTAGTTTTTGAATTACATGCTAGTATGTTGGGCTTCAACATAACTTGGAGAGCATGAATCAAGGCCCGCATTTTTTCTAGACAAACATCAATTCTGGTCAATGGAAGTCCCACTCAAGAGATTGACATAAAGCGAAGTCTGAAACAGGGCGACCCCCTTGCCATATTCTTGTTTTTGGTAGTAGTAGAGGGGCTGGCAGGCCTATTTTCAAAAGCTACTGAAATGAGAGTATTCAAAGGCTTTAAGATTTTAGAACAGATCAACTTCTCATTACTATAGTAGGCAAATGACTCATTTTGTTAGTGAGTTGTGCTATGAAAATCTCTAGGCTTTGAAAGCTATCTTTAGAAGTTTTGAGATGATGGCAGGTCTACTAGTTAATTTCCACAAGAGTAACATATATGGGGTAAGCGTTGACATTCCCTTCCTCAGGGCAACAAAGGACTTTTTGCATTGTAACTTGGTTGCTCTCCCTTTCAAATTCCTTGGTCTCCCAATCGGGAGAATCAGGAGATGCAACACCTGGGAACCAATGGTAGAGATATTCAAAAGGAAGCTTGTAGCATGGAAAGGAAAACATATTTCTATGGGGGGCGTGTAGTGATAATTAACTCAGTTCTGAGAAGTCTCCCACTATACTACTTCTTTAGAGCCTTGAGAAAGATTATGCACACCCTTTCAAGTATTCAACGCAAGTTCCTGTGGTCTGGGTGGTTTGAAGAGAAAAGAATTAGTTGGATTGCTTGGGACTGTGTATGCCTTCTGAAAATGAGGGCTGGGGTGAAGAAACTAGAGATCTTTAATGCCAACCTTCTAGTTAAGTGGAGGTGGAGAATCTCTTTAGATAAGCACGCTATATGGTCTGATTTTCTACATTTCAGGTATGACTATTGATTGGATGTGGAGGGTAGTTTAACTCAGCCAAACTTTTACATAGTGGAAGGATATGATAGGAAAAATCATAATTCCTTATGTTTTTTGGCTAATATGATTAGAAAGGTGGGGAATGGTGAAGAAACACATTTTTGGACAGATTAATGGAGGGGTGAAATTACCCTGAAGGATAAATTCCCGCTATTATTCTCGTTAGTGGTAGATATCGATAAAGATATCCTTGTCAATGAAGTTGGTTATCTATGATGCACGGACATCGACACGCGACATGATACGACACGATAATCTGACACGTAAATTCTAAAAAATACCGACAAGTTAGGACACGTTTTGATATTAAATAATATTTTTAATATATATAATATAATTTATATTTAATACATATAACAGCCTAAAATAAGTCATATAATCATTCAAGTATTCAAATTTCATAACATAAATATAAAGCAAAAATAATAAAACATCCATAAAGTGTTACTAACAAGTTCAATTAATTTCATCTCCATCTCAAAGAATCATAGCCTCTATCTCTAGCTCATCAAGTGAAAGACTGAAAACTTGAAGATCTCTAACATCATCAAGTGAATCAAATGTATCTCCAGTAATGTCCCATATTTGATTTGCTCCTTGTTCATAACTTGGACTCTTTCTTGATAAGAGTCGGATGTTATTATGCACATAATATTTTTATCAAATGTTTTTTTAAGTTTTTAATTTTTTTAAAATATAATTTTTTAAAAAATATGTATATTTTTAAAAAAAAAACGTGTCAAAAAAGTTGACTACGTGTTCGACTTAGTCAAACTCGCGTATCCCCCTAGTCAACGTGTACTAAAAATTTGACTGCGTGTCGGAGGGTGTCAGTGTTCGACACGTGTCTGACACTCATTTTGGACCAAAAAAGGAGTGTTCGTGCTTCATAGTTGGTTATCAGGTAGGTCAAAATGCTAGTTGGACTTTTGAATGGCGTCACAGACTATTTGAGTGGGAGAATGTATTGTTGAAAGACCTTAAGACTCATCTTCAAGGTTTTGCTCTACAGCAAGAGAACTCAGATACATGGGAGTGGAAACAAGGTAATCTGGAAACCTACTATGTTGTTATTGCTTACAACTTTTTGATAGAACATCATTGTCAAAATCTAAACCTACATCAAATCTCAATCATTGATTGAAAACTTTGGGAGTCCAATGTACTATCTAAAATCTTGATCTTCTCATGGTGACTCCTAATGGATCAATAGCCAACTTGTGTTCAATTGACAAAGAGAGGTGTCTTTTTTTCAAAATATAGATTACTCTTGCACATTCTATCACGCAGCTATGGAAGATAGCAAGCAACCATCTCTTTTTGAGTTGTGCATTCGCATAAAGCATTTTGGAAGGTTGTGTTTAGATGGCTAGGTAGGGGTGGACATGGATTGGATTTTTAAGAATCCAATCCATATCCAATTCATATCTATTTAAATGGATTGGATTTAAATCCATATCCACATTTTTTTAAAACAATTTAGATTTAAGATCCAATCCATTTAAATGGATATGAATTTGGATATATCCAATTTATATCCACTTAAATGTTATAAGATTTTTTTATGCAAATTTTAGTTATTAAATTTTAAAAAGTGAAAACTTAGTACCTGTCCATTTAAGAGCTATTTTCAATCGACCTTGGTTAAGACTATTTTTTTTATCGATATTCGTTAGTGTATTTTTGACATACCTCAACCAAAGCAATTTCGACATATATCGGTCCAGACATTTTTAGACCGACATCAACCAAGACTATTTTTTTTTGCTGACATTAGTCAGTGCATTTTCAGTAGACATTGGTCAATATGATGTTTTTGGTCGATCTTAGGTAGGGTTACTTTTTGGTTGAAGTTGGCCAGGATTTTTAGTCAACGAACTTTTTGGCCGACATTGACTAGGGGTTTTTCAATTAACATTGATCATGACTATTTTTTGGTCGACATTGGTTAGGATTTTTTGTGGCTGACATTGATAAGGTCTTTTTTTGCCGATGTCGATCATTGATATTTTTTACCAACATTTGTCAAGAATTTTTTTTGATTGACGTTAGCTAGATTTTTTTGCTAATGTTGGTTGAAACTATACTTTTGTTGGCAACAACTAGGATTTGTTGGTCAACATTAACCATGACTATTTCTTTTGGCTGACATTAGCTAGGGATATTTTTTGTTGACATCTACTAGGATTTTTTTGATCGGCATCAATTACGGAAATATTTTAGCCGACGTCAACTAGGTTTTTGGCTGATGTCGACTGATGATTTTTTCAACCGATGTCGACTAAACAATAGTCTTGTCTGACGTCGACAAAAAAAAAACTATAGTCGACATTGAGCAGAAAACCTACTTGATGTCCATAAAAAATAATCTCGACAGACATCGACAAAAAAACCTAGCTGACATCGACAAATAAATAGCATCGATTGTGCTAGCTGGGTCGATGAGGGGTCTCGTGCTCATAGATCTGAAGTTAGGAACGACACACAACGCTAATGGTGATGTTCCATTCAAATCTGGCCGGTGAGGGGGCTCAACTCAGATTTGGCCGATGAGAGGGTCACGAGTGAGATGGTGACACGGTGAAGGGGGTTTTAGAGGAGGGGATGACATAGTGAGGTGATGGCTTGCGGCCATGGTGCGGTGGTGATCGGTTGGGTGGGATGAAAAGAAGGTAAAGGTGAAGGGGAAAAGGGAAGGGTAAGAAGGTCAATTCTCACTTTTGTAAGGGCCAATAGCAAATGGGGTTAGGGCCAATAGTAACTCCCATATGTTTTCCATAAGGTAACATCCCTTATCCCCAAGGTAAGTAACCACTCTTTTACCAGGAATAAATGGTTTGAACAACCAAGGGAAGGCTCAAACACACTTGAATGGACTAGTCATAAACAATATTCATGTGGATATTTAAGGATTATTTGTGACCAGAACAACAATAGTGATATCAATAATGGCAATAATAAGAGTAAAATAAATTAACCACCTAGAGGTTTCTGCAAATTATATAAATTATATTTTTAACATTTTACATTAATCAATATAATGTTTTTCAAACAATTAAGGGGTTAGTGTAGGAGTTGAAAAACCAAGGATAACTTCTGTAATTTCACCAAACCTTAAGTATAATTAGTGCAATTTACTCTAAAAATAATTAATATTATTATAATGATTGATTAGTTATATATGAAGTAATGAAATACTAGTTTAATTATGTTATGTGGCCAATAATAAAATAGTTATGTTTATAATAAGTAATTTATTTTTATTTGATCAAATATTTTTTTAAAATATAATAAATATTTTATTTTTTATATTTGTTTGCAAAAATTTATGTAGATAAATATAATAAAAATTGTACTAGAAAATCATTTTGTAATAACATATTATTTTGAAATATTATAATTCTACAATAATATTTTACATATTAATAATAGTATGCATCACTCCATCTCATGAATTGACCTCATATACTAATTTTTTTGGAACCTATAAATTATCAAAATAAACTTAGTTTTAGTTCAAGTTAAGTTACAAATATAAAATAAAGTTGAAAATAAGCCATCAAAATAAACTTATCATGGGATGATAATGTCCAGAAAGTTGTGGAAAGTGTCCTGCTTTTGAACTCCAATCACTTTGGCAGTATTTTTCATTGGAAAATAAAGATCATTCTAAGGCTAGAGGGCATTGATAGGAGGAATAATGGGGGTAGCTCTCATGGTCTGATTAGATTAAGGCAACAACTATGGTAGGAGTACCAGAATATCCTTCACCATGAAGATCTTTCTAGTGTCAGAGGGCATGACGAGACTGGTTGAAGCTAAGGGACAAGAATACCAAGTTTTACCACCTAGCATCCACTTAGAGGAAGAAGAGAAACAAGATTCTGTTTCTTAGTTTGAAAGATGGGTTTGAGTTGCATGACTGACCAACTATTAAGAGACACACTGGGTATTTCTTTTTAGGTTGTTTAAGAATGAGGATCCAATCTATGTCTGGTCCTATGGTGGAGCTTTCCCCAACCTCTCAAAAGAGGAGCTTGCTCTTATTCAGCATGACCCCCTTGATGAGGAGATTAAATCAGTTGTCTTCAGAATCAGAGCCTTTAAAGCTCTAGGGTCGGATGATTGAGTGTTTTTAGTTTAATATTTTTTTATTCTTCTTAGCTTATTTGACTTCTCTTGAATTCTTATTTTCTCACTTATTTTTTGTCTTAGGCAAATAATTGGGCTTAATTGATAATTATTGCTTATTTTTAGATTTTTGTGCTTACTTGACCAATCATCCTTGTGCAGGACCTAGAGGGTTCTACAGAACTCCAAATGGAGCATATGAGTAGTCCCTAGAAAGCTAAAGAAAAGAACTACACTTTTGTTGGAGATAAGCTTGGGCTAATTTTGCGGGTTTGAGAGTCATTGTAGGCTTGGAAGTCAAAACCACTGCACTTGAGCTTTGGGCTGCGAGTTTGGGCTTTGATTGGTGTAATTAGCATACTTAGTTGGATTAGATGGGCCTAATCAGAGCCCATCCCTTCCTTCTGTTCAGTCACTACATATTAGTGCAGTTAGTTAGTTAGTTATTTACTTCATGTTTGTGCATATAGAATTTCAAGCTTATTGGGCAATTTTTCATAATTAAATTCTTTTGTCTCTTTTTCTCTCAACTGTTCTTCATTGTTCTTTCTCCTTTCATCTCTGTTCTTCTATTCTCTTACTCAAATTTTGTGGCTCTTCCATTGATGATGATAATGGAAGGATAAACAATCAATCAATCCAAGGATCTAGTCCAAGCAAGGAGAATTTGAGTTTTGGTTTGGTATTTCAATTTCTGTGTGAATGTTTATTTTCTTCTTCAATCCTCTTTTCGATTTTCATGATTATGAATGTGTTTAAGATTGAAAATGGATTAGGTTATGAATTCATTTCCTAATTTATAATTTTAACCACAAATTGTTTGGATGATATTTCAACCTGGTTTGTGATTTCAATTGATTTAGGAGTTAATTCGATTGAATTACTTCTAATGACATTGAATGAACCTTCATAATATGAACATTATCTGAGAACTATGATAATTCGCATTGCTTGTAAATTGGATTGATATTCTTGAATCTGTTTTACAACATCTGTTATTAATTTTGTTAGTGTTTTTTTGTTTGTGTCTTTCTACAATTTTTTTGCTTAGTGTCTGCAAACCATTTGATGAAAGTCCCCCTATTGTTTATCAGTGAATTGAAGTTGGAACCAAATTGATCATATCTCTGAGGCAACCTAGGTTATTCCTGTACTACAGAATTATCCTAGTTTTATTTTCTTGTAACAATTTGACAGTCGTTATCACCGAACGATTTGAATCCTCTATTTTTTCGATCCCAATGGGATATTGTTAGGTCTTTTGTTTTTCTTTGTGTTAAGGAAACTTTATTGAACCCATCTTCCGTTAAGCTTTTGAATCACACGAACCTGATTTTAATCCCGAAGATAGTTTAACCCATGTCTATCAAGCAATACAGACCAATCAGCTTGTGCAATGTAATCTATAAGGTGGTTACAAAAGTTGTGACCTCCCATTTGAAGATGGTCATGAACAAGCTTTTGTTCCCCCATCAGACTAGTTTCATTCCTAGAAGGTAGGGTAGAAATAACATTATTCTAACCCCAGAGCTTTACCATTCTATGAGGATTACTAAAGGAAGCAGGGGTTCATGGTAGTTAGGGTTAACCTTCAAAAAGCTTATGACAATATCTGTTGTTCCTTCATTATTGGCATATTCCAGGGGCTGGGTTTTGGTGATTATTTCCTGAACCTTTTGTTTCAATGTTTGTCTATTCTCTCTTTTTATGTCTGTGTCAATTGGTGATTCTTTCTTGAACCTTATAGGGGTAGGAAATTAACTGAAAAAAATCAATTACAACATAACTTGTTGATTGAATCGACTAACTAGCTAAATAAAAAGGATTGTCCACGCGTTAGATGCAATTTAATGCTCCACCAATATATCGACTGGACAATAAAAGAACAGTCAAAGTTCTAGTTTATAGGACTAGATTGCATGACCAATACAGTGTCGTCCAACCACCTCTTTCGTCCACAATCTCGACATTGGTTCAGTAACAATTCCAAATTAGCTGTAAAGAGTTATTTCCAACAATTTACATTGAGTAGATTCAGACAGTGCATAAATTTGCTTCTAGGAACAATCGTGAACATGTTGGCTGGATTTTCCTTTGTATCGACTTTTTGAACTTTGATAATTGGTTTAAACTTGGCCTTTTTAAAATCTTTAGAAAATAAGAGTTAAAGGATCTTTATCACAATTAAACCAAGAATGCTACAATCAATCAAACCACTCAGCCCAAGAAAAAAATTACAAAAACTTAACTTGTTGAGTGATAAAGAATTCACCAAGAATCATAGATCAAGATAACAAGAGATTAAAAGATAGAGATCAACACAAGAACTTATATTGGTTCACCTCTTACAAGAGAAGCTACATCCAGTTCTTCTAATCAAAACTAGATTAGAGTTCCACTGTTCACGAAATTCAGTTCTTACAAGCTTTACAACAATCACCCTTTATCAAACCTAGATAAAGAACAAAAAGCTAATCCTTCTTAGACTCCTAGTGATCAAGACATAGAGAACCCTTCTCTACTTTTTCCCTCTAGAGAAACCCACTCTAGAAAAAACTTCAAGAACCCTTTGTAATAGTTACAAACAACTAAAAATACAAAAAAAAGAATTTACAAGCAAAGCTAATGGAGAGAGATAATCTGATGATGCACTGAATATGAATGAATGTGAGTTACCAAACAGGATTGAAATGAAAAATAATTTCAGAACTTCCTCTCCAAAAAGCTTTTTTGTTGTCTTGCCCAAGAAATCTTTCAAAACACCATTAAGATTTGATTTTGTGGGTCAAACACTTTAGAACTCAAAGTAACCTTTCTCAATCTCAGAATGCTTATGAAAACTTTGGAAATTTCGTAGAGTTGTGATCTGTAAGTTTTAGAAAATCCACCAGTTATTTATAACAAACTGACGTAACTGAATGTAATCGATTAAATCGCCTAAGCAATCGATTAAAAACTTCAATTGTAATCGATTGAAAACAAATTTAATCGATTAAAATGTTTTTCAGTTTTCTGGAAAGGTTATATGAACAAAGTAATTGATTATTTCAACCTGTAATCGATTACTACATGGATTCATTGCTCCATAAATGAACTAAGTAATTGATTACTGATAAATGGTAATCGATTAACACAATCAAGTCATGTTCTGTGTTTATATTGAGTAATTGATTACTTAATGTTGGTAATCAATTATTTTGTTCAAAGCTCATGTAATAGATTACCAATATGTGGTAATCATGAAATAGTTTTTCGAAAAACTTAAAACCATGAGCACTTTACTTTGATGCAATCATGAAATCTTAAACCTTTTCATAAACCATGTGCTTTTGTAAAATCATGAATGCAAGTAAATGAATGTTTATGCAATGCAATGGATCATAGGATGATTCTCTCCTACACCAAGCAATTTTAAATGCCTTCAATTGAATGGCATGTACAAAGCTAAAACACTCATTCATCTTCAGCATGTATCTTGATCCATCTTCATGCTCCCTCTGTATCTAACAAAACAGTCACATAAATGATAGCTTTGTCCTAAGGAAACCCTAGGTTGTTGATAAGGCGCTTTAGCCAAATACCTTCCTTTGATGCTTCTACTAGAGCCATATATTCTACCTCCATTGTAGATAAGACAACTACGGGCTGAAGTGTAGCCTTCCATCTAACAAGAGAATTGCCAATTTGTGAAGGCATAACTTGTCACAAATTGTCTTGCATCTAAATTTGCAGCATAGTCAAAGCCTAAATATCTAGCAAGAGCACAAGTTGTGTCACTTTGGTAGATGAGTTGAATATCAATTGTACCCTTAAGGTACTTGAATATTTGTTTAACAGCTTGTTAATGTTCCTTCCCAGTTTTACCTATTTACATACTCACCACATCAACAACTTGTGCTAGATCTGGCCTTATGCATACCATGACATTCATAAGACTTCCAATTGCACTAGTATAAGAAACACGAGACATATTTCTTTTCTAATTTTGATTGAGTAGCATTGATTTCATAGAAACAAATGGTTATTATACACACTGGTTTTGTTGGTGCCATCCCACAATAATTCAACATTTTTTGAATGTATTCATTCTGACATAAGAAAAGCTTATACTAAGCACGACCCTTTTCATTTCCATGCCCAAAATCTTTTCAATTTCTCTCATATCTTTCATCTCAAATTCACTACTAAGCAGTGACTTCAGTTTTTAAATTTCATATTTGTCTCGAGATGCTATGAGCATGTCGTCCATATAGAGGAGTGGATAGATGTATGAACCATCCTCCTCCTTACTATGATAGACACATGAATCATAAGGACTCCTATTGTATTCATGACAAACAATAAACTGATTGAATCTCTTCTACCAATATCTTTGAGATTGCTTTAGCCCATAAAGAGACATTTTCAACCTACAGAAAAAATCTTTCTTTCTTTTCACCTCAAAACCTTCTAGTTGTTTCATCAAAGTGTCTTCTCCAACTTTCCATGAAGAAAGGTTGTTATCACATCAAGTTGTTCTAGTTCTATGCCCAAAGTTGCTATAAGAACAAGTAAAACACATATTGAAGTGTATCTTACAATTGGAGAGAAGATCTCATTGTAATCCACACCTTCTTTCTGATTATAGACTTTAGCTACAAGTTGTGCTTATACTTTATGACTTTAGTACTTGACAGTCCGAATTTCTTCTTGAAAATCCATTTGCACCCAACAACTCTTTTGCCTTCAGGTAACTCAAGTAAATCTCAAGTCTAATTTTTCTGAATGGATTCTATCTCTTCATTCACAACCACAATCCATTTATCAAATTTAGAACAAGTGATTGCTTCATGATAACTGGTTGGTTCAAATGAGTCAACTTCTTATGCTACCTAGAGAGAACAAGACACTATATCCTCAAAACCATATCTTTTAGGTTCTTTGATTTGCCTTTGGGACTTCCTAGATGCAGTAATTTTAGGCTACCTTAGAAGTTTCTAGCTCGTTTGGTCAGACTCCTCAACAAGTTTTGAGCGATGTTGTTGTGGTTGCATTTGAAGATTCTGATTAGTCTCATAAGAAGCTTCAGAATGTTGTTGATCACTAAAATTTCATATTGTGGAGCTTTCAAACTCCACCTGCTTAGTGACATCCTTTGCCTTATTTGAATCTTCCATAAACTCAAAGTGTAGTGTAGAGTTCATCAAAAGTGAGATCTCTACTCAAAGTGACCTTGAAGTGACAGAAATACCACAAGAAGGGGGGTTGAATTGGGGTTTTGAAAACTTTTTAGAGATTTTCTCAAAATAAAGGTTTTTGAGGTTAGTTCGGTATAGGTGAGTTCAAAATGAAAATCTATTATGAGCTTAGAATGACAATTCAAGTTGCTTAAAATGAAAATGCCATAGTTTTGGAAAAATAATTCTTTTGTAGTTTAAGACTTTAGTTTCAAAGATAGATTTCATAATAAAATCTTTTGATAAACAATGCTTGGTTCTATTATTAAGTATGGTAAGGAAACATATTTAATGATTTTCTTATGAAATATTTTTTAGATCTGTGTAAAACAAATTAGAGGAAGGGAAAAGGAAAGAGTGCACAAAAGTTTTTATACTAAGTCACCCCAACCTTGGGTTACGTTCAGTCTTCACCCTTAAAGATGAGATTTCACTAACACAACTAGTTCACAATAGGACGAGCAAACCACTATATTTCAACAACCTATCAATTTCCCATTGGACTTCAAGTAGGCCTCTGTTAGACTAACAATACCATTGGATTTCCTCATTGCCAAACACTGCTAGACTCTAAAAAAAAGTATATATGTGATTCAGCTACACAAATGGCATATATGCTCCTTACAAGAGGGATTCCACTCAGTAACTAAGTCTCACACTTCTATCAAAGAATATTACAAGCTTTGCAAGTACAATACAAAAGTGGGTAACTCTCACAAAGAGAGTTGAAGATAAAAATACAAACTTCTGACTAAGAGATCTATCTTAATGTGTGTTGATTTGGAATGCTTCAACTTGTCTTCATGGCCTCCAAAAATGCCTCATAAAGCCTTCAAGATGACTGTTTAAGTGAGGTCCATAAAGCTGACAAGCTTCTACTGAAAGCAGGGGCACTTTCCAACTGTCATGATGTGTCAACCCTTAAAACTATTTGAGGTTCCATACTGAGGTCCTCATTTTGAGGGACTTTTCTTATGGACATTTTGAAGAACTACCAGAATATTCATTATGATGTTTGCTGAGAATGATTGCACACTTGGATGAATTCCCCTGAAGTTCATATTGATATCTCCTTCTAATGTAGCGCAGCTTCATCATTCTTAACACTTCTTCACAACTCAAAGCATTCAGAAGCTGAGTACTTCAAAAAGGTCTAGTGGAAGTTCAGTTGTTGGTGTGTTAGTGTTCTGCCCAACTAAATAGTATTCTCCAGTCTTTCTTTTTGATGCTTCTCATTAGTGCTTCTTATGGACAACTTCTTTATTCATTCAATGCTGCATCTTCTTATGCAATTCGTTCTTCCTTTCTGATGTGCCTACAATGATGCATTTTGAGTCTTTCTAAATCATTCTGAAGTTCATAAACTCAAAGTTAGAGTCTTCATCATTCTAATAAAACTCTACATAGCTTCATTTTGAACCATGATGTTCTTTATGTATCCTTTGATGAATCTTTTATGTAAGGCATTGTTGTTCAGTGTCTTGCCAAGAATTTAGTACTCAAAGGGAAGTAAACTTCATCATTTTGATGGGCTTCAAAAGATCTTCCGAGTTCTCAATTCTGATAGCACCTCTCTTAATCTTTCTAAGCATCATTGTAAGTGCCTCAAAATGAAAGTACACATTTGCTTCTTAAGAGAATAAACACTTAAACAATTAAGCATAAATGTTAGCCATCACTTCATTCCATCATCCTTTCAATTTACATTGCTAATGGTTTGTCATAATTAAAACCAGGGATATGGATTCAACTAACCTTTTAAAGGAGACCAAATTCTGAACCCTTTGACACCATTTCCATAGCCCACAAAAAGACCCTTTCCTGGTTCTAGGCTTTAGCTTACCTTCATTTACACAATAATATTTTGCACATCCAAACACCTTCAATATTGATTAGTCAGTAGGTTTGTTAGACCATACCTCAATAGGGGTATTAAAATCTATGGTGTTGGATGGAAAACGATTCACCAAGTAGCATGTTGCGTTGATTATCTTAGCCCAAAAACTTATATTCAACCCTAAATTAGATAGCATGCCTCTAACGCTATTCCAATAAGGTCTTATTCATTCTTTTAGCTAATCTATTTTTCTTAGGAGTGCTTCAAATAATGTGTTGTCTAGAAATTCCTTCATCCTTACAAAATTCATTAAATTCTTCATAATAGAATTTCAATCCATTCTCAGTCCTAAGACGCTTTACTTTCTTTCATGATGCGAATTGTCCAATGCTTGAAGAATTTGAAGGCTTTTGATTTCTTCTTCATCGTGAATAACCACGTCATCTTGAGTAATGGTCGATGATTGATAGAAAGTACCTAGCTCCTCCCAAGGATGGAACTCTTGAAAGGCCCCAACAATCATATAGGATGCAGTCTAATGTGGCCTTTATAGTGTGCACTACCTTTAGGAATTTCACCCTATGTTGCTTCTCATAAATATAGTGCTTACAAAACTGAAGATGTTTCACCTTGTGATTTCCATGTAACCCTTGCTTGCTCAAAATTTCCATTCCCTTTCCCCTCATGTGACCAAGACACATATGCCACAGAGAATTATTATTGGACACATGACTTTCAGCTTATGAAATAGTTGAAACTGAACATGCCACAATGGAACCTTGAAGGATATAGAGATTTCCTTGCTTGGTTCCCTGCATTTCTACATACTTGCCTTTCCTTTTGATTTAAACCACTCCACCTTCAACACAATGGAACCTTGAAGGATATAGAGATTTCTTCAAGTGTGATACAATCATTTCCAACACTTATAGAACTCACAAATTTCTCATATGAAGGAGAGATAGGCTAACAAAATCACTGTGATATCTTCATCTTCTAATTTGACATCAATGTCGCGAAGCTCTAAACAAACAGAGTTTAACTCATCCAAGTGTTCTTTTAGATGCTTACCTTCCTTCATGTGAAGGCCAAATAGACGTGTGTCGATATATTAGTGGGGCATTCGATCCATCCACCTTTTGATAGAGACAGTTTTGTTTAGCCATCTCTTTCGTCTAACAAGGTCTCCATCAAGGGACCTACTATCGCCGTATATTTTTGTCTTATGTATTGAGTAACTATCTCAGCTTATCCTTTTGAAGGTACGTGAGGGGAGTTGGTGTCCTATCAGAATGTCCAAGGAAAGTCCTAGTATCTCACTTGTTTTTTAGGGATGACTTGCTTTTGTTTGCCAAAGATAATTCTTGGAAGATGGAAGTCATAGTGGACGCTTGAATCGTTTTGGGAGTGCAACAAGTATTAAAGCCAATAAATAGAAGACCATTGTAATTTTTTCTAAGGGTGTTAACCACACTATTAGCCCTTCCATTCTTTAGGTGTTGGGGTTCCAGATGACTGTGGACCTTGGAAATTATTTAGGGATACCTCTCCTGCATTATAGGAAGAAGTAGTCTCACTACCATCATATTGTTAATAAGGCTCAACAACGACTATTGGCTTGGAAGGCTAGCTAGCTAGCTTTTGCATGACGAGTCACACTGGCTCAGTCTATTATTTAAGCATTTTCATGTACATAATGCAGTCAACCTTTATTCCCAAAGGCCTTTGTTATTCCCTTGAGCAGATTCAAAGAATGTTCATTTAGAATGATAATAGGGGAGAATAGCAAACTATAGCTTGGGAGCAGTTGTGTAAATCTAAGAGTGATGGGGATTTATGTTTCAAGAGGCTTTACTTGTTTGACAAAGCTTTTATGATGAAGATTTCTTGGGAGCTTATATCCTAACCTTAATATTTATGGGTTCAAGTCATGCGTGCGATATATAAATTTGGCTCTTCTGTCATCCCTGATGTTATTGCTACAATGAATGCTTCCAATACCTGAAGGGGGGTTTCCGTTTGCCAGGATGTGGTGGAGAATGTGTGTTGGGTTATTGGGGATGGGTCTACATTAGATTCTATATTGACATTTGACTTCCTTTGGGGGCTAAACATATGGATCATTCTCGTTACCTCTCTATTTTGGTCACTTTAAGCCTATGGCTGACTACATTGTAGATGGTTAGTGGGATTTGGCTACGTTAAGGAAGAGTTTACCTAACTAGGCCCTCAATGAGATTATCGCTTATCCTACTCCTATTGATCGTTATGGAGTAGATATGCCTTTGTGGAAGCTGACTCCTGATAGGGTCTTTTCAGTTAGTAGTGCTTACAAGGCTCTGACTAATGCTTCTCATGTTGATATCACACATGGAGTTCATAGGTTGTGGCACTAGAGGGGTCCCCATAGGATTAAGACTTTTTGTTGAATGATTGTTAAAAGGGGTCTCAAAACCAATCTCAAACGTTTTCAATGTAGTTTCATAGAGTCAAATCTTTGTCCTCTTTGTAATGTGCTTTCGGAGTCAGATATTCACATCTTGTAGGATTGTATTTTTGTGAAGCCTATTTGGTTGGCTTTAGGGTGCCATTGCAGAGTCAGTATGAGGTGGTTTTTTAATTTTCCAATTAAGGATTAGGTGATGCATAATATGTGCTTGGGCACCTTAAGGTGGGGAACCATTTTTGGAGTAACCTTGTCTTCCATTTGGTATTCAAGGAATGATAACATTTTCAATCAGGTTAATTGGAACTAGAATGATGTTGTTAAAAGGGCTTTGTTTACTATCGTAGAGGTCAAGTAGGGTTTGGGGTTGGATTTCTATGGATTGGCCCGCACTAATGTTCGATCTATTGGTTGGGAGGCCCCTACCCAGGGCTTCTGTAAGTTCGATGTTGATGGTTTGGTTAGGAACCTTAGGCAATCTGGTTATAAATATTACCTACTTTGTCGACTAGTCATCAATGTAGAGTGTAACAAGAAATGACTTGCCAATGTGATTAAAAAGTCATATCGTCATTTTCTTCGTTAGTCCTCAATTTATCTCAAGTTCTTGAAAGGCATAAAAATTACATGATATATCAAGAAACCATCATGCCTCAGCTCCAATCCTGGTGTCAATCACCGACACAGTGATTCTAACTACACGAGCATTAATATCATTTGGTCTTAGCTCCAATTCTGGTGTCGACCACCAGCATAGTGGTCCTAACAACACTGAGCTTTATTAATCTCACATTTGATATACACACACAAAAGGTATCATAATGAAATTCATATAATCGTTTATTCATCAAATCAAATGTAAAATGTCATCAATACATCATTTTCCAAAATAAGAATCCAACAACACAAAAAAGGAAATAACATGAATCTAAAGCTCTTACTAACCAAAAATACCAAAACAACTCACAATGCCCATGTTTCCAACATGTCGTTTGAAAACAATAGGCCTAAGTCCTTTGTTCAATGGACCAACCAACATGGAATCTATGTCCACCTGATCTACCACTTTGTAACTATCTTTCACGAGACCTCTAACAATCAGGTGCTTCAACTCCAAGTGCTTAGATCCTGTAGAAGTCTTATTATTCTTTGTGTAAAACATAGAAGCGCTGTTATCACAAAAAATCTTTAGTGGCCTAGTAATGAAGTCCACAATGTGAAGTCCTATCAAAATATTCCTCAAGGAAAACAGCATGAGTAGCGGCAACAAAACAAACAATAAACTATGCTTGCATAGTAGAAGCGGTAACAAGAGTTTGCTTCTTACTCTTCCAGGATATCACACCCCCAGCCATCATAAAGATGTATCCAGAAGTTGATCTCCTATCATCAAAGCACCCATCAAGATCCGAATCTATGTATCCCACAACCTCCAAGTTGTCAACTCTCCTATACACAAGCATATACTCCTTAGTCTTTTACAAGTACCTCATCACCTTCTTAGTAGTTATCCAGTGATCATTCCCAGGGTTTGACTGGTATCTACCAACAATGCCAACAATGAAAGTAATATAAGGTCTAGTGCATACTTAAGCATACATGAGGCTACTTAGAGCACTCCCAAAAGGTTTGTTGTTCGTCTCTACTCGCTCAATCTCATTCTTAGGACATTGGTCCTTGTTGAATTTATCACCTTTAACAACTGGAACATCTCCAGGTTTACAATTATGCTTATTGAATCTCTCTAAGACTCTATCATTGTAAGCCTTTTGAGATATCCTGAGTGTATGGCATGATTTATCTCTAAGAATCTCAACCCCCAACACAAAAGAGGCCTCACCAAGATCCTTCATGTCAAAAGATCTCGTTAGCATATGTTTTGTCTCATGCAGCATGCCAAGGTCATTAGAAGCCAATAATATATCATCCACATATAGCACAAGGAAGATAAATTTGCTCCCATTGACCTTGAGGTATATGCACTGATCAACCTTATTCTCCTCGAATCCCATAGAGGTCACCACTTCATTAAATTTCAGGTACCATTGTCTAGAAGCTTGTTTCAAGCCATAAATCAACCTCTTTAATTTACATAACAATAGCAAGTCCTCATTACCACTAATACAAAAACCTTCATGTTGTTGCATGTATATTGTCTCACTCAAATCATCATTCAGAAAAGTTGTCTTCACATCCATTTAGTGAAACTTCAAATCAAAATGAGCTACGAGAGCCATAATGATTCTAAAGGAATCCTTTGTTGATACAGGGGCAGAAGTCTCTTTAAAGTCAACACTCTTCTTCTGTGTAAAAACTCTTACCACTAGTCTAGCCTTAAATATCTCAATGTTACCATTTGAGTCCTTCTTTGTCTTGAAGATCCATTTTCAACCGATTGCTTACAATTCTTAGGAAACTCAACTAGCTCCTATACGCCATTAACTAACATAGATTACATCTCTTCGTTCATTGCATGCTTCCACATTTCTGATTTAGGGAAAGAAACAACTTCATGATAGCTCTTTGGATCAACAATTTCTCCAATGTCATATGCATCCTCATTAAGATACACTTGAAAGTAATCACTAATAGCTGGTCTCCTTTCTCTAGTTGACCTCCTTAGAGGAACCTTTGGAATCTGCTCAACTAGTTGTGCATTCTCATTCATAGTAGGAGGATCAAGCATATTATTAGCTTGAGAGTCAACTATATCTCTAGTCGCAATTATGGTGTCAACTGGAACAATCAGGACCCTAGTCTCAGTTGAGACGATCTGAATCCCAACATCAATCAAAACAACATTTGAAATGCTAACAACTAGAACAAGTAGTGGCAAAGAAATAGTCTTACACGACTTGACATCAATATCATCAAATGGAACAACAGGGTCCGCCACATCAAGCTCCAAAAACTTAGCATTCGTGGACTTTACAATTTTGTTCTCCTTACCTGGATAAAAGAACCTATATCCTTTAGCATGATCTGGATATCCAATAAAAAAGCAATGACTAGTTGTGGTGTCTGTCTTTTTCTTCAAAGGATTATACATTTTCACCTCAACTAGGCAATCCCAGACTCAAAGATGGTTTAGGCTAGGTTTTCTCCTATCCAAAGTTCAAAGGGAGTTTTGGGAATGAATTTACTAGGAATTTTATTCAGGATTTAAAGGGTTATTTTCAAGGCTTCTTCCCACAAAAATTCTGGAAAGTTACATCTACTCATCATATCTTTAAGTGTTCCGTTACACCTTTCGGCTACCCCATTTTGTTCAGGAATCCCAAGCATGGTGTATTGTGGAAATATTCTACAATCATGCAAGTATAAGGTGAATGGTCCCATATGTTTCCTTGTGGCACCATATTTACTATAACACCCTCTACCACGGTCAGACATTACAATCTTGATGGTTTTTCCCAATTGTTTTTCCACTTCAGTTTTAAAATTTTTGAACTTTTCAAGTGCTTCAAGTTTTTCTTTAATCAAGTCAAGAAAGTCATATCGGGAAAAATCATCAATAAATGTAATGAAAAACTTATTACCACAAATTGTTGAAGTTAGGGGCCCACTAATGTCTGTATGAATGATCTCTAGAAGATCTTAACTTCTAGTTGCGCCTTTCTTTTTGGTTTTAGTAAACTTTTCCCTTATACAATCCACACAAGTACCCAAGTCATCAAAATCCAAGGAAGGTAGAATATATGTCTTTGCCAATCTCGCAACCCTTTCCCTTAAAATATGACCTAAGCATTTGTGCCACAACGTAAAGGATTTTTCTTCAAATTTAGTCCTTTTAGCAATAGAATTCTCAACAACTAAAGATGAAGATATATTTTCAGAATCAAAAGACAATTTATATAAATCATCAGCTAAAGATCTATAACCAATAATTTTGGGAGTTCAATATCAGATTTATTTTCCTATCACCAAAAGTAAAACCAAAACCAAGTTTGTCTAAACAAGAAATAGAAATCAAATTTCTCCTAAAAGAAGGTACATAAAAGGTATCCTTCAAAACCAATTCAAATCCAAAAGCTAAAACTAGGATGACGTCTCCTACTTTCTCTACACAAACTTCAAGATCATTTCCTACCCTTAACATGCTTTCCCTTAGACTCGGCTCCCTCAAATTTCTAAACCCTTGAAAAGACACAACAATATAGGTTTTGGAACTACTATCAAGCCACCAAGAATCTATATGAACATCAATTAGATTAAACTCAAGACAAACAAAAGCTAAGTTATTACCTCCTGAT
This sequence comes from Glycine tomentella, assembly GCA_007407185.1. NCBI lineage: Eukaryota > Viridiplantae > Streptophyta > Magnoliopsida > Fabales > Fabaceae > Glycine > Glycine tomentella. The sequence continues at coordinate 676,400 of PYAF01000666.1, read as the reverse complement.
TTATGCTTGTTCTCTAGACAAACCTTGAACTTTCCACAATCAGATTTTTTATGCCCCTTCTCCTTACACCAAAAGCACCAAATAACTTTCTTAAAGATAGCTGGCCTAGGACCCCCTACATCCTGGTGTTGATCCTTACCTGGTTTCCCCGAACCTTGATATCTATGAGAAGTATTAAATGCACTCTTTGTATTTTTCCAATGTCCCTTGCAAAAAATGGGTTTGTTATGGACTAATAACAGGGCCATGCCACTTTTTTCTTTCTTGAGTTTCTCTTCCTCAACAACATACTTGGTAATAAGGTCATTCACAATCCATTTCTCACCAATGGTATTGTGGGCTGTTTTAATTTGTGTGAAATCAGCAAGTAGATTATTTAAGGCATGTTTAAAATGAATTTTTCATTAAGGTTAATTTGGTGAGATCTAACCTTGGTTTGGATGTGAACCATCTTCATAATGAATTCCTTTACACCCCAACATTATCATATCTCATGTCTGTTAATTGCTTTATTAGATATCCAGGCTCAACGTTATCAGACACTTGGTACGTCTTTCCTAGAGCATCAAGAAACTCCTTAGCTGTCGCTTTTTCTGGCAGACACTCAAAAGATGTTCAAAGATGGTCCTCTTGATAGGAATCAAACTCAACCTATTAGACCTCTCCTGGCCAAAAGTTCCTTTTGTTCAGGCGTGCTCTCCGAATTAATCACAAGCTTACCCTGATGTAAAGCTAAATCAAGATCAGAAATTCCGAAAGAGAATTCCTGATCTTGCTTCCAATTGCGGTAATTTGATTTATTCAAGATCTCAATAAAAGAAACATAAAAGTTGTTCACATAAAAGTTCACTATTTAAGTCAAAACAAGAATGCATCAGGACATATTACAGGACAAGATATAGCTTAAAAAATAAACAAGCTATCAATGTGAGGCCACTATAATAAGACATTCCCCTTTGGGGAGAATGCACAAACCAATGTTACAACCCAGGCCAATACCTCATATGGGTTAATCCATGACCATACACAAAGTTAAGAAAATTATCCCTTTTGGGTAGACAAATCCCTCAACTTGATGCATTCCCCAATAATTCAATCCATTCTTAACTCCCAATCCAAACACACAAAAAACCTCTTTAGGCAAGCAATCATATGCAAAGACCGAAAGAATTCCTCAAAATACAAAAATAAAATCCATGAATCGATATATGTGGTCCCACTATGGCAATAACAACTTATAGTAACCCATGAAAATTATGGTATAAGAATCAGTTTTCTCTTGTTCAAAATTGTGATCCAGTCAACAAACAAATGCATCAAAGGAGCATCCTTACTAGTCATAAATAAATTAAAGAGAATCCCCCATATATTTTGCAATTAAATAGTAATAATTATAAATTGAAGCATCCTAATATTAAATACATATCAACTATATAAAGCAGCGAAACTTAAATAAGAAGAAATAAATTTTCGATGAAAAATGCTTCAACACATTAATCACATGTATGTTATTAAAGTATGTTATTAGTAATATCCAAATAAGCCATAATATAATCTCATCATGAAACTAATTGTGCTTAACAATATCAACACCAATTATTCATTTTATATTCAATAATAAGAAAAATAAACTAATAATATAATGCATAACAAATTGCTTCAATTGAAAAGGAATAAGGAACGTAAAAAAATTATAATAATATTCACTACTAAAAAAACATGTTTAAACGTCGTTGAATCTAAGTCGGATTTTGAAAAATCAATGTAAAAAAAATAAGTGGTGGCATTTTTTAAATTAAGTTCAACTTTTTTAAGACGGTTTACGAAAAATCGTCTTCGAAAACAAAGGTTCAAAGATGATTTTTGAAAAATCATCTTTAAAAAAAGTGTTCAAAGACAGTTTTTGAAATACTGTCTTTGAAAATCTAGAACTTGAAAGGGTGGATATAGTTGCATTAGGTTAACATGTTCATTCAAAATATGGAACTTGAAACCCTCCCAATATCCTTGCTTCATTGTGTGCTCTCTTTCTCCTAATCACTTTCCATTCTCTTCAACCTAATGCAACATCGCTATACTCTTCATTCCATGGTATGTTTTCGCTCTCTCGTTTCGACACTTCATTTGTTGTTTCAGTTTTATGTTGGCCTTCAATTTATTATTGATTTCTTGCATTACAGGCTTTGCCCAATTAGCAAACTATGGATTTCCCTAGTTTCAAACTTGTTATCATTGGTGATGGGGGCACATGTAAGTATTTTTGGATTCCCTGTAGTTGTAATTTATGTGGATTTCGTGACTTCCCTCTTGGTGATTTACCGATGTTGCAGGTTGTAATGACCTGCCTCCTCATTACGATATCACTAACTCTAATCGTGTGAATTTCAAATTTTAATGAAAACTCCATTAATTTGATTATGAAAATGGTAGTAAATTTTTCGTGATAATACAATTATCATACAACGGAACAAATACATAAATGGATACATATGGGTGTACATTTAAAACATTACATATCATTCACATGTCAGAACATAATCTAGTTGTATTTACAAATATTTAGGTTTGGAATTACATGACCAACAAAAAGAATCAAGGGACTAATTAAGAAAGCGTTGATTAACAAAACACAACTCTTTTCCAAAAAGAGTTCCAACGTTATTACGTTGGTTCGACGACTCCAACCAAAAAGAAGATCTCCCTCCAAGGTCACCTACTGTTGTTCATCTGCTCCAACGAACGAGTGTTTGCACTCATCACAGGTACCAACCACACAGTACAACAAACGCAAGGGTGAGTTTATTATATACTGAAAATGAATGGAATACTTCAACACAACCAAGAGGGGGGGTGAATTGGTTGAACCTTGGTAAATTAAAAATTTCAAACCGAGTTTTTCCACAGGATCTTTATCACTTTAAAAAATGTTTCAAAACCAAGAATCAATATTCAATCAAATTCCTTTTTCAAGAAGAATAGAAAACAGAGTATAACTTTCTGTGCAATGAAATTGATTCACAAACAAAGCAATTAAGAGATGAATGGATGAGAAGAAGGATTAGCCACAGATTTTTATACTGGTTAACTTCAAACACTATGAAGCTACATCCAGTTCTTCCACTCAACACTAGAGTAGAGTTTCACTATTGCAAAAATATTTTTACAAGCAATTACAAGCCTCTCTTTATCAACCCTAGATAAAGTTCAGAAGTCTAAAACACTATTAGACCCTTAGAGACCAAAACCCACACTGAGAACACTACTCAGCTGTCCTTAGAGAAACATTATCTCTAACCTTGCAAGAAACCCATTTACAATAGACTAATCTTTATAGAAATTCAAATAACAGTTTTACACCTTCAAAGAATAAGGAAAGATATCACCTGATAATCCAAGAATTCATGCATATGAATGATTCAACAGGTTGAATGACAGATTACTAACTCAATGCATTCCTTTCCTTATGCTTTGATGAACAATGATGCTTCACTCTCTTGAATCAAACAATCATATGAATTTGTGAAGCCTAACAGTGTTTAGTAACTCAGAAAATTCACTAATGAAAGCTCAAGAAGGTTTGTGATTGCCCAGAATTCGAAAAATCAAAAGTTGCAAACCTCAAAATAATGGGTTCTATTTATAACAACTTTTTAACTGAAAATAATCGATTGAACCCGCTCCAGTAATTGATTATTTAGCATATGTAATCGATTAATCCAAGACCGTAATCGATTAAAATGCTCCTAATGAGTTCTGGGTTTGAGCTATGAACAATATAATCGATTATTCCGTGAAGCAATCGATTAAACCAATCAGGCATGATTTTCTAAATGCACTTTGTAATTGATTATCACGATGTGTAATCGATTAAGACAGTAGGCTGTGTTTTCCTAAGCATGCATGTAATCGATTACCGATTTCTGTAATCGATTAAGTCAGAAAGTTCCATCTTTCATAAAAAGCCTGAGAAATCGATTAATCCGATATGTAATCGATTACAATGATCATGATTTGTTTTCTAAAGGCACGAAGAACAAAATAATCAATGTCATTAGCTTGTAATCGATTAATGCAGTAAGGATTCATTTTTCCAAAAACTTTGCTAGTTGAAAACCTTACTTATAACCTGCCTTTATTTAATCCTTTTAATCTAGCAATCCTAGATGAATGATTCATGCATGATATGCTCAATTGGATTATCAGATCATAAACTTCCTTTTACATTAATCAAATTGGTCTTCAAGCTTTTCTTGGTACTTTGTCCTTGAGCATGTTGAAAGCACAAAACACTTGAGCCTTTGATCTTTGTTCATTGATGCCTGGCTTCACTTGAATCAACATATACAACCAACAATTATCAGATAACCACAATTATGACTTGAATTCCATCAATCCAATACACAATCAACAAACCAATCATCCAATCTCTTTCACAAATCAAACAATCATAAGTGGAGTGATGCATGCTCCTGATTTCACTCTCACCATGCAATGTGGTATCATATCCAGGGAAATAGCCTCTCACAAGAAAATGATTCATCGCCTATCAGGGTCGTCCTATCGTGCACAAGCCATCCCCCCACAGTGATTAACCAGTGGCGCATGGGAATTCCTAACCTAATGCCCCCTTAGCACCTGTGTTTTCAGCCTATAGAAACCCACAGGTACGCGCAAGCCTTCATTCTATTTCCATCAATGCAACATGAAGTATGAAACATGAGCACCATCAATGCATGACCATGGCCAAGAAAAATCATTTCCCACAAGGATGACTAGTCATGCACCGCTATATACATACATAGCACACCAATGTGGGCTCACTGATGCACTAACCATGGCTAGGAACAAATCTTTCCCTGCAAGGATAACTAACCGATCACTGCACCCCACGTGTACATACACATCATACAACCATAGGCACCATCAATGCATGACCTGACTAGGAACAAATCCTTCCTCGCAAGGATAACCAGTCAAGCACCTCCCATGGGTATCCATGTATATCCACATCATACAATGACAACCATGGACACCATCAATGCATGACCTCGCTAGGAACAAATTCTTCCCCGCAAGGATAACCAATCATGCACCCCCCATAGGTGTCCATGTATATTCACATCATACAATGACATTGTTCACATCAACATTATCTCTCATCAATGTCATTATCAACATCAACATCACATCACCTCAATATCATCATCATACATATTAAACTCATCTCATTTCAACATCATCAACCACATCAATAACATCTCAATTTCAATATCATCAACATCATTTTATTTCAATATCATCATCATAAACATCAATATTCAACTTCATCAACTATATCAACATTATCTCATTACATCATCATCAACCCAATCACATTATCCCATTTCAACATCATCTCATTCATTCACAATCCATATTACCATGAGACTGGTATTTTAGGAAAACTTTAAATTAAAGAGGACTACAATATAGAAAACACTCTTATGTCCATTTAAAAATTTACTAGAGAATTAAATAGGATGACGCATTATAAAATTTCGGGCAGAGTCTCCTCTGTAATTAAGACTTTTCCTAAAAATTCAATCATTACAACAACAACATCATTCACAGTTTTATCCATCAACAAACAAATTCATCACATCCCATTAGTTATAAAACACAATTTTTCTTGAAAACGAGCACACAACAGGAACCAACCATACATCCATAATAATTATATCGCATCCCATTAGTTTAAAACATAAATTTTCTTGAAAACCAACACACAACAAGGACAAGCAGATATCCTCATATATAGTTGGACTCCCTGACCCCCAACTATGGTACCAAAACTATAACTAAATAATAAACTCTCCTTACCTATCTATCTCCCTCTGTTAACTCCTAGTAGTGTCGTTTTGAGATCTCTCAAGTTCACGTGCTTTGACCCAAACGCAGAGCTCTATATACCAAATTGAAGGTAATTTAGATTAGATTTCGAAGATAAGGTTAACATTAACTTTCGGGGTCAAATATCCACTCAAATTTAAAAAAAGGCTAAAATGGTGTTTTGGGAGTCCACATCAAAAGTCATCATTTTGAAATTCCGATCACACTAATGTGACTAGGGCTCAACATAGATCACAAAAATGACATCAATTTCGCAAAAATGAGACTTTTACAACATCTCATTTTCAAAGGATTTTCAAAGGAAGTATAAGAACACCCAATAATGGTACCCAAATCACAAGAGACATCAAAAGAGACTTCAGACTAGCTAAGAGAAGACAAGGAAACCATGGTTACCTCAAAGAAATCAAGAAAGGAGGATTGGAGACTCTGTTCTCTACCGAATACTTGAGTTGAGTTTTGAAGATTCCACTCTGATTAAAGTGTTCATCTTCGTGCGGTGGTCCAATGGAAAGAAATGACGCCTCGTGACGGTCACCGGTGGTTGTGGGTGGTGGAGGAGAAGGGGGAGGGGGTTTGGTGCTGTTTTGTAGAAGATGGAAGCATGAAAATGGAGTTTTCACGCTGTTGGACTTTTTAAAACTGACTTGAGATGTTATTTCGCCTAGGTGAGCTGAGCCAATTTTAAAATTTCTGCTTCTATGAAAAATTATCTCAAGCTTTAGATGTTATTTTGCCTATCCCAACGGTCAAACATTACATATGTGGGTTAGGAGCGTACCTCTTTAAAATTTCACATATTCAACTGGGAGGTATTATTACTGATCATTATGGAGATTATGCTATTGACTTTCTTGCCGTTTTTTCCCTCTATTGAAATTATTCAGTCTTATAGTTTTATCAACTGTGTTCCCACAGAACTTACAAATCTTTTTTTATCTGATCAATTATATTCTCAGGTACTATTCTAGTTTGGAAGTTGCTTCTGAATATTTTAGATCTGGGGCTGATAAGATTTCCATTAGAAGTTATGCTGCAAAATAATATTTAAGAGCCGGAGTATTGAACTCAACCCATAGGTTGTTTTTAGTTATATGAACTAATATATGTGTCACTTCTGGTGTTTCTATGGCTGTTAATTTAAGGTGAAGACTGGGAAGACCAGCTTGGAGCAGATATCAAGAGTTTATGGGAATCAGGTAAGCTAAAAGCTGATAGTCTTGTCTGCTCTTTTTTCTTATCAATGCACCTCTTTATGTACTTGAGAATCCCTAAACATACATGTAACAATAATTATTTCCACATTTATAAAATAACTTATCTAAATTATTACCATGATCGTTCAAATTAATTTATTATGTTGCTGGTCAAGTTTTATTACAAATATTAGGAGTGTTAATATTAATAATGATGAATTATTTATAGGTTGGAAATTAAACTTTTTGGCTTGATGGTCTTGTTGAGTAATTCTTACAAAGACAATCTGCAGTTATATATGCAACTCCAATTATTATAAATAGTCTCTTGAACTGTAGAAAAAAAATCTGCCAGAGGGATGTAGTAAAGAAGAAAGGAGTTTGGTGGAAGCAATTTTGGTTGCTCCTTAAAAGAGCATGGATGCAGGTCTGCCTTTTTAATTTGTTGACTGTATGCTCATAGGATGGAAGGACTCGGATAAATTGCATGATAGGACCCATATAAAGTTTTCCTTCTTGAACAAATTTTGAGTATCTTAAGACTATGAGGTTTCCTTAAGTCATTTGGCAAGATATAATCACAAAAGAGGGATCGCTATTTATTGTTTTCACATCGTATGTTGTGTAGTTAAATATTTATTTTCTCCATATTACATTACAAACTCCACATTATCATCTATCTCTTAAATTTTTTATTCTAATCAGTAGATATTATATATAGTTTTGGAAGATAATAAAGGATCATGTAATTCTTATACCCAGTACAATGAGAAAACTTATTTCTCATTCATTGGATTGGTGATTGTCTGGCTAACTATGCTTCCCGTGATGATGCACTAACAAACAAAGTTCGGGCATGGATGTCAATTGCGTCGGCAATTATCTTTGGGTCAGTAATGATTGAATTCAGTAATAACATATTGCATTAATTGTTCACACTATTATTACATTGAATTTCAAAATTCAATCAAACCAAAGCGATTGTTGAGAGAAGAAAAAATACGGACAACAATCAAATTTGAACAGCATCAAATATTCGGAAAAAAAATTCTACACAATTTATAGTTGAAGAAGCTAGCGCACCAATCAATGGACAAGAATTACAATGCAAATAAAAAAAAATTGATCAACAGTTTCCGCAATATTCAACCAGCCATAATAAGAAATTGTTGAAGAAGTGCGCCGACTAATATTCATTATATCAATAATCAAATATGAATTCACGGCAACCATATAAATTGTCGAAAATAAAAAAAAAAAGAATTTGAGTTTTAAATCATATATATTAGACTTTGATATCAAATATAAGATAAATAAATTTATCAAGAATGAATTTATGAGTTGAAAATATTAATATTTACTTGTCGAAGACATGATAAAAAGATGTTTGTGTATAGTGCGACATGCAAAAATCCAAAAGTTAATTTTTCCTTTGTCTAATCACACTCTCCTTAAACTAGAGTTTTCAATAACAAATCTTATAGAACAAATTGATAACGTAATGGCAAATGGAACCTAGCTTTGTTATTTACTAACCCTAAACACTTCCTATTATAGGTCCAATTGTTAGACTTACACTATTCTCCCACACTAATTAGAATTATGTGTTTAATCACATTATTAATAGACTTAAGTATCATTAAAATGGATCATAATATTAATCCTTTTGGCAAAACAAAATATTGTAATTAATTATAATCCACAATAATATATGAAAATATTCTAAAATAAAGATCTCTCGTGTTCAAAGAAAAGTGAATCATGTGACGGATTCTCTAGTAATTCAGTTGCATAGTCTTATGGACGAGTTGGTTGCCTTCTCCCAACCACCTATTTTTTGTATGAACTTGCTATGGCAAGATTTCATTGGGGTAACCCTACCATGTGCGTTAGATTGTAGTGGCTCCGGCCTTCCTTTTCACTAAAAACATTAATAAACTCAGTTTTTTTTTACACAGTTATAAATTTACATACTTAAAAATAAGGCTAGCAATGAATTGAGTTGAATCAAGTTCAATTTGACTCGATAACAATTGACTCCACTTAAAGCTCGACTCAAATTTGATATGAATTTTTTTTTCAACTCGAACTCAACTTGATTTAAGTTTGTGAATAACTAGATTTATTTCATTAACTCGACTCAATTTAAATTAATTAGAATTATTTTTATTTATTTATTTATACAAAAATATAAATGATATAAAATATTCATTTAATATATATATATTAATTTTTATATTCAACTATTCATACATCAATTCGGTTGAATTATATGTAATTTAAGTTCAATTCATTTTGATTTATGAATCATGTTCAATAAGTCAATTATCAAATTGAGTCTCAAATTATATTTAAGTTAGTTGAATTCATTGAAACCTACTTAAAAATTACAATTATATTTATAAAAAAAAAATTACAACTACATTGTGATATGTCGACCTTCATTGGGATGAACCTAATGTCAAAAATAAATGCAACACATGAAGTCCAATTAAGCAGCCTCTGCCACCTCTGCAATATATATTCTATATCCGTGTCCTCTGCCATAGTTTCTTTACAGAAAAGTTTTGAGCTGCCATGCGTCATCTATTTCTAGATTAAGAGCTATTTCCATCAAATTCTACTCACTCTAAACCCAATATAACCCCCCCCAAAACAAATCACCCTTAATTAAAACCTTTATCCCTTCTCCTAATATTAGGTTATTATCTACCAAAGTTTACTTTGGCATCAAAAAACCAAATTTGGTTTTTTCCTATATAACGTTCATGACCCTATGCCCCTTTGCGCCATGGCTACGGACAAGGAAGAAGAAGATAAAGCGGCACTCTGATCCAACCTTTTTTCTCCCTTCTTTCTTCATAATATTAAGGAATCCACACGTCACCAATGTGTGGATGATCATTTCGTGCTGAGGAATAAATAATTCGTTATTCATAACAGATTCTATTAGACGGTTACAAAAAGTTATTATTCCGTTAACCGTTAATCAGTTATGTGGAAAAAGGTAATTCTTCCGTCGGTGACGTCTCACAGGCGACAACCACTGCTGCTGCAGCAGAGCGAGAGCTACCGGAAGGGGGGGACGCGGCTCATGGGGGAGGCGGTGGGTGGCACCGCCGCCGTGTGCTGCTGCTTCTCGTTCGGCCTGGCCAACATTATGTACCTGGCAGTGTACAAGGTTCCGGCGAAGCTGTGCCAGAAGGCGCTGCGGAGGAAGCGCCGCCGCCGCCAGAAAATCAGCATGGAGGAAGGGGAGGCAGTCCCGTGGCGGCCGCGGTGCACGTGCGGCTGCTGCGACAACATCATCGGCTCCGGGCGGGTTTACCCACTGTGCAGCGACGACGGCAGTGACGTGGCAGTGCTGCGGAGCCGGAGCTCGGTGGAGAAGGACAAGGAGGTGGTAGAGTTGGAGAAGGAGATGTGGGAGAGGTTTTATAGCAGTGGGTTTTGGAGAAGCCCCTCTCAGAGAGAAAACTCTTCTTCGCAACAAAGGATTGGTACCACTGTTTCTGCTCATAATCTTCAGGTTCTTGATGTTAATTAATTGATTTGGTTCAGCTTTGTAAATGGAAAACATCAGTCGGATGTTATGAGTTTTTGGAATCCCATCATCATGTCAAGTTTTTTTATGACATGAAGGTTGCATCATTTGAATGTAATTATCATCTTCATGTATCTTAACTCTAACCTCTTATGAAAGCTATTCTTCTAAATTCATATATAAGCAAAAAAAAAATATATTTTATAAATTAAACTTAAACATAAGTAAACCTAACTATTTTGTCTAGACATGGCAATGCGGTGGAGCGGAGAGACGGTATTGCCTCCCCAATCCCTAACTTCAACTCCCCAACATATCCCTATACCTGTCCCAATATCGGACGAGTTGAAATTTGTTACCCTATCCCTGTACATATTGGATATCAAGTATCCCGTCCACACCTCGTTCCTAGTTAAGATTTGTATTTTTTAAAAAAAAGTTATTAAAAATGTGATTTTAGAAAGAAAAAAAAAATGATTGTTACACATTTAATTTTAACTACTTATATATCAATAAATTCATTACAACACATTTGTCAACACACAGTCAAGAAAAGAATCTTCAATTATGTAAAAATTCTAAAATGAAATTAACAAGTAATAAATAAAATTTTAATAATTTCATCATCGAGGAGGATATGTGGACGGATATGGATACGGGTACAAGGCATGTAGTGACATCCTCATCCTCTACCCCAATTAAAAAAGTCAGGTAATCTCCAAACTCGAACTCGTACCCGGTCAACTTGGGTATTTCTTACCAAAGTTGGGGCATGTTCGGGCAGGTATCCACATGTACGGGTTTCGTTGTCATGTCTAATTTTGTCTTGTTAAATGATATCATTCTTAAAACATCTTTCATTTGATTTTAATGAAAAATATTTTAAAAATAACCTTATTTTCTAATTGAGATTAAGAAAGTTAAATGATATTAACAAACTTTCTTAACCAGTTTAAAATTAGTTATTTTTGCTTATAAATGAGTCTAGATGGAACAAATGATATGTGCTTGTAGAGATAATTGATATTCTCCATAAATAGTTAACTAAAAAATTAAATGAATAAAATTTCTCTGATAAATTAAGATTAATTTGTGTATTCAACTTTCATAAACGTTTTTTTCATCTAATATTTTTTAGAAGTCAAAATTCATAGGTTGATTCTAATCATATTTTGGATTTGTTTGGTTAAACTTCTTTAGAAATACTTTTAAGAGAGAGAAAAAAAAAGAAGAAAATAATGAAACAAATTTTTTCATAAGTTAAAATAAGCTTTTCATTAGTTAATTTGTAGAAGTACTCTCATAATTTTTCTAAAGATAAAAAAAAAATCTACAAATTAACTATAAATAACTTATTTTAGTTTATAAAAACAAAATATTTCAATTTTTTCTCTCTTGCTTATAGAGAAACTATCCCCTACAAGAGAAATTCAGAAGTTGGAATTGATAAGTTGTTACCTCTGATGTACTTTTGCAAAAAGAATCATCTTTATTACTTATGTGTTGAAGTGCATTATACCACAAAATTTCAACAAGAGAAATTATTTGATGCTTTTGAATTATAGGATCTATATTAATCTTTACATAATATTAATCAAGTGACAAGTGTTATTGATTCACACTAGTACTAACTTCATTTTAAGTTTTTATTTTATTCTCCTATATATATTTATAAGAAATTCATGAAATGTGACCAAGAATAATTTAGCGTTTTACGTCATTCCTCATTTCCAGGGGCGGTTCTGGGCCCATGCAAGGTGCCCAACCGCACAGGGCCCAAAAAAATAAGGGGCCTCAAATATTAAGTACTGCAACATATGTTTAATATTAAAAATTAGAGGAGATGGTAATGTCTATTTTTAATAACCAAGAGGTCCAAGGTTCAATTCCTACCAACAACAATTTTTATTAGGAGCATGCCGTGTTTATTAGGAGCACTGCACAGCACACGATTCATCAAAGATATTGAAAGAGACGATCTAAAGTTGTGAACAAGGTGTCACTTCGCCTATTCTATTTTATTGTCATTATGGTCACTAATAATTTTAGTAGGAGATCACAAGCACTTTAGGTTAAATTTCTATTTCCAAATAGTGGCCTATTTGCTTTAATTTTTATTCTTTTCACATAATTCGAATGTCACCTTATGGTTGGAACCAAGAGTCTGATGAGACATTAGATAGTGTAGTGGGTTGCTTGCTAATCCAAGCTACACCCTTTAGCTAATTGTAGAAAATTAAGAGTTCAGGTGCTTCACATGAGACAGATCATATAAGTTAATGGGGTGAAGTATGGGCATGTAATTAGAATATGACATTTCAACTGCTCAAGACTTGTATGAATGCCTCTCATATATAACATGTTTGCCCTTGTACCATCAATGATTTTTGTCTTTGATAATGATGCTCTTGCATAAAACTTTGTACATCAAATTTTACACCTAATAATATATCCTTCTAATGTGATAGAAAGGAGAAAAAATAAATTGAAAAATATGTTGGAAAAACTTGTATGAAATAATTCACTTGTCTCCATCTGGTGGTCCTATATTTTATTCTTTGTCTCCTCCAAATTATTTTTGACAAATATTTTCAGCCACACCATTTCAATGCATGCACAAGGCTACAAAAGTCAGGGTCGTTCTCATATATACTTGAAGTCATTTACAGTTAATTTTAAGCAAAATAAAAGATATCAAGTAAAACTAATAAATGAATTGTTAGTATATATACTACTTGAAAAACAATTTTGATTTAATATTAATATAAACAAGTTTTAAATACACACGCGAGGAAATAAAATTAAACTCTAATATAACTGGTTGCTCTGCGTATAAGTTCCCTTTTGTATTTACATTTGTAAACAGCCTATTTGAAACCTGCAGAACCACATTTCGAACAATAGAATTAGCCTGAAAATAACGCAAAGAATAAAGGCAGAATATGTAAATAGCAGAACAACGTATGAAAGTTGGTTTAAAATTGTAGTCATCAATTGCAATTGTGTGGTCCATAAATTATGCAGCAATAATATTCATATATGCAATATATTCACCTCTCTTTCACCTCATCTCTAAATCTTCTTTCCCGTAACATTACATTATTATGTACCCTAAGAGATATTCTTGAGTAGGTGTGTGCCTATACAAGAATATAACTAGATCTCCTTTCCTGTAACATTACACATTATTATGTATCCTATACTTTTCACCTTCACTCTATCTCTCACTAGCTGTATACACTTTCTTTCTTTTTTTGAGAAAAAGACTTCTTGCATTTCATTTATGACTATCTGTATACATATAACGAGTATATAATGGTCATTTTGGTAAATTATATGGTTTGACAGTTTCAATGATCAACATGTGAAATTATCATTGCAATAGTTGCATATTTTTTCCAGGTACATGCAAAGATTAAGTGATCGAGTTGTATTTGAAGAATTCAGCAAGGTTAGAATATGTCTCATTAAGGTTAAAAAAAGCACTTAGATCGTGCACCAATTACAATAGTTACATTTTCTAACAACTATTTGTGTTTGTTTTATAGTTATAATTGCAATTTAATCACAATTTGAAATCACATAAATGATTTATAATCACTTCAAGAGGAAGCACGTATTTAATTAATTGAAGCATCGAGCATCATAATGGCATAAGACATAGCAGTACAGTGGTCCATGCAGAACCTTAATAGCCACTAGCATTGTTTCAGTGAGTTTCTAATTAAGCACAGAATTCAACGCAAGGAGTGAAAAGGGAAGAACAGAAGTAGGGTATGTCTGCCAATGCTACTTGATCCATTTGTTTCTTTGGCAGTTCTCAGAAATTATTTCATACTCTAAGCTATCAGACATTTGGCATGATGGCGATGGTCACGCCAGTGAGGAATTCCTATCTCAGACTATAGGCCAAATTACTTCAGTTTCCCTTCCTCCTTGTCCCTCTTGTGATCCCCACACCCTGCAATCTGTACCACCATGTACAAAGAGTTCATCTTTTCTCACCTTGTCTATTTTAAAAACCCTTTCCAAAATTATAATATATGAAATAGAAAAATAGAAAAAGGAATTGATAACAAGTGTGTTTGGTAAGATACTTTAGTAGCATATAAGTTACTTTGGCTAGCTTATAAACTAATTTCTTAGATGTACAAACTTATTTTAAAGAAATATTTTGATATATGTATGTGTGCATTAGGATTATAAGTTGACAAGAATCAAGAATTGAATCCAGGAGAGTTGGACATTCTCTTTTAAGGGGTTGCTTATTTCACCAAATCTTTTAGGATTCATTGGAAAGAGGTGATGAGAATGTATATTCCCACGTTTGTTTGAAGGTAATCAAAAAATATTTCTAGTTATCTTTTATTTTCATAAAAGTGAGTCCATGCTTATGTTTGATATTATATTGCGATGATTTCAATGAAAAGAGAATGGTAATATGGATTCCTATGGGGTGGAAATCATATTAACTATGTAAAATTCTATTATACCCTCAATATCAATACCTATATATTAGTTAGTATTTCAAATTCTGCAATTCAATTTTGATAAAAAAAAATGACGTGAATTTATAGAAGACGAGTATGTTGTAGTTGTTTTTTAAATTTAATTATTGATATTAGTTTACTGATTTTGTTTTTTGTTTACTTGGGGTGTGATTAAAGTTTTGTTGTATGTATCTTTTTGTGTTGCTTGTTCTTTACAAGGCTAAAAGGGATATGTTATGAGTGGCTTGAATAACAATCACTATTATTAGTAAAGTGTTGTAAACATAAAATAATTAATGGTTTAGTTAATGCAAAATACTCATACAAATGGTTAAGTATTTTGTTTTTTTTACCTATAATTATTTAGCTTTTTTTTAGTATATATAGGTGAAAGGGATTTGTAACATGTAATTCATTCAGAGAAAACATAAGAATACAAATCCTTTAAAGAGCACACTTGTGAGAGATAAAGAATATTGCACAAAGAATTCTTCTTTGTAATTTTGTTTTTTTCTTATTAAAGAGATTCTTCTTTAGTTTTGCATAGTATAAATTTCTATGTCTAGGACAATTTTTCACAACAAACTGGTATCAGAGCTATGGCATTTTCAATTTTGATGTTGAGAAATTTATTGGCAAAAATAACTTCAACATGTGGCAGGTAAAGATGCTCTCTCTCCTCACCCACCAAGAACGTGAGTTGGCATTGGAAGGAGAAGCAAAGTTGCCCACTAAGCTTACAACTAGACAGAACAACGTGATAATGAAAAGGCTCATAGTATAATTTTGTCATTGCTAGGTGATGAAGTTTTAGGAGAAGTCTCTGGAGAAAAACTCATTCGAGCCCGATTCCAAACGAGCTAAATTAGATTTCTATGACGCAAAAGCGTCTGCTACAAAGCCAACACACTTTGGGCAAAGCTTGAAAGTCAATACGTGATAAAAGTATCTCCATAATCATCTTTGTCTAAAGAAACAATTATATACCATGCAAATGTATGAAGGTGAGTCCATTGATAAACATATTGACAATTTCAACCAAATTGTTCTAAGTTTGAAAAATATTGAAGTTTTTTAGAAGAAACTTGGGCAAAAAAAGAAGTAACTTAGACAAAAAGAAACAAAGTGACTTAGACAAATCTTTTTTGTCGATATGAGGTGGATGATGAGGACAGAGTTGTTCTTCTTCTTAGTTCTTTGTCGAGATCTTATGAAAATTTTGTAGACACGATAATTTTTAGTAGAAATTCACTATCAATGGAGGAAGTAAAAATAACCTTACAGTCCTGAGAATTAAAAAGTGGATTTTCGATTCATACTGTGGTACTAGCTCCGGTGAAGTTCTAATGGTAAGAGGAAGAATAGTTTCCAAAGAAGGTAGTCTAAGTCACAACAAAAATAAGAATAATAAAAGGGCATTGGAGAAGAAACTATCTAGAGCTCAAAAAAGATAAAGCAAGTACTTTGGAGTTTGGTGGAGCAGTTATGGCCTCAAAAGAATCAGATGGTGGAAATGTTCTCGTTGTCTCATCTAATGTCAATGATGATGACTGGATTCTTGATTCAACATGTGCTTTCCATATGACAACTAACAGAGATTGGTTTGTCACGTTCCAAGAGGTTGACAATGGCAAAGTTCTGATGATGAATGATGGTGCTTGTAGCATAGTAGGTAAATGTATAGTGCAAATCAAGATGGTTGGCGGTATTGTAAGAACATTAATTGATGTGAGGTATGTACCCAAACTTCGTAAAAAATTAATTTCTTTTAGCATTTTAGTCTCTCATGGTTGTTTATACCGAGCTAAAGGTGGAGTCTTAAGAGTTTCTAGAGGTTCCTTAATAGTTATGAAGGGAAATTGGAAGCATAGACTATATATATCTTGCAAGGCAGCACGGTGGTAGGTGCAGTCGAAGTTTCTTCTATCTTTGATCTTGAACAAACTTGTTTATGGCATTTGAGGTTATCAAGAAAGGCTTCCTTGGTGGACATCAAACTAGAAAGCTAGATTTTTTTGAGCATTATGGTTATGGAAAACAATGTAGAGTAAAATTTAGCTCTGGTGTTCATAGAACACGAAGGACTCTTAATTATATCCATTAAGACTTGTGGGATCCGTCAAGTGTTCCTTCTCATGGTGGAGCAAGGTACATGTTAACTTTCATTGATTACTATTCAAGAAAAGTTTGGATTTATGTCTTGAAACAAAAGAATGATGTATTCCTCAAGTTCATAGGCCCGGCCCTAAACTATGTTCAGAGGTGCACTTGCATTGGGCCCATAAATTTGAGGGGCCCAAATTTTTATTTTGCAATAATATTTTAAAAAATCATTTTAATATGACTTACCAATTCACACATTAATCAATCAACAAAAAAAAAAAAGATAGTTCACGCACCACTCTCCCTTTCAGCTTCTTTTCCACTTCTTGATATAGCACACCCAATGACAATTCCCAAATTCCAACCTCAAATTTAAAGGTTACAAGCAATTGAACATTGAATTTCCACCAATTATTCAATAGCCTGCACCAATTTCTAGCTTTGTGGAAATGGTAATATTTTCTTTTTTTGATAAAAAGGTATGGAAAGCAAGGAACTACAAAAAAGAGAACCCAGAAAATAAAAAGGAAGAGTAATACACTGATTATTAATATCAAATTGAGTCTGAGTAGTGACTAACATTGCCAATGACATTTGGATTGTGCTCTGAATTGTGATTTCCTTTTTGAACTTAAGCCAACAAGTCAAGGAGGGAAGGACCAAATCGTAGAAAAGGTTGAGAACGACGTCATTGCCAGTGTTGCGCGCAACGATTTTATAGATTACCGAGTGGATTATTGAACTTGCAAGGCTTGAAATTCAAAGGTTATTTTCTATTCATTCACTCTATAATGTTATTCCAGTGTGTGTGTGTGTGTTAGTTTGACTTGGATAATTGGTGTTGGATTGATCAAATGAGATTACGTATCTATTTTATTTTCAGAATAAATATTTTTTAAAATAATTATATATAAGGGGCCTTTTATTTATTATTTTGCATGGGCCCATAAAATGTTAGGATCGGCCCTAAAGTTCAAGCAATGAAAATCTCTAGTGGAGAAATTGACAGAGAAGAAGGACAAATGACTTAAGACAGATAATGTGTTGGAATTTTGCAATAAGGAGTTTGATGAGTTTTGCGCAAATGAAGGAATAGATCGCCATAAAACCGTGAGACATACACCACAACGAAATGGTGTAGCGGAACGAATGAACAAAACATTGCTTGAGAGAGCTCATTGCATGCTCTCAAATGCAGGCTTGCCTAAGCAATTTTGGGTAGAGGCAATTAATAGTGCATGTTATTTGGTGAATAGATCTGTTTCTACATCTATTGATTGTAAGACACTAAAGGCAATGTGGCCTGACTCTACAACAAATTATTCGATTTTGCATGTATTTGGGTGTCTAGCTTATGTTCATGTTAATGAAGGGAAACTGGAGCCAAGAAATGCATATTTTTGGTTATCAAGATGGAGTAAAAGGGTACAGGTTGTGGAACCCTAAGGAATAAAAGCTTGTGATCAATATAGATGTGACCTTTGATGAGAAATTCATACTTAACCCAAGACCACATATGGACCATGATAATAATGTTGAAGTTCATGGTGCTACCAAAAAGGTGGAGGTTGAAACTGGAGCTCTTAAACAGAACCCAGAGAAGGCACATAATGAAGTCATAATAACAAAGCTTGAGTATGTATTGGCTAAGATAAGCCAAGAAGACAAACCAAAGCACCAAAAAGGTATAGTGAGTTTGTTGCTTTTTCACTCAGTATGGCAGAAAGCACTGACGAAGAGAAACCCAGTTCATTCCATAAGGCAGTTAATTGTGATGAAGCATCATAGTGGATTAGTGCCATGAAAGAAGAGCATAAATTCCTCCACAAGAATCATACTTGGGAGCTTGTTGATAAACCAAATGCTTAGAAGATTATGGGTTGCACATGGATATTCAAGAAGAAGGATGGAATAAGGTTCAAAGCAAGGCTTGTTAGCAAAAGGCTTCACAGAAAGACAAGGTATTGACTTTAATGAATTTTTTCACCTGTTGTGAAGCATAGTTCCATTTGCGTGCTTCTTGCTTTGGTGTGTCTGCATGACTTGGTGTTAGAACAACTAGATGTGAAGACTACCTTTCTCCATGGTGATTTGGAGGAAAGGATTTACGTTCAACAGTCGGAGGGGTTCGTCATACCAAGAAAACAAGACCATGTATGTTTGTTGAAAAAGTCTTTGTATGGGTTGAAGCAATCACCCAGGCAATGGTGTAAGCGATTTGACTCATTTATGATTGATATTGGGTATACAAGAAGTGAGTATGATAGTTGTGTTTATCATAAGAAATTGTTTGACAAATTGTATATTTAATTGCTTCATTATGTTAATGACATGCTAATCGCATGTATGTACCCAACTAAGATCAATAAGGTGAAGGCACAATTAAGTGGTGAGTTTGAGATGAAAGATTTAGGCCCAGCAAAAAGAATCCTTGGCATGAAGATCATACAAGATCGAAAAGTTGGAAGATTGAGCTTATCTCAAAAAAGCTATATTGAGAAAGTTCTAGGAAGATTTGGAATGCACAATGCAAAGGCAGCTAGTACTCATTTTACGACTCATTTTAAGTTATTTGGAAAAATGTCACCACAAATAGAAGAGGAGGATGAGTTCATGTCTCAAGTACCTTACTTTAATGCAGTTGAAAGCCTGATGTATGCCATGGTTTATACCAGACCATATATTGCACATGAAGTGAATGTTATTAGTCATTATATGGCTAATCCAAGGAAGGGTTCAACTGATATGGGATTGGTATTTGGCAGAGGAATAAATGAAGTTCATAGTCATGTTACTAGATTTTGTGACTTGAACTATGTAGGTGATCTTGATCATAGGAGATAATTAACTGGTTATGTTTTCACGCTTGGAGGTAGTGTTATAAGTTGGCGTGCGACTTTACAGTCCACTATTGTCTTGTCAACTCTAGAGGCATAGTATATGGCAGTTACAAAAGCTTTATGGCTTAAAGGTCTTATTGGTGATCTTGGAGTAAGTCAAAAGGACATTATAGTGTTTTGCGATAGTCAAAGCACAATCCACTTAACCAAGAACCAAGTGTATCATGAGAGGACAAAGCATATTGATGTATAGATGCATTTCATTTGTGATGTCATAACATGAGGTGATGCATTGGTATAGAAGATTGCTACTTCTGATAATCCATCAAGCGTAATGACAAAGGCTCTTCCATCAGTATAGTTCAAATATTGTTTGAGTTAAGTTGGTATCGAAAGCGGTAGTTGACACTTGAAGTTGATTGAGCATCCACTACTAAAAGATGAAAACAAAATGGCTAAGGGATTCAAGCCAAGGTGGAGATTTTTATGAGTGGCTTGAATAACAATTACTATTATTAGTAAAGGGTTATAAACCATAAAACAATTAATTGTTTCGTTAATGCAAAGCGCTCATGCGAATGGCTAAGGATTGTGTTTTTGTACCTATAATTACTTACCTTGTTTTTTAGTATATATAGGTGCAAGGGATTTGTAACATTTAATTCATTCAAAGAAAACATAAGGATACAAATCCTTTAGAGAGCATGCTTCTGGGACAGTTTTTGCAACAAGATATTTTGGTCTGACATTTCTTTAATAGTAAGATTTGGTTAAGGAATTTATTGGAAAATTTTTAAGATTTTTCACTATTATTGCAAACTACAGTGTCTAGTCTCATATCTTGTTGCGTAAATGTATATAATAAGTTCTTTAATATAAAAAATATATTTTAGTAATATAACATACATTTTTAGAAGAAAAAAATAATGTGAATCAAACACATTTTAAAATATTCCTGGAAATATAAAAAATATTCATAACCAATTTTAATAGTTAAATAAATATATTTTTTCTTAAAATATCCAAGAATGTCATTCTCATCTAATATTTCTGAGAATAAAAACAGATTTCATGAAACAAATACTCCATAAAAATATAATAGTTTATCAAGACACTGGTTGTAAGAAAATAATTGTAGCCATTACGGTTGCTAACATTACGACTACTACAATGCAAAATTATTTCATGTTTACATCAAATATAAAAAAAATTATAAACATTATAATTATTGTTATATATCTTTTATTTATAAGGTTATATCAATTTTCATTCATTTTTTGGATTTTGTACCATTTTTAATGAATAATTAATAATAAGATTTATAATAAAAATAATGGTACAATAAATCTAAAATCAATTTTCTTCAAAAACTTAATTCCTCAATTTTCATTCTTTCCCACTTAATTACTACATTTCTTTTTTCATAATCTCTTGAATTAAAATTTCCTTTCCAATTATCTCTTTTTCCAAATTCTTGCCTTTGTCATGAATAACATCTATTTGCTTTCATCCAATATTTAATTCCATCTTATCAAATATTCTTTCCTCCAAAAAAAATCTAATTTTTCCTTTTATTAATTCCCTCCACAAAACAATCTTTTCCTTCCTCTAAAATTTTCAGGTTGAAATTTCCATTCCCTCTCCCTATCATTGTAAAATGCAGAGGCCCACTCCACAAGGGACAGAGCCAGAATTTTTAAACAAAGGGGGGCCAGAATAAAAATCATAACTTTTATTAAATTTTTCTGTGCATGACAAATATATAAGAATTATTTTGTTGGTATTGAAAAATTTAGGGATAAGAGATGATGTTTCAATCCAAGGCAAGGAAAGTCATGGGTGGCTCTTCGATCCGGGTTCAAAAAACGTTTACAAATATACTTACTTTTATGTTATCCTAAAGAGACGAGTGAGAGTTTAAACATATATGTGATCTGTCGTATGTGAGATCTTGTTTTTATCCACTCGATCAATCCCTTGGAGTTAATATATGTAAGAAATTTAACATATAACTATTACTTAATTTCTTTTGAGTAATATATACTAACCAATAAGTTACTAGTCACAAACACCCAATTACCAATGAAAATATAAAAATGATAGAAAATGACAACAATAAACTTCAATTAAGTTTAATGAAAATAAAATTTCATTATATACCAACAAGTTGGGGATGACTTAGGGGAATCAATTAGTAATACTTATACCAACAAAATGTATTTATATTTCAATAACATATCACTTAAGAACTTCACAATTAATTGTGCTTGATTTGGAACAATTGTAGGATGTATAATCTCATTGGAAGTTTCTTAAGAAGCATGTGAAAAAGACCAAAAACATGTTAAAAAGTTGTGTTAGTTTTTATTATGGAGATAATCATAAGACAAATTAAAAATAATAATATTTTTTTTATGATTCCATTGTAGACACAATGGTGTGGCATTGCATCATTTTGTGTGATTTTGACTCATAGTAGTCCCTAAAATTAGAAAAAGTTTAAATAAGTCCCTTAAAGTGAAATAAGTCCTTATATTGAACTATTTACTAACATTTTCTAAATATATGGTAATAGTATCATAAAGTAATATCTAATGTCCCTAAATATGTCAGTATTATCAAATTTAATGTAATACTTATTAGGTATTATATCCTTACTTAGGTATTTTAAGTCCCTAAAAATATATATAGCTATGTCTAGTTTTAGCCTTTGCATATTTTTCTATTGTTTTTAGATCCTTGACATAGTGCTCATTGTCTTTACAATTAAGTATAGTTAGTTTAGTAATAACTTGACTAATAAAATAAAGAATATTAATTAAGATAATTCAAGTAATGAATAATATTTTAAATTGA
>PYAF01000666.1:624489-653382 GCA_007407185.1 Glycine tomentella | reverse complement strand
AAACAATGATTTTCAAATTGTTCCTACTTTTCGGTTTAATAATTTACTACATTGTACTTTTTAAAAAATATAATTTTCTTAGACTCTTATAATATGTGTGTCTATATATATATATATATACTTTTAAGATATTATTTTTACATTTCAAAAAAATAATGTTAACTAATTATAATATTTTTTTTATACATGACAAGTCGTTACAAGAGTAATAAAAATAAATTATAAGCGGTGTACGTAAATTATAATTTTTTAAATAAAGTATGATGTTAGAAAGTAAGAACTTTATAAATAGTAGTGAATATCACTATTTATAATATATTAAAGTAAAAATAAATTATAAAAATAAATTATATATAATTATTTTATTTATAGAAAATAATAAATATATTACTTAATTGAATTACGCTCTTGAACAAATCTAATTATCTTAATTTCAAACATTCTTCATTATCTTAATTGTTTTGTCTATTATTTATTGAGATAAAAGTTAACTTGTTAATATATTTAACTGAAATTCAGAAAACATTACGTAAATTAACCATAAACATTTAAGGAAAAGATTTTAAACAAGAATATTAGGAATACTTAATTCAATAATAATGTCCATTAGATTAAGGGTGGTGTTTTTTCAAGTTCCTAATGGCCTTAGGACATCTTCAATGACCAAAACTTAAGATTCTCACTTTGAAGATGAATTGTTTATATAAGATACTCAGAACAAAACTTAAAGAAATTCACAATATCAACTAAATTTCTCCAACAAAAAAATTCATTTTTTATTCTAAAAATCTCATCAAATCCTCTCCCGTAAATAATAAATAATTATCTTGATAGGAAGAAAAAGTCTTTGGGAACATACATAAATATTGGAGCTTCAATTTTCATTTGATAAGAAACGGCAGCTTCTATCTCTGCACGCCATTTCTAGCAACAGTCGTGTTCTACACTTCTACAGTTCCTTCGTCACATTCTTCTAGTAATCTGCCTTAAACTGCCCATTGGAAATTGTCTCCCAGGAGAAGGATAAAAAATAATGGATAAATAACAAATTCTTAAACGAAAAGTATGAGAGGCTTACAATTTGGTATTTAAAAGATAAAAAATTTAAATTTAATTTTTTAAATATGTAAAAGTATGATAAATTAATCCTACATATGATAAATTAGTTCCTAATCTTTATAACTTAATATTAAACTAATTTTTAAAATATAACTTATTATCAAATTAATCCTTTATATTAAAAATTAATAATAAAATAATCTCATTAATTTAACAATAAAATTAATTGATCATTTTTTTTTTTGCATTCAATAACCAAATTTATTTGTCATCTTTTAGGACCAATTTTTTACTACTGGAATGAATTTGGGCTTGTTTGGATAAGCTTTTTTATAAACACTTCTAAAAGAAAAAATTAAGAAGGAAAAAATAAAATAACTTCTCTAAAAATAAAAATAAGTTGTATATTAGTTAATTTTTAGAACTTCACCCACTTCTCTAAAAAATAAAATAACATCTACAAATAACTAATGAAAAACTCATTTTAACTTATGAATAAACTTTTTTTTTCTTATTTTCTTTCCCTATAAGTAATTCTAGAATCTGAATAAATAAGGAAATATGCACTGTCCATACCGTGTAGAGTTTGGTAAATAGGCTGTATGACTCGAAAAAAGTATAGTGGGCCAAGGTATGAAAAATAGATCAACTCAATTCGAATTTCTTATTAGCCAAAAATAACATAGGCAACCAAGGAGGTTTTTGCTTAGGCCATTTGTATATTTTATTGTTTATTCTTACTAAAATATAATACTTTAATAAAAAAAATGATTAAGTTCTCACTTTTACTTTTTAGTTAACTTATTATTTTTTAAGAAAAAGAAAGCAAGGCAAGTACAGATATAAAATGTTTCTAAATTAATTGACTCAAGAGGTCCAAAGAGAAACTTATTTATAATTGAGATGATGTTCTCTCTTTTTCAACTCTTGCTATTCAAACTCTCATTTTCCCTAAGTACACCCCCGTACCCCCCCTCCCTTCCCTCCCTTCTACCCATTATCCATTATACCCTTTTTCTTATAGAAGTACATCTGTTTTGCTTTCCAGAAATGTATTTTTGGAATTACATATATCTATTCCAGAAATGTATCTCTAGATGGTTGATGAAAAATTAAAAAATAAAAATGATAAATGTTTATCTTATATCCATATTTGTTATTATTATTTTCATCTTATCATTAGTGTTCTTTAAATCCTATCTAAAATCTTATTTTCATCTTATCTTTATTATTCTTTAAACCCTAATTTTAAACTATCTTCATCATATATTCATTATATAATACTACATTTTCATCATTATTATACAATGTTTCAAGATACATTCATCACTAGCTTCATATATTATATGCCTTAATTACAAAGCAAAGTTTTTTATGATGGTTTCTTTCCTTTAAATGCATTTATTCATTTTCTAATCCAAGTCTACGTCAATGATTCAATGCCACAAGAAGTTAGTAATGAACGTACCTTGAAAAACATTGTAACATGAAGCAAAACGCAAATTCTTGTATAACAATGATGAAAACACAATATTATATAATGAATATATGGTGAAGATAGTTTAAAATTAGGGCTTAAATAATAATAAAGATAAGATGAAAATAAGATTTTAGATAGGATTTAAAGAACACTAATGATAAGATGAAATGAAACTAACAAGCATAGGTATAAAATAAGCTTTTATCATCTTTTTTATTTTATTTTTCGTCATCAATCTTAATTCTTAAGTGATATTTTATTGAAAAATATCTACCTATTCCAGAAATATATCTTCGGAACTATGAATCATAATTTTTGAGATACATTTCAGGAATAGATATATGTAATTCTGGAAATACATTTCTAGAATGCAAAAAGGGTGTACTTCTTTAAGAAAAAGGGTATAGTGAGTAACTGAGAGGTAGAAATAAGGGTATGGATGTGTACTTAGGAAAACGGAAGCACAAATAGCAGGAGAATTTTTTGTGTAAAGGCCCAATTCCTCTAGTATCACGACTGTATAGTCTCATTTACTTTTGGAATGTTTTAGTTCAATTATCGAGGTTAAAAGATGTGCTTTAGGTATTTTATGATTTTAAACAATATATTAAGTTTCAAGCTTAACTTAATATAATTTATCAATTCTTATTTTATTTTTCTAAATTTCTTAGTTATATAATTATTTATCAAAATTTTATAACTAAACAATTCTAAGCCTAGCTCTATATAGCCCGATATTCTTAGGGAACTAAAATTTTTCCCCCTACCAAATGCTCTCTTAGGTTTGTAGAATAATACAATACAATTTGGGGTGGGTTGTTAATGTTAAAATAAAAGTATTAAAGGACCACCAACCTCCTGCCATTGTTTCTCTAGTAGCACTTGCAGGCATAGAAGAAACAGAAAAACATAGTGCTTCCAAACTATCACACCTTTCACATGATGGAAATGAGTATTTCTGAATGAGATGTTTAGGCTGGGGACTCTGTTATTTATCGAGCCAATTTTTGTTCATCATTGAAACCAACTCATTATTTTCAGGATATGCAAATAACCACTAAATCACTCACAACAAACCACTAACAACATGATTGTTGTTTGAAACTAAAAGTGACCAGATATATGAGTGAGTAAAACAGAAAATAAAGTGCTGAGAAATATGAAGATCATATGAGATCTTTCAGTTATTTATTTTTTTTAAAATTCAATATAAGTCTAAGATTCTTCCACTTGATCCAATGTTTTTCACACTTTATTTTACCTTCTATGTATCACAATGTAATCACTTTAGTAAAAGTAACAATTTAACTAAATAAACATGTTCAATAAGTATTATTGAGACCAAAATTTTAAGATTTTCTCAACCAAATGTATATATAAAATGAGAAGACAAACAAAATAAAGTTTCACTACTTTCAAAAGAGACCTTACATAGCTACATCAAGTCCCATACATATTACATTATCCTTGAACGACTTAGTTGGCATGCCTTTGTTAATGGATCTCTAGTCATTACTTTAGTGCTAATGTGTTCAATGATGATTTCATTTGCTTTCACACGTTCCCTCATGGTTAAATACTTTATGTTAATATGCTTGTTTTGACTTCCACTTTTATTGTTTTTAACCAGAAAAATAGCATCTTTATTATCACAATATATCATCAATGATTTAGAAATGGAATCAACTATTTGTAGACCAGCAAAGAAACTTTTCAACCAAATACCTTGTGATGATGTCTCAAATAATAAGACAAACTCAGCTTCCATAGTTGAAGTGGCAACTAATAATTGTTTAGAACTTCTCCAAGATATTGCTTTGTTAGACATCATGAAGATGTATCCAAATGTCGACTTACGAGAGTCAATACAACTAGCAATATCTGAATTCGAGTAACCAACGACCTCCAAACTGTCAGGTTTTCGATACATAAACTTGTAATCTTTAGTTCCTTGAAGATGTCTTAACACTTTCTTTGTAGTTTTCTAGTGCTCCATACTTGGATTACTTTGAAATCTCCCCAGCATTCCAACCACAAATGCAATGTCAAGTCTTGTACAAACCTCTTGCACAAACCTGAGCATACATAAGGCTTCCTACAACAAAGCATATAGAATGTTTTTTATTCGTTTCCTTTCAAGCTCATTTTTAGGGCATTTATTCAAATTGAACCTATCACCCTTCACAATAGGTGCCACACTTGGTGAACAATTTTGCATCCTAAACCTTTCTAGAACTTTGTTAATATAGACTTTTTGAGACAAGCCAAGAGTTTCACAAGATCTATTCGTGTGAATTTTAATGCCAATAACATATAATGTCTCCCTCGTATCCTTCATGTCAAAAAATTTAGAAAGAAACTCATGTAACATCCTAATTCTGGACACTTATACCAAAACATTATATAATGTGCCGCATGATAATATATATGGACTAAAGGCTTAATAATGTAAACTGCATATATGAATGAAAACATTTCATCATAAGACTTTCAAAAGAAAAAGGGCAAAAGATATGCGGTTATAATCTAGAAAAGGAATTAACAGAGACTCATTATACAATTGTCAATTCCATGTATATATGAAATACATTTCCTCGTAAAACAAAAGAAAACATTTATAAACCTCTACGTAAATAAGCAAAATAATTTTATTATGAATTGGATCAGTTTAAAGAAAAATAAAACCTTTGCACAGGAATGTAAACTAGTCAAAAGGTTTACGAGTAAAACAAAAATTACCAGTTCTTTACGCACGTATAGATTCTTGTGTCTACCTCCAATCGAATACTTAATATCCCAGCTATATAGAATACAGAGGTAAAAATTTAAAACATTCGTAATTTTGAAAAACCTTTTTCTCTCCGATTTACTATATCAGCCTCCATAAAAACTTTAAAACAGAATATCAAGTGCATGTGTAATTTTGAGGTTTAACACAGAAAACGAAATAAACAGTAACACAAGGCAGGAGTATAAGAGATTTGATACCAAATCTAAAATAAAAGTATTAAAGTACCACCAATTTCCTCCCATTGTTTCTCCAATAGCACTTACAGATATAGAAAAAAAGAAAAAACACAATGCTTCTGAATGAGATGTTTAGACTGGAGATTCTTTTCTTTATAGAGCAAATTTTTGTACATTATTGAAGCCAACTCCTTATTTTTAGGATATGCAAATAACCATTAAATCACTCACAACAAACCACTAACAACATGTTTGATACTGAAAGTGACCAGATATACAAGTGAGTAAAACTGAAAATAAAGTGTTGATAAATATTAAGATCATATGAGATCTTTTAGTTTTTTTATTAAAAAAATTCAAAATAAGTCTAACATTTTTATTATATTAATCATATTTGAGACAATAAAACACTTTCGAGACAATTTTGATGGACAAACAAAAGAGGTGCCAAATTACATTAATTATTTTGTCTATTTTCTTTGTGGTGTGTTTGTGTGTTCCATCTAAGATTCTTTGGACATTGGACATGCAACTGATTATGTTAGAGAGTGCAATTTTTCCCAATATTTTTACATAATTATTTTCTTCGCATTTATCAAATATATTTCTGAAGTATTTTAAGAAAAAAAAATCATAAAGTACTTTAAGTGTATTAATTTAATATCTAATAGACATTTTATGTTAGCAAATGAGAAAAAAAAATAAAAGGAAAAACAAATTAAAACTTAAACATGAAAACTATATCACAATAATTTTAAGATAAAATTATAATTGATTAAATATATCTTTTTTTATCTAAAATTAATAATTTATTTGATCATAATATAACACATCCATATATGAGATGTTAGAATTTCTAATGTCATATATATAAAGCTTAAAATTGACCTTTAAATAATTAAATTTTAAATTATATTTTAAATTAATTTGTTCACTAAAATAAACAAATATGATCTAATATTTGCACTACAAAAAGAAGGGTATTTCCGACGACACAAATTCGTCGGCAATTTATTATTTTCGACGAATTTTGATGGACCAAAATTCATCAGTAAAATGCTTGTAGGAAATACAAATTGACGGGATTTTATGTTTGTCCATAATTTTTGATGGATCTATTCGTTGAAAATAAGCCGTCGGTAATTTCCGAAGGATATATCCACATTTATAACTATGAGAAAGATCTCCAATACCATAAAGTGTCCTTTACGCTTTGGTCCCTCAGCTGTAACCCAACACTGAGTTCTAAGTTTGTGTTCTTCAACAAGGTCTAAAGGAATGATTTGTGATTCACCGACACTTGATGCAGCATCAGACCTAGCTTGAGATAGTTACTTCTAGAAAATATGCTTTTAACATCAGTTATTTTGGCCTTTCCACATCGATTTTTATCGGATGTTGGAACCGTCGACATTAAAAGTCTGAACGTTAACATCGATTTTCAAAAACAGATGTTAACAAAAGTATACAACATCGATTTTTCAAAAAATCGATGTCGTCAAATAAGAAAAAAATGTTAAAATATGATAAATTCAACATTGATTTTTAGTAAAAACCGATGTTAATTTATATAACAACGATTTTTACTGAAAATCGATGTTGTTGCATGTGCTCAGCAACATCGATTTTCAGTAAAAATCGATGTTACTGTGATGTAACAACATCGTTGTTATAGAAACCGATGTTGCTACAACATATTAACATCCATTTTAAGTAAAAACCGATGTTGTTACATAAATTAACATCGGTTTTTACTAAAAATCGATGTTGTTTTTTTAATTTTTTTTTAAATATGCTGTCTATTTTTTTAATTTAACCAAATTTTAATCTACAAATTTTAAAAATAGACCCAGGCAGTTTCAAATTTCAGTACAAAGTAACATGATATGTGAATTATAAATAAATTCAATAGTGTCAATATACATAAATTGATTGTAATTTTAAACCATACAATTGTTTTACTAAAAATTCCCCTAATCAGCTACGTTTCATTCCTAACTCTAAGATAAAATGTAGCCCATTGAAGTCGAATTGCCTTCAATCTCTCTGGCTCCAGTGGTCTTTGATCAACAAAATATTGCATCACATAATAAAATATAATTTAATAAGTATAAATAAAAACGAGTATAACAAATTACAAATAGTTTTGAATTGGACAATTACCATGTCCCAGTTATCCCTGAAGTCTCCTTGTACTATCGTCGACATCCAATGCATGACATAATAGTCACACTCAATGCTTCCTTTTTGGCTTATTACACTATATTCAATAACATAATCAAATTTAAACGAAAATTAGTGTAAATAGTAATAAAAGCTAATTTGAACAAATAAACCATTATTTGAATGACTTACTTTAACCGCTATCCATTTAGTAGTAGCCTTTGATTTATTTCCCTGAGTATCATAGACTCCCTTCAAAGCACTGCTTAAGAGAAACATGGAGGCATATTATACAATTAATATATTCATGTCTTAAAAATAATAAAGTAAATGTGTTACAAATCACAACCTACCTGTTGATAACCCCTGTCAGGTAGTTATCAGGTTTATTGTGCAACGAACAAAACCACACGACAACGTTGTCCTTAGGACATATAACTACCAATTGTCAATGTGCACTACATTGGAGAACATTAAGTTATTATACTTCATACATTATTTTGATTCAATTGTATAGTTTTACTTACTCCAAGGTAGACATGTTTCTGCGAACTCTGCATCCATTTCTTAATATAGTCTTTGGATTCAAATTGCAATTGCCTAGACCTCTGTATGGACTCTAACTCAACGAATCCATAGACAAAGGCAATATCTGATTGTAGACATAACTCATTCATATGCCTATTGTTTTGAAAATAAAGTCAATTATGCATGAATATAAAACAATTAGTCATGTAATGGTAGACAATGTAGAGTGACTTATAGAATCCACAACTGTAAAACAGAGATGTTCAAACATTGACCACCCTAGATTATTTCAGAAATATCCTCATGCTTTATGTACAATGGGAAGTGGTCGTTATACACCCCGAATAAAGTAAGGTCCCACGGCACTTGCATGGGTTTGAGAAAAAGTTAGGGGATGGTCAATGCGATCTGATACAGGGGATCGTCAACAGGTTCCGGCTTATGTATAGGTTTCGTCGGTCTCTAAGGTCCCTATTTATCCTACACAGTTAACAAACATAAGTCAAGGACCATGTTCACTTTAAATGACATTGAAAGTTTTTTAAATAATAATCAACACACACAGAATGAAATACCTTGTTCAAAATAGGTTGTACAAGATGTGTTGGCCAAGCAAGCAAGGTGTTAAGGGCATGCCCCACTAACTGAACCTCTTCTGTGGGTACAAGGACGCGAGCATCAACATCTCGAACTTCCTCAACACCCACCTTGACTTGATCATTCCCCAGAGGGACATTGTGCATGGTTGTCGACCCTTCATAAACTCTTCTAAGGGCAACCAGGCGGGGAGGATTGTCATTGACATACAATCCACGCCTGTCAGACGCAGTCGTGTCTGGGTCCTGCCCCGAGGGATCAACACAGCTTCCTTTCGTGTTGACACGGGCACCATAAGGACATACCTACACCTCTAAAGGCGGCATGAAACCCTGAGACTGCATGTGAGACTACATATGGGACTGCATCTGGCTGAAGGACATCATGAGTTGCTGGGTCACTTTTTCAGTGATCGAATGCTCCAGCTCTACCATGATGTTTTGTTTCAGTCGATCCAAGTCTTTAGGGTTCATTGACTTAGACTTGCGAGAGGTTGATTAAGTCAATCCAAAGTAGTGTTTGATGGTCACACTGGCTCCATCAGCACAGACATGGCCTGGGTGCTCTGGTCGTCCAATGGCAACAATCAGTACATTCTGACGTCCACTAGCGACAAAGCTACCTTGTGTCGATTTCTCTTCCAGGGTATTCTGCAATCAATATAATGTGTTACATGATTTTTTTGTTTGTTGTTGTTTTTGTAATTAATGAACAATGAAACCATCATTTGACTTACAATCCTCTCTACAATCTCTCATGCCACCTCAGATGTCATGTGTCCTGTTTTCTTTGTGCGAGCCTGCTTCCACTTGATGTGAGGATCAACACCTTCTTTCTAACATCCTGTAAGAATTACACAGATTATTGTCAATAGAATGCGGTTAAAAAAACTACATAATTGTCAAATTCTATGCATGAAAGTCAACTAACCTCCTAGGAAGCAGCTCAGCGACTCTCACAGAATTGGTGCCACTTGTCTTTGCTGACTCCATATTTCACAAACGGTGTCATTGTCCTCGCCCTTCCCTTGTGCCAAAGCCCACTTGGAGGTCAAATCAGACTTGAACTGCCTCTATCGCTCTCCTATGGTCTGAAGAATTTTCTTTTTTGTCCGTTTGTCGAATGCTTCAGGTATAATTCAATCTGCGACACAAAAAAAAATTTAACAATTATAATAACATTTAAATTGTATTACTACAATCAATTACAGAAACGTTGGACACTAAAATAGCAGTTTACTATTTTAAATGATTGGGCACTAAAATAGCTTGGGAAAAAGGAGTTAGTTATCCTAATTAATATATGGGCGTGTGGGGGAATAAAAGAGGCACTTTTGCACAAAAAAACAGACGGAAACGCGAAGAAAAATGCAGGGGGAGAAGATTGGATTTATTGCGAAAAGATAGAAGAACGACAGCTCAACTTGTAATTCTTTTATTTTTCCTTGTAATTCTTCTCTAGAGATAGGTTAGTTATGAGATTAAGGTTAGTTCTAAACATGTATGGCTAAGTCTTCTTATTGTGGTTAGAGCCAGAACCAATGTGAACTCCTCTGTAACTTGATTGGTATTAATATGAAATTATAATAATTGCTTTGTTTTATTCTGTTCTTCATTGCATTATTCTTTATTAGATTTGGCCATTCTATTAAAGTTCTAAGAGTTAGAGTTTGCAATAGGGATGTTGGGATAAAATAACAATTTTTACATTGCCTAGGGATAGGGATGTATGATTGCAGAATATCTATGATGTATTCTCTTAATGCTTAGCTTGATAGGAATTACTAAGGAATTAGGATTTCTAATTGGGTTAAAGGGTTAAATTACTAAGGAATTAGGATTTAACTAATTATGTAAAAATACATCCGCTGAGTAATTAGAAGTAATTGAATTTAATAACCAATTCAAGTGAAGAAGGTAGGGATCAAAGGGGAATGTGCTCTGACCGCAATTGTCTCTCATTATTGCATAACTATTAATTTAAATTTGATTTTGAATTCTTGTTAATATTCTCTTCAAACATATTATTTGTCTTCCAATTTCTAAGATAAGAAGCTGCGATAAGATTTGCAATTCAATTCCTGTGGAGACGATACTCTACTTATTCACTTTATTACTTGAAACGAACGGTACACTTATCGTTTTGCAACAAGTTTTTGGCGCCGTTTCCGGGGATTGAAATAGCTAATTTTATAGTAACTTTAATCTTTCCGATTGGAATTTCTTTTGTTACTAAATTGCTTTTCTGAGTTTATGCGATGTATAGGTAATCCTGATCATCTACAGTACGATCCTGAAATAGAAAGGACTGCTAGAAGAAACAGGAAATTAGCCAAACAAAGAAGAAGAGAAGTAGAAAATTCTGATTTTGGTTCAATCTCTGAATTAGAATTAGAAATGGCTGACAGAGCAAATAATCAGCCAAGACCAGAAGATGAACTGATGGAGGATATTCTGGCTCCATTGTTCACTAGACCAAATTCTAGCATCGTCAGACCACCCATTGAGGCGAACCACTTTGATATTCATCCATCATTAATCACTTTGGTGGAGAGAAGCCAGTTTGGTGGTGAAGATGACGAAGATCCCCATGATTTCGTGGACAGATTCTTAAGGATTTGTGACACCATAAGACACCAGGGGGTAAGTGATGATGCAATTAGACTGCGATTGTTACCTTTTGCAGTGAAAGGACGGGCTCTCAGATGGTTAGACAAATAGATTTCTAACCGCATCACCACCTGGGATGAGTTGGCTGCCAAATTCTTTGCTCAACATTTCTACGGAAAAATATAACAAATTGGTGAATGAAATCACTAATTTTACTCAACATGGTAGAGAAACATTGTGTGCAGCTTGGAATAGATTTCAGGAGTTAATCAGAAAGTGTCCTCAGTATGATATGCCAGTTGGGAAGAAGGTGAGGATTTTCTTCAATGGAATGACTCATGAATCTAGAATGATTGTCAATGTTGCAGCTGGAGGTTCAATTAGATCTAAAACAGCAGCTCAAAATTATGAGCTAATTGACTCCTTGGCTACAAACGAGAGGTTATTCAGTTGGGAAGTAGCGATGCCATGTTAGCGGAACAGAAGCTCTTGTCACAACAACTTGCTAAGTCTTAATGAGAGAATTGACAAGCTTCAAATTTCTGCAGTTCAAGTCGCACCAAGCTGGGCCCCAATCTTTAGTTGTGAATATTGCCCAGAAGACCATGAGACCAATGAATGTCCTACATTGATAGGAGCTGATCCGGTCTAGGTAAATGGCGTGTGGTATGATTAGAGACCCCAGCAGAACTTCCAGAGAAATCAAAATTTTGCTATGGGTAACAATTTTCAGAGAAAGTTTCAAGGAGGAGGGTTAGATTACAAATCTAACAACTATTTGCAGCCTCCACCTATTCCACCCAAAGAGCCTTCTGAACTTGAAAAAGCCATGTCACAGCTGTCAAAAACTACCACTGAGCATATCCAAGCAACGAATGCATTCATCAATGAAACCAGAGCTCACCATAAAAATCAAGATGTGTCTATTCGCAATCTTGAAAATCAAATTGGTCAGTTGTCAAAGCAGCTTGCAGAAAGGAAGCAAGGGTAGTTTCCTAGTGATACAGTGATCAATCCATGAGAGCAAGCTAAAGCAATAACTACCAGGAGTGGAACTGTTATCACACCTCAAGAGAAGACCAAAATAGTGCAGAAAAAGGTTGGAGAGGAAGCGGAATCCACTCAAAATGTTGAACCAAAAGCAGAGGTACAAACACAAGCAGGTAATGACAAAGGTACAACTACTATAATTCCTAAAAAGGTAATGGACTTCTCTCGCTTTGAGAAGCCACCATATTCTATGAAGCTTAAGCAGCAAGCCCAAAAGAAACAATATGATAAATTTTTAGAAATGTTTAAAAAGTTGCATATTAATATTCCCTTTGCTGAAGCTTTAGCTAACAGGCCCAATTATGCTAAGTTTATGAAAGATTTGTTGTCTCGAAAGCATAAATTGCAAGAAAGTGAAACTGTTGTGCTTACTGAAGAGTCCAGCGCCATAATCCAAAGGCGAGTTCCACCTAAGCTCCGGGATCCAGGAAGTTTCAACATTCCCATTGCAATAGGTAATGTTAATGTGGGTAAGGCTTTATGTGACCTTGGAGCAAGCATCAACTTGATGCCTCTCTCAGTATGCAAATCCTTGGGAATTTCTGAGTTAAAGCCTACCATGGTGTCCCTTCAATTGGCTGATCGATCCTTGAGGAAACCTAGTGGAGTCATTGAAGACATCTTGGTAAAGGTTGATAAATTTATTTTTCCAGCTGATTTTATAGTTCTAGATATGGAGGAAAGCGAGATACCTATCCTTTTAGGTAGGCCATTTTTGGCTACGGCTAGAGCTATCATTGATGTGGCCCAAGGAAAATTAGAACTTAGAATGTTTGATGAATCAGTCATTTTTAATGTTTCTGATGCCATGAAAAATCCTATTGACAAAAATGATTGTTTCAAAGTTGATATTTTAGATACTATAGTGCATACAGAGAAGTCAGCCGATCAAGAGCTAGCAGAAGAGATGGAGACTGGAAGCGAGGATGGTCCAATAGAAGACCTGCAAGTGGCAATAGAGGTGCTGAAAAAGAAAGAAGATGATGTCACAAGTGAAGCGCCAAAACTAGAGCTAAAAGAATTGCCTGAGAAATTAAAATATGTGTTCTTGGGAGAGGAAGAGACATATCCTGTTATTATCAATAAAGGATTGTCTAAGGCGGAAGAAGAAAAATTGCTCAAAGTGCTAAAGGAACACAAGAATGCAATTGGATGGTCAATTTTTGATTTGAAGGGCATTAATCCTTCTTTTTGTACTCATAAAATCCTGATGGAAGATGACATAAAGCCAGTGAGACAGCCCCAGAGAAGACTAAACCCTACCATGAAAGAGGTAGTTAGAAAGGAAGTGGTGAAACTATTGGATGCAGATATGATTTACCCAATTTTAGATATTGCATGGGTGGGTCCAGTTCAGACCGTTCCAAAGAAAGGTGGGATGACTGTAGTTCATAATGATAAAAATAAATTAATTCCTACTAGAATAATCACTGGATGGAGGATGTGTGTGGATTATAGAAGACTTAATGATGCCACAAGAAAAGACCACTTCCATTCATGGATCAAATGCTAGAGAGGTTGGCTGGTCATGCTTTCTATTGCTTTCTGGACGGATATTCTGGGTACAACCAAATTCCAGTAGCACCTGAAGATCAAGAGAAGACAGCCTTCACTTGTCCCTTTGAAGTTTTCGCCTATCGAAGAATGGCATTCAGTCTATGCAACGCACTGGCGACATTTCAAAGGTGTATGCTTTCTATATTCTCTGATATGGTAGAAAAATGTTTAGAAGTTTTTATGGATGACTTTTCTGTCTTTGGTTTTTGTTTTGATGCCTGTTTAATGAATCTATCTAAAGTGTTGAAACGATGTCAAGAAACGAATCTAGTTTTGAATTGGGAAAAATGTCATTTTATGGTTCGTGATGGAATAGTCTTAGGACATAAAATTTCTGAAAAGGGAATAGAAGTGGATAAAGCCAAATTACTATTAGTTGAAAAACTTCCACCACCAATTAATGTTAATGGGGTGAGAAGTTTCTTAGGTCATGCAGGCTTTTTTAGGAGGTTCATTAAAGATTTTTCAAAAATTGCAAAACCTCTTAGTCAACTTCTAGTTAAAGAAACTAAATTTATGTTTGATGAAGTTTGTCTTGATGCATTTAATGTGTTAAAAGAAAAACTCACCACTGCACCTATTCTTACAGCACCTGATTGGAATTTACAACTTATGTGTGATGCAAGTGCATATGCCATTGGTGTTGTTCTTGGTTAAAGAAAAGATAAATTGTTGCATGTTATATATTATGCTAGCAAGGTTTTAAATGAGGTGCAGGTTAACTATGCCACTACAGAAAAAGAGATGTTAGCAGTAGTATATGCACTAGATAAATTTAGATCTTATTTAATAGGTTCTAAAGTTATTATATTTACTGACCATGCTGCTCTCAAGTACTTGATGACTAAACAAGATGCAAAGCCACGCTTGTTGCGTTGGATGTTATTATTTCAGGAATTTGATTTAGAAATCAAGGACAAGGCTGGAGTGGAGAATAAGGTAGCTGATCACCTGTCTAGAATTCAGGAAAATGACTTGCAAGATGGACCAGAAGTGGAGATTAATGAATCCTTTCTTGACGAGCAAGTGCTAGCAATGCAACTTGTTCCATGGTTTGCAAATATGGCAAATTTTAAAGCTGTTGGAATAATGCCTAAAGACTTTAATTTGCATATGTGTGGCTGAATCGGAAGTGCCAAAGATTCTTTGGCATTGTCATTCTTCAAATTATGTAGGACATTTTGGAGGGAATAGAACAGCGCATAAGGTATTGCAAATTAGGTATTATTGGCCTACACTTTTTAAAGATGCAAGGGATTTTGTGGAAAAATGTGATAATTGGCAACGAACAGGTAACATATCCCGTAAAGATGAAAGGTCACTTAATAATATTCAAGAGGTGGAATTGTTTGATGTATGGGGAATCGATTTTTGGGACCTTTCCCTAAATTGTATTCCAATCAATATATATTGGTGGTTGTAGACTATGTGTCTAAATGGGTAGAAGTTGTGGCCTTACCTACCAATGATGCAAAGGTAGTTGTATCTTTCTTACGAAAGAATATATTCACTCGTTTTGGAGTACCCAGGGCTATAATAAGTGATGGAGGAACTCACTTTTGCAACAAACATTTTTCAAGTTTGCTTGCTAAGTATTGAGTTAACCATAGAGTGGCTACACGATACCATCCTAAAACCAGTGGACAGGTAGAAATTTCTAACCGAGAGCTAAAGAGGATTTTAGAAAAGACAATGGGGAATTCTAGGAAGGATTGGGCCAAGAAGCTTGATGATGCACTGTGGGCATATCGGACTGCATTCAAAACACCTATAGGTATGTCACAATTCCAACTTGTGTACGGTAAGTCTTGTCATCTCCCTATTGAGTTGGAATATAAGGCTATTTGGGCTACTAAGTTTTTAAACTTTGAACTTGCTAAAGCTAATGATAAAAGACTGTTACAATTAAATAAGCTTGATGAGTTCAGTTTAGCTGCATATGAGAATGCTAGGATCTATAAGGAGAAGACCAAGAAGTGGCATGATAATAAGATTCGTCCAAAAGAATTTGAACCAGGATAGCAGGTATTACTTTATAATTCTCGCCTGAAGCTGTTTCCAGGTAAGTTAAAATCCCGTTGTTTTGTTCCATTTTTAATGCGAAAGGTTTATCCTTA
The DNA here is from genome assembly GCA_007407185.1 of Glycine tomentella. Lineage (NCBI taxonomy): Eukaryota > Viridiplantae > Streptophyta > Magnoliopsida > Fabales > Fabaceae > Glycine > Glycine tomentella. The sequence continues at coordinate 637,255 of PYAF01000666.1, read as the reverse complement.
TGGAATAGTGGAAATCTCTCCTTTAGATAATGATAGGTCTTTTAAAGTTAATGGATACAGATTGAAACCTTATTTTGGAGGGCAAATGGATAGGAATGTGGTTTCTATTCCACTGAATTCACTTGAGGATTGAAAGTTGGTACGTCAAGCTCGTGATGTTAAACAAGCGCTACTTGGAAGGCAATCCAAGAGTTCTCATTTGTTGCTTTGAATTCCTGCAAGTTTTTTTTATTTAAGTAATGGTTTTATGTTTAGTTTTTCTTATTTAATTTTATTTGGGTTGGATGATGTTATGTGTTTTAGGTTAATTAGTTGAATGATTTATTTTAGTGTTAAATTTTATTGTAGTTCTTCTATTATAGGTTATCAATGTATATATTTAGTTTAACTTAGGATATAAATAGATAAAGAGCATTGAAAGAGGTTGTTGAGCATTCGGCTTATTCACGCTGATCGCGTGGACATCCACGCTGATAGTGCCAGATGCTTTCAATAATAACCACAGGTGTAGCCTATTCACGCTGACCGTGTGGAAAATGGCGTTGATAGCGCCAGATGTTCGAATCCAAGGACCAGAATTACAATTGTGGCGTTAACCGCGTGGCCTTCCATGCTATTCGCGCCATTGATTCGAATCCATGTGCCATTAAATTGATTTCCCCACGCTGATCGCGTGGATACCCACGCCACTAATGTGAATGCTTCGAATCCAGGTGCCACCTGAGGCTTCTTGCGCTATTAGCGTGGCTCATGGCGCTACAGGTTCGAAAGAGTAGCCCCTCATTCATATCTGACGCTAATCGCACCAAACTTGGGGTGGATAGCGTGAGGGCATCGTTCTGGTTTTTAAAATAGGAAAGTTGTCACATAAATCGCGCCCATCATTAAAGAATCCCTAAAATCTCTCGATCTCCTAATATTCCAATTAAATCTCATTCAAATAACTGACTTCAGTTACGCTTGAATCATTAAAGTCCCTTCTTATAAGCTCCATTTTACATTCATTGTATTGCTCATTGTCTTCATTTCACCATTTTTGAAAAGCTTGAAGTTCCTTGGTGAATCCAGCTCTACTTCATTTCATTCACGTTCAATGGCAGGAGACAAGGTAAGTTTTCATTGTACAAGAACATACATTGCATAATAGAAACTGATTTAGTCTGAGGTTAGGGATAAATAGGTGAAGAACACCAATGGTGAATCGCAGACCGCGTGACTAGCACTAATAACCACGCTACTAGCACGAGATGGGAATTTTGTCAGCTGATTGATTTAGTCCATATTCCCAGAATTGGATTGATTGTCACACATGTTGTTCTTTGCTAGTCGTAGAAAACCCTTGTTCTTATTGAATATATTAGGGTAGTTCGATTCCAGGGTTCGAATAAATTGAAATTGAATCATTGTTCTGCAAATTTGACTTGGTAATCATTGAAATAATCCTGATACATGCTTGTCTATTGCTGATGTGAGAATTATCATGTTAGAATCACAGATGTGGGTCATTGAGAATAGTTACGTTGGAGTTGTTTTTGGGAGGATGTCATTTTCCTTATGAGTAATGGTGAAATTCGAGTCTTAACCATAATACTGAGACTAGGCCTTAAATTGTGAATTGTTAGTCATTGATAAAGTTCCCTGAATTTGGTTTGTTTTTGAATGAAGGATAAGTTCTTTTGCTTGGAATTATCGTTTACTGATATGGTATGGATGTTATCATAATTCCAATTGATTGATGCATGTGATTTCTCATGATCATGTTTATATCCTGTTTTGAAATTTAAATTTGGTAATTTTGATTGAGCTGGAACGTTGAGTTTGTGTGACTATTGACTTTGATTGCCATCTTCGAGTTGTGGGTTTGGTTTAATTGAAGCATATGCTCTGTGGCTTGATATTATTGTTTTGAGATTGGTATGGTTATATATATCTGTTTTTGGTAATTAAATTTGTGAATCATGACTGAGTCATATTGTTTTGTTGCTGGTATGGTACTGATTGGTTGAAGCAATTGGCTCATGATTGAAGTTAATTGATTGAGTATAGTCTAGATATTAACTCCGTTGGGTAGTACTAGTTTTGGAGAATGAATTGAGATCTAGGATAGCTTGACAGTGTGAAATTAAGATGTAGAGATAGTATCCAAGATAAATCGGGGAATTACTTGATGTCTTGTTACTCTAATGAATGGAATTACTTGGTTGACACTTTTATCTTTGTGACGATTGTACATGTGCCTTGTGAGCTAATTGGTATTAATATGAAATTATAATAATTGCTTTGTTTTACTCTGTTCATCATTGCATTATTCTTTATTAGATTTGACCATTCTATTAAAGTTCTAAGAGTTAGAGTTTGAAATAGGGATGTTGGGACTCTAATTTCTGAAAGGAGTAAAATAACAATTTTTACATTGCAGGGATAGGGATGTATGATTGTAGAATTTCTATGATGTATTCTCTTAATGCTTAGCTTGATAGGAATTACTAAGGAATTAGGATTTCTAATTGGGTTAAAGGGTTAAATTACTAAGGAATTAGGATTTAACTAATTATGTAAAAATACATCCTCTGAGTAATTAGAAGTAATTAAATTTAATAACCAATTCAAGTGAAGAAGGTAGGGATCAAAGGGGAATGTGCTCTGACCGCAATTGTCTCTCATTACTGCGTAACTATTAATTTAAATTTGCTTTTGAATTCTTGTTAATTTTTTGTTATTATTTAATTCACGTAATTTCTAAAGTACAACCATATTCTCTTCAAACATATTATTTGTCTTCCAATTTCTAAGATAATAAGCTACAATAAGATTTGCAATTCAATCCCTGTGGAGACAATACTCTACTTATTCACTTTATTACTTGAAACGAACGGTACACTTGTCGTTTCACAACATCTGTCAACACCGACGGGTCTGGTAGACAATGACCTCAGTCATGTTGCTTTCCTAGTCTTATTAGCCGCTGACGACTAAGATGCTGACTAAAGAGGAGGAGGAAAGCTCGGTAGTGTAGTCATGTTCCTGTAGAAAACATAATTAAATCAAGTTAAGTCAAAAGTCTGGTAAGTTATGAAATTGTAAAGCTGGATACAACTTAATATAAAATAAACATTACATTAAATGATGTTAATTAATTCTCCTTCATCATGATCATTACGATTTGTATGAACATCGTCAATTTCTTCATCCCTGTTGATGTTAGGGATTTGTGTCGAGTATTGAGTCAGACCAGTATCAAGGGTTGAGTCATCATCGTCAAGATTAATGCCAATGGTTTTTCCATGTAGTACCACTGACCGCCTTTCATCACAAGGATCTTGAACATAAAACACCTGTTTAGCTTGTTCTGCCATGATGAAAGGTTCATTTTGATAAGCTACCTTCTTAAGATCTACAAAAGTAAATCCCAAATCGTCGGTTCGCACACCGCTATTGCTATCAACCCACTTACACTAAAAAACACACACAGTAAATTTAAAATAATTAAGCTCCCAGATATCATCAATGACTCCAAAGTAAGGCATGAACGCCAAACAGGGATTGTGGTCATGCACAGAAGCAAAGTGTTGTGATTCATCCCTAAGAGTAACCCCACTATTTTGCATTATGCTCTTGTCATCTTGTTCTTTGGTGTAGAACGAGTACTTGTTGATATTGTATCCCTGCCAACTTCTAACAATTCTTTTAGGCCCATCTACTAATTTCCTCATTGTTTCAGAGGAACATTCATCACTAAATATTGTATCTTTAAACTTTAATTCTAGAAACTCTTGGTATGCTCTTTCAACAACCTATTCTTCGTCATTTTTGGATTACTTTCCTTGACTAAGGCTTCGTGACGAACTATGTACTACAAGACTTCAACACTGTTATTCAATACATACAAATGAGCTTGTTGCAATTCCTCTAAAGCAGGAGTTATAACATACAGCCCTCGTGAACCCTTACCTCCCATTATGTCGTCATGTCGATACTCGAGAAGCCTAACAGGTTTTGCTTGTTCAATGTACTCTGAACAAAATTCAATGTCTTCTTTTGCAATGTACCTTTCAACTATGGATGCCTCAGGACAGTGTAAATTCTTTGTATACCCTTTCAAGATCTTCATGTATCGCTCGATCGGGTACATGAAGATCTTGAAAGGGTGTAATTTCATGCTTTTAACTTCCATTAAATGCTTTTTTCAATCGCCAATAAGATGATAAGGTTTCAGAAAATGTCGATGGCGAGTGTAAACTGTTTTTCTTCCATGTTTAAGTTGTACGTAGCTCGTGTCTTGTTCATAGATAGGCATGCACGATGGCCCTTAACACTGTATCCACTCAAATTCTCGTACGCTGGAAAATTATTAATGGTACAAAATAGCATTACACGCAACTTGAATGTCTCCTTTCGATACCCATCAAACATGACAACCCCCTCGTCCCACAAGTTTGTCAAGTCTTCAATCAAGGGACTAAGATAAACATCAATGTCATTTCCTGGTTGTCTTGGGCCCGATATCATCATAGACAACATCATGTATTTTCGCTTCATTCACAACCAAGGAGACAAGTTGTAAATGACTAACAAAACTGGCCACGATTAATCTTCTTCCATTGTGAGGAATCAGCCAGGTGGCGGAGCAATCCATCACAGTTTCTCCCATTTGCATGCCATGTAAGGTCTTTTGCGTCATCTTCGTTAGCAAACAGGAAGATACCACAACACTTTGCGGGGGGGCTTTCTTTGTGTTATCATCACTGCTACAGTTGTTGTCGTCATCCTTCACTTTGTACTGTGATACCCCACACCTGGGGCATTTATGCATTTCTTCAAATTCATTTCTGTACAATATGCAATTATTAGGGCAGGCATGAATTTTCTGATACTCCATATCCATCGGACACAGTATCTTCTTCGCCTGATAGTAACTACTTGGCAACGTTTTTTCATCTAGAAGCATCTCTTGAACTACCTGAAGCAGTGAACTAAAGCTTCTATCACTCCACCCATATCTGGCCTTGATATTAACCAGATTTAACATTGTTGACAACAATGTCATTGACTGTTTGCACCACGGATACAACGGCTTCTTCGAATCACTTTCTAATGTATCATATATAGGGTATGTGCTTGCTAAAAAAACTCATGTCCCAAATCACGAATCATATCCTCTAATCGATCTCCAATGTCTACATCTAGCGGTTTAGATTGCGACCCCCTCTGCATGTCCGTCAATTCACCATGTCATATCCATGTGGTATAATTCTTCTTAATCCCATCACACAGAAGATGTTCCTGTATGTCGTCTAGTGTTTGACGTCTCCCATTCAAACAATTTATACAAGGACAGAAATATTTCTCATCCTCATCCAGTCGACTTCTTTTGGAGGTAAATTGCAAGAAATGTCCAACGCCTTCCTCATATTTAGTGCTCATGCGACTTGTATTCATCCAACTTCAATCCATCTAATTAATAACTCTATGATACTCACAAAGTTATTCCATGCATGAAAACCTCACTTTTTCATTCAAGGTGTGACCCTATCCCATTCAGGAGGACATATTTGTATAGTATATTCATATGTATAGGTTGAGTTTCTTTACTAAAATTTGACGAAATTTCGGCAACATTTTGCTTTGATCTCCAAGTACACGACATGAAAGCAGTGACATGAGTTCTACCATAGTCAAGTATGCACCTGGAGAACAAAGTGAAATGCATTGTACCGAAATTTCATCATATTTAAGAAAAGAAACTCAACCTATACATATGAATATACTAAAAAAATACGAGTCTTCCCAAATTGTCCAAACGGACAATTCAAGAATCAATACAATGATTAATCCAAATTGTCCGGAAGAATCACTGTAATGAATCTCAAACGGAAAACTAAGGTTCACTCCTAATAAACATTAACTGTATAGAAAAAGCAAGATGCATACTTGACATACAAAATATTTTAAAACCAATCATAAGACAAATTGTACAATAAAAATATGAAACACATTCGTACCTATGATGATGATCCGTGTGAAATCTCCAACAATGAAGGTCGTGATGACGAGGCAAACGGGAAAAAGGAAGAGTGCCTACAACCTACAATGAACATAGAACATTAGACTATATACCTTATATAGTCAAATGACATAAGATCCTCAAACTCTCTAAAACTACACGACAATCAAAAGACACCTCAAGTTCTAATGCAAAAAGTGGCACTTCTATCAAACTTTTATTATCCACACGGACAACACTTGTTCCGTAGTTCTCAATCAGATTTTTCAAACAAAGGTGCAATAAGAGCAGACACACACCCACATTATTTTAATATGCATACTAGCAGGGTACCCATAGGTTGCGCGGGTCATCTTGATTTTATCCATGTTCAAAGAAGATTTGTAAATATACTAACGAACTTATATATATTAATAGAATTGATAAAATGGACCAAGTTTACCAGATTGGGTCGTTGGTCCTTCTGGCTGGGCTTAATGTTGGCCTAAATAGAATTGGCCTATTTGGGTCAACCCGTTAGGTTAGACGAGACTCAAGAAACATGGGCTCAAATTCAACAGGCTATATTATTATATTTATCTCATTGTTTACATAAATTCAAAACCATGTCAATTAGAAAAAAATAGAAAGCAATATTAAAAATGCCCAGATTAGCTTCAAAGAATAGCCTAATTACTTTGTCAAACATAAACAAACCAAAATTCTTGACCCATAGCAAAACCACAAACAAAAACCAGTTGACTAGCAGGTTATTAAAAAGGGTACAGGTCAGCTTCAATAATAGCCTAATGTGACATTGAATGTCTAATTGATAACTATGAACACTATATTAAAATTTCAGTACGAAAATCTCAATCACTGATTCGAACCAAATCTATGCTTGTAGATTTCCACATATTGACATTTTATAGTCAAACATCACATTATACCATTAACAAATTGAAATATAAACTATGAAATTACTGCTAAATCATTATATAGAATAGTTAATATACATTATAAATTGTACTACATAACACATTGGTAAACTCAAAACACAACAACACTCGCACAATAGGGTTGTTCATAGTCTAGTTAGGGAAGAAAACTAAATTGAATTGAATGAAATTGAAATATGATTCTAAAGAACTGAACTAAACCATTATTTTTAAATCTTGAGCTGAATTGAGCTAATAATAAGTTCAATTACCTGGTTTTATTTTAAAAAAACTGAACTAGAACTATTATAGGTCCAACCCAGAGCTTTGTTTTTTGCTGAACTTTTATGTCAATTAAAAAATTAAGCTAGTAAATTTTTTTTGAAACAGGCTAGCTAGTTATAAAATTTGAGAAACTATTGCACTACCATTTTTAACTTATTAAGAGTTTTACTTCAGGAATTTATCACCGCAATTCACAGCTACACTGCCACACTAATTGGACACAATTTGGCTGCAGTGACTTTCATATTTACTAAGCCATTAAGTGCTTCTTAATTTATTATATTTACTTATGTATACAAAGGCAACTCATATATCACTTTCAATCAATAAGTTTAGTGAATCAAGTGAATGAATTACATCCTACTCTACATAGAGATAACCTAGCAACTTATCTATTCAGTCCTTATAGGCAAACACTAACACATCCCGTGTAGCTAAACCTAAGTACTCAGTACAAGTGGTGATCCTGTGATCTACCTCATTTCAGATTTCATATGCCAGACTGCTTAGCTTACTTAAGGTACGGTGCACAGCCTTGTGTAGTGCAAGGTACAAAGAAATATATAGGCTGATAACATCAAAGGAAATGGTGCAAAACTTTTAACCATTACAAGCATCTCCAAAATAGCTAAAAAAATCAATCTACAGACAATCACAAACCATCCTCCATTAACTACTCATGCTACCTTATAAGAAATTTGAACACAAGAGAAAAGGTATAAGTTCATGGTTTTGTTGGCTCTTCTTGATGAAACACTACGAAGAACACAAATGATTGAAGATGGTGAGGCTTTGTTCCCTTAGCTCACGATTTTTTGCTAGTAAAGAGAAAAAGAAGCTACAAACAATTAATTTCAAGTAACTGCAGAAGTTACTTTCATGGTTTCATCAATGGAAGTTGCTAACCTTGTGGGAGCCGTCAGAAGTTACGAGCGAGAGAACCACCTCTGAGAACGACACCAACAGTGGAAGCGCCGTGAGAGTGTGCCTGACACCAACAATGAGAGCGATTCAGGTGGGAAGCACCGTGAGAGTGACCTAAGGTAGCGCAGTGAAGGGCGAGATTGAGAGTGAGAGATAGGCGCGAGAGTGAAGGGTGTTTAATTTGGGGGCCAGCTTTTATAATAACAACAACATTTGTTCTCATTGAAAAACCGATGTTAACTATCTCCTGTTAACATTGGTTTTCTTAAAAACTGGAAAATCGATGTTAACAGGAACACGTTTACGAATTTGCCACTGCGTTTTCATTAACATCGGTTTTTGAGAAAACCAACGTTAACTTAGCGATGTTAAAACCAATTTTTGTAGTAGTGAGTCTAGCCTCAAAATCTTTTTGTCATTCATAAAAGTCATTATTTCATAAATATAATAAACATTTTAAAAAATAAAAGGTCATGCAAGATAATGGTCTCACATGTGTCTGCCTAGATCTATCTTCGACAAATTGATCAATATCCTTTCATAAATGAGTTTACTAAATGACCTCATCAATGTGTGCAGATCGACCAAGCTCCTTTGACTATTTACAAACATTATAAAATAAACATTAAGTGGTAAATTAAACAAGTACAAAGAAGTATGTATTATAATTTTAATGTACATACCAAGCGAATGACATGATCCTGCAAGCTAATAGAACCACCTGTGTGCATACACTAACCCTTTTCAGATGCCTAATTCTTTTTTTCCTGTGCAAACTTGGAATGATAACCGGGTGCATTCCAATGTGATAACAGATCATTCCAGACACGATCTCTAATTCAATATGGCCTTTTATTTTCGTTTCGGGCATCCTTGAACTTTTCAGAAAGTCTATGAGAGGCTTTAGAGTTAAAATCTTTCTTAATTTCATTCTCTTCCTCGGGTCTCCATACCAATTTTCTCTAAAGTATCATAGAGTTACAAAAAAGAACACACTTAGCAAATTACCAGTTTTACAATTTCAGATCAAATAAAACAAAATCAGCATTACTTATTATTGATTTTCTAGCACAAATGAAGGATATTAAATATAGAGCACAAATGAATGCAATATTTTTTCTTCCCATTTATAAATTAATTAGCCATTAATGATGTTTAACAAGTGGAAGGAACAACTACATCATGATTAGTTGAAGAAAACCTCTCTCACTCCCAATGTTTCTAAATATTAAAACCATCAATTAAGCCACAAACAGAACGACAGATAAGTTATCATCCTAATTGAATTCCTTCCAATACAAGATCACATTCAGTCTCTCATATTCCAAGATTTAACCAAAGACAAGACAAACAACACATTTTCATATACATATAATTTTGAAGTCTAAAGAACGAAGTGGTTGTTATCAAAGTTTTAATTATGCTACAATCTTATTTCCAAAAGAAAAGGCATTACCCAATTTTCAAATGAAAAAAAAATCCTAAACATGAGCTACCCATTTTAGCCATTGAACTAATTCATTAAGAGGTAAATAAGTTACCTTAAAACGTTGGAAGAAGAGTTGTTGATGATCTTTTGGAATTGCTCCCCTTGTAGGTCATGGCTTAGCAAATTGTTGCCTAATGGACAATGTGATAGCCTTTGCCGCAACCTTAGATGGATGAAACCTAAATAGAAAAAATAATTCATGAAAAATTAAAAGATAAAATAATGTATGATATATAATGATAATTATTTAAATTGTTAATGCTTATGCTTCATTGATAAGTGTAACCATAGGACGCTTATTGAGGGGAAGGGGGGTCTTCCATGGCCAAATTTGGAACATCTTCATTAGCAAACATGTTCCCTGCAGTCGGAGATGGATGGTTTGAATGTAGGTATCGGGGACGGTCCACATGCATCAATCGGAGATAGAAATGGTCTAGCTTTAGTCAGAGATGGAGATGGTGTAGGTGCAACATCAGAAGATTTAGTTGGCATAAATATAGTAGATGGGGATAGGGTAGATGATGGCAGGCTATCTCTAGGTGGTAGTAGTTTAACCACATATTGTTTTTTCTTCCCACTTGTCTCTTTCCTACTATTGTCATGTGATGGGAGTCAAGGAAGGTCAGAACCTCCTAATGACATATCTATATATAGAAAAATAATATTACAAATAATGAATCAAATTGAATGGGATGAATTAAAATTGGATAACTAATATAATTCCATTTCACTCAAAAAAATACACTAATAAAGTGTTCAACTATCACAACAAAACAAAGATGATACTAATAGTAAACATTAAGATTGACTAGCAAACATCATCATGTCACTCAAAAACAAAACTAATACAATTCCATAACAAAATTTTAATTTATAAAAAAACTATATAGTTTGTCTAATCCTCTTCAGAATCGTAAACTTCAAAGTCATATTCTAATTCCCCTTTATTATCTTCCTTAAAATTATTTGATTTGGCAATACATTAGCAGGGTCTACTTCTTCAGTACCGCCTCTTAAATCTTGCAATCCATAAATACTTTCAACTTTAATGACTTCGTAGACATGTGACATTTCCTCTACTTAGTAAGTGATAAACACATTGTCGACATGCACCAAAAACAATTTTACTAAGCTAATTTTGTGGCACAGAGCTAACCTAGGTCAACTCAGAGACACGATCAATATGGTTCTAGCTTCAATTCATTGGTAATAATAAGGGGGGATTTTGTCAAACAGTTGGTATGCGTAAAGTAAACATGCAAGAACACAAACTAAAATCAAAGAACAATGCAAAAATTAACAAGATTATCAAAGAGTAAAGTAAAACAGATTAGAAAGCATCAATCCAATTACTAACCCAAGCTAATTGAATCATCATCATTTCCATAAATTGATTCTCATATGAACATTCATTCAATCTCAATAGAAGCAGTTCAATCGATTCTACTCCCAAATTAATTGAAACCACAACCCTAACTAAAATATCATTCAATTAATCTTGTGATTATCATTTGAAATTAAGACATGAATCCATAATCCTAATTCAATTTCAATCCTAAATGCATCCATAATCATTAAAACATAATAGAAATTGAAGAAGAAGGTGAATATTCAAGTAGAATTCGAAATACCGAATCGGAACTCCAATTCTTCTCTTGCTTGAGTTAGATCCTTGGATTGATTAATGATTTAGCATTCCATGATGATCACCAAGGAAAATAAAATGGATGCTAACTTACCCAACAATCTAATTATTTGCTATTTACAATCATGAAAGTCAAATTCGCAGCCCAAAATTACAAGTGCAGAGGTGCTAACTTCAAAGCTTAAACTGACCCTCTAAACGACAGAATTGGCCTCGGGCTATTTCTAGCAAACTTGTAGATCTTTTCGTTATCTTTCCAGGGACTCCTAGAATGCTTCATTCGGAGATTGGTAGCACCCTATAGGTCCTACACAAGTCAGATACGTCAAGTGAGCAAAAATCCGAAAATACGCAACAATTAGTAATTAAGCCCACTTACTTGCCTAGGCCCAAAAACTGAATTAGAATAGGAAAATAAAGGTCCAAGAGAGGTCAAATAAGCTAAGAAGGATAGAAAAATATTCAACTAAAAGCACTCTATCAAAATACCCCACATTTAAACTTTTGCACTCTTGGACAAAACTAAAAGAAATACTAAGAGAAAAATTCAAACTAAAGTAAATCAAAAATTTAGAGAAAGGGTATGAACAAGGCACACATATTTTTCAATGGATCACAACAATGCTCAAAAGTGAGAGATGGAAAGATGGAAGAATAAAATTGAGGTAACAAACAATCCATGAAAACATGATCACAAAGTGCCAAGTGAAAAAGTAGCCAAGTTTAGAATCAAGAATGCACCAAGGTGATAGAATTCTCTCAAAGGGTGGCACTCAACCTCACATGATATGTATGACTTGTGTTTACACTCAAACACCACATGCAACTAGCACATCCAAGCATTGACAAACCTCTCATTCATTCAACTTGAAATACACATGCATCAAAAGATCAAAAGGACTTTATTAGCTTGTAATGAATGGCTTAGGAAAAAGTGGATAAGAAAAGGATATTTAGGCTAAAGCTTAAGAGAAAAGAGGGGCAATGGGAAGCAAGCCAACAAGATAAAAGAAGGGTAGAAGCAATAAGATGAAATTTGAAAGAATTTACAAGGATGAAAATGAACTATAACAACTTTTATTGCATTTTTTTTCTTTGCTTTACTTCTTTTTCTTTGCTTATACACAATTTTTTTTTCTTTGAACTTTTGCTATTTGAATTCTTTCTTTTCTCTTTTTCTTTTCTTTTCTTTCAAAACAAAACAAAAGACAAACACCTCACACTTGTTTGAAACCTACTCCCAAAACAATTCCAAAGACCCTTTTTCTCCCTAAAGCTAAGGTAACATGGTTTTCCATCATTTTTTTTTTTGTTTTTAATAAGCTAAACAAGAAAGAAAAGGCTAAAGGCTCAAAGAGGGTGACAATGGATATCAACACAAGGATAGGCTTATTTGGCTAGTAGCTAAAAGAAAGAAGGCATAAATCATCTCAATCAAAGCATGTGCAACAAGGAATGTCAAAAGAGGCAAGGCAAAACATAGAGTAATCTAGCACAAG